>CM024754.1:43721772-44013670 GCA_014218235.1 Colocasia esculenta
ATTTCATCTGTCGACAGATACACTCAGAGATGCAAACCTGAGTTCTGTCTGGAATGACTGTATGAATCTGTCGACAGGTACATTGCATCTGTCGACAGATAACCTCTTTGACATATATTTGTGCTTTTTGCTCATCTCTTCAATGCCTCTTCAATGCTCCATCTTTCATGCTTGTGCACCTACATGCAAATACATTGTTAGTGATAACATTGTATGATTTAGCAATGTTTAACTCAATCACTTTCATGGTGTTTTCATGTTAGTTAGCACATCATTTTGCATTAAATCAATGTTCAAGGATGTTAATGTGATCATCAAAAACATGATATATGGAAAACCCAACAATCTCCCCCTTTTTGATGATGACAAAAACATTCAAGATGATATTGATGTTCTCCCCCTTTTTGACAACATCAAAAGGTCAAGTCATGCACATTTAGGAGACAAATAACATGAACTGAGTTTTCATTGATGATCATTGAAATTTCACAGTACATTTGATAATCATTACATGACTCAATAAAGATCAAAAGAAAGGGAAATAACATGAACAAGCAAAAGATGACTAGACAAGTGAGACTAACCCCAGCTAAGACTCTAATGACCTCTAATGACCCTGAGACCCTCTATTCATTGTCATGACAGCAGCAGGAGGGGGACGGGATCCATCTCTCTCGGAGTAGAGGTGGTCAAGCCGGTCATCTAAAGTGTTGAGGCGAGCGTCCACTTGATCAAATCTTGAAGTCATGTGAGCAAATCCTGAGATCATTTCTTGATGGATTTGTGCCAAGTAATCACGAATGGATTGTTGTTGAGGCACAGGTACATCATCAAATTCTTGAGCTTGGTCAGGCATTTGCTCATCCTGAGGGTCTTCATCACTGCCTTCATTTGCTTCATCATCTTCATTGTCTTCTTCACAGTTGACACTTCAGCTCCTTGTGGTTCCTTTCCCTTGAGAGTCCTTGTGACGACACCGTCTACAATCTTGTAGCCCATGCGGTTGGCAGCAGTGAGGTCAAAGGCACTTCGGGATTTAGTGAGATGAGCTCACTTGGAGGGATAGGAATGCCAAGGAAAATAAGAAGAGAAGTGATGGGGCAAGCATATGGCATTGATCTTTTGGTGTTAGAGAAACCCGACGGATGAGGCTTATCATGAGTTCAGGCAGATTGATTTCTTGACACTTGAGGAAAAATATGAACAAGGATTTGTGGACCTCGGTGACTAACTCACTTCTCCATCCTTCGGGACGATCAAGGTAGTGAAGATGTGATGGATCATCCGGATTAGGGAGGAAAGGAGTTGGCGTTGAGACGAGCAATCTCCTTGGTAGTCATAGGGTTCCAACGTGAGAAGCTCATAGTACTCAGAAGCAGAGGGAGTGTAGTTGAAGATTTCAACTCCTGAGTTTGGATTTCAAGGGCTGTGGAGAGAAGATTGGCGGTGAGGCGAAAACGAGTGCCTTTCACCGAAGAGTAGAGATCTCCCTGATCGGAAAGCCCTAGGTATTGTAGAACTCGGAGACGGCAGTTGGAGAGTAGCAAGTGGGAGTAGTACAAGAAGGATGTCCACCCTTGAGTGTCAAATAGGGTAGGAGTGAGGGGAACATCGGTGCTAAGGACTCGAAGTCCACATACCGGGATTGGACAATCTTCTTGAAGGTGCCGGTGGGTCGGATAAGATGGAGACCTTGAGGAACGATGAGTTCCGGCAACCGATCCTCACGATGCTTGCTGCGGCGTTCGGAAGGAGCCCTGGAGCTTTCTCCGGCGTCCGTCGGAGCGCGACGACGGCGAGCGAGAAGCTTCGATTGGGTGCCATCTCAGGAAGAAGGATGAGAATGGTGTGTGAAGGGAGAGGAGGGATCCCAGACGAGGAGCAGCAGGATCGTCGGAGACGGAGCCCTGAAGGGGGAAAGAGAGGGGGTTGAGAGAGGAGGAGGAGGGAACAAGAGAGGAGGGGGAGAATGGGTCGTGGGAGGCCTTAGTTAGAATGGGTTAGAGGGTTTTAAAAGAGAGGCCCCACAAAAAGGAGGTGAACCGGCGCGAGGGTTTTCTTCAAAAACGGATCTGGGCCGTCGTCTGTCGACAGATGCCAGTCTATCTGTCGACAGATAACTCCTTTTGGTTAAAAATTGATTTTTGACAAAATTTTCAAAGGGACAAGTGTTCATTTGTTGTTTTAAGGCAAAATGGGTGTATGTGCAAATAAAAAATTCATATCCATTATGATGAAGACATGACACAAATCTAAAATGATTTTGAATTAAAACGATAAGTTCTTTAATTAGATGAGGAAACATTTCACAAAGCCAGTGAAAATTAAATAACTCTTTTGATTAAGGCCGTTGAAGAAAACATGCATTTAAATAGAGATGATAGTCAGATGACAATTGAATTAATGGCCACAAGAACGTCTTACCGAAGAAGCACATTGGACTTGACATAAAAATTTTTCGGAGGCTTCACTCTATTTCTGGTATGATTTTAGAATCTTTGAACAACGAAGATGGAAAAGAGTGGCAATGAGGAGCACTTTCACTTTTCATGTGAAGGTAGACATTTGTGATGCCAATACCCCCAGTTACTCAATGTAGTGTCCATCAAGCCTTGTATAGAGATAATGAAACAACCTTTGACGCGAAGACGGACATTGGTGATGCCAAGTCCCCGGTTACTTAGTGATTTTCCATTGCTCTACCTCCATCCCATAGAAATAATTTTGATTGAACCGAAGAAATAGGTAGCTTTTCTCCTTTTTTTTTTGTATTTTTTTACTTTTTCGTCAAGTACATGAGATTTCTTTAGGCAAGTTATAATGTAGAACATCAAATTCAGAACTTCTGATTTTTCAAATCATTTAGATTCATGTTTAACGACAAGGGTTATTCAAAGGAGATGTTTAAAAATCATTTGGTTTGCTCATTGTGTTCAAAATGATCTAAAAAGACCTCATCAGTGTTGCATCAAACAACATTTAGACTTGGTTCACGACTTGACATGAAGTGGATATGAAAAGGTTTTATATGCACACAAACAACCAATGTTTACCTTTAATCAGTAAGGAACACTTTTCTTGAAAAGTATGAAGAAGGAATTGAAAAATAAGGAAGAATGTGTGTATCTGTCGACAGAAGGAATCTGTCTGTCGACAGATGCACACAGACTGATGAATTGAGTTTCAGTCAGAACAAAACTGAGTGTACCTGTCGACAGATGAATGTGTCTGTCGACAGATATGACAGAGTGGATTTTTTCTGGTTTCAGATTGATTGCACATTGAGTTCAAGGAAGTGAGAATTCAACAAGGAGATGTAGAAGAGTTTCCTCAAGAAAACTCATCTATCCTAACTCACTCCCCATAGTGTGTGCACGTGTTGACACAACATCTAAGCAAGGATTCACACAAGCATTTAATACAAGACAAACATGTTCATGAAAGAAAGTCATACACAAGCACATGATCACAGAAACATTGTTCATGGAGTTAACATGATAAAATGTAAGGAAACTAAAAATCCTATGTGAGTACAGGGCCTTTATATGAATGGGACTATGATACTTGGCGGAGAATATTCCTCACGCATGATGATAGTTTTCCAAACAAGCCGAACTTGTTCTTCCACAGTTCACCATTTGATATACCACATAGTCATTCACACATAAAGAGCATGTACTCCAATATGGATAGTTAGTTTCATTGCATTTTACACAAACCCATTCTCTTCTTAAGGATGTGAATCTATCTTCAGACAAGGGTTTGGTGAAAAATCAGCCATTGTTTTTCTGTGGGAATGAATTAAGTTCCAAGGTTTTATTGGCAACTTCATCTCTCAAGAAATGATGACGGATTTCTATGTGTTTAGTCCTAGGTGTTGGACAGGGTTTTTTGAAAGGTTGATAGCACTTGTGTTGTCACATAGGATAGGTGTGCATCCAATTGAACATTATAGTCAGCTAACTGACTTTTGATCCACAACACTTGAGCTGCACAACTTCCTGCAGCGACATATTCTGCCTCTGCAGTGGAGAGTGCAACCGAGTGTTGTTTCTTGGATGCCCACGAAACCATGCAACCGCCAAGGAATTGGCAATATCCACTAGTGCTTTTTCTATCAATTTTACATCCAGCATAATCAGCATCAGAATATGAAATCAAATCAAAGCTACTGCCTGCTGGGTACCAAAAACCCAAATTGCATGTGCCAGAGAGATATCGGAAATTCTCTTGACTGCAATTAAATGGCTTTCCTTTGGACTAGATTGATATCTAGCACAAAGGCAAACACTAAATTGAATATCCGTCTACTTGCAGTAAGATAAAGGAGTGAGCCAATCATACCTCGGAAGTGCTTTGCATCTACCGTTTACCTTTCTCATCATTTTCCAATTTGATGCTTGTGCTCATTGGGTGGAGGCCGGTTTAGCTTGCTCAAATTGAAATCGTTTGAGAAGCTCTTTGACATATTTTTCTTGATTATGAAGAATCCGTCTTATGTTGTTTCACCTGCAAACCAAGAAAGAATTGAAGCTCCCCCATTAGACTCATCTCAATTCACTGTGCATGTGTTTAGAAAATTCTTCACACAGTGAAGGGTTAGTAGAACCAAATATGATATCGTCCACATAAACTTGAACAAACAATTATGTGATTGCGAACTTTCTTAGTGAAGAGTGTTTGGTCTACTTTACCTCTTGAGTAGTTTTGCTTACCAGAAAATTGCTTAGTCTATCATACCAAGCTCGAGGTGCCTGTTTCAACCATAAGAGCTTTGTGCAATTTATACACATGGTTAGGCATTTCAGAATTTTTCAAAACCTGGTGGTTGAGAGACATAGACTTCTTCTTGATATAGCCATTTAAGAAAGCAGTTTTAACATCCATTTGATAAAGTTTGAACTTATGGGAGCATGCATATGCCAATAAATTCTGACTGCTTCTAACCTGGCTACAGGAGCAAGGACTCTTCAAAGTCTACACCAAATTCTTGACTATATCCTTTTGCTACGAGTCTTGCTTTATTTCTGATCACTTTTTCCTCTTCATTAAGTTTATTCCTAAACACCCATCTAGTTCCTATGATAGAGATTTCAGGGTTTAGGAATTAACTCCATACATTATTTCTTTGAATTGACCAAGTTCCTCATGCATAGCATCAATCCATGAGTTATCTTTTAAGGCTTCTTCAACATTTTTGGGTTCCACTTGAGAACCAAAGCAAAAGATCATGTTCAATTATTGTCTTACTTGAGACCTTGTTTGAACAGAATCATTTAAACTACCTATCACATCATCAAGTGGGTGATCTTTGGATACCTCACATTTGTGATTGTTGAAGGGCCGGGAGTATCTTGTCCTTGAGGAATTTGATCTTGTGAATGTCGTTCTTCAGGAGGTTCACTTTCTGGTGGATTCTCTTCAAGTGTTTCATCTGGTTTTCTGAATGCTATTTCATCATCTTCATCGTAGTCCCTGTGAAGATATCCACCTTTGTCTTGGAATCTTCTTCGATTTGTCTTTTGCTTTGACTTGTAGATCCTTAAGCGATGTTCCTTCATCCTCTTTTTCAGTCCTGTTAACATTCAAGCTGTTAGATTTGGCATAAGTCTCATCAAAATGACATGTGGAGTTTCTTCCACAGTGCGTGTTTTATTGTTAAACCCCTATATCCCTAGAGTGTTCTGAGTAGCCTAGAAAAACACCTTGATCACTTTGGCTTCAATTTATCTAAATCAGATTTATCATGTTATGAATAAATACCTTTGAGCCAAAAACTCGGAAGTACCCAAGGTTGGGTTTCTTACCTTTAACAACTGGTAGGGGGTTTTCTTTATCACGGTCTTACCATGGCTCTGTTTAGAATGTAGCACGAAGTGTTCACTGCTTCTGCCCAAAGCTTTTGGAGAGTTGGCCTTCAACTAGAAGAGTGCGAGCCATTTCCACCAATGTTCTATTTTTCCTCTCCACTACTCCATTTTGTTCTGGAGTCCTTGGGAAGAGAACAGATGTTCAATCCCTTGGTGCCTGCAAAAATCAGAAAATGCATTGTTATCAAATTCTCCCCCGTGATCGGTGCGGATTGAACATATTTTATTCACATTGCCATGCTCAATCTTGTTAAAGAATTCTTGGAAGATTGAAGTGTTTCACTTTTGTGTGCCAAGAATTTGACCCATGTGAACCTAGAAAATCATCTACAATGACAAAACCAAACGTTTGCCATTGAGACTTAGAGTTCTAGTTGGTCCAAAAAGGTCCATGTGCAACAGTTCATATGGTTTAGATGTGCTTACCGGTGCTTTAGATTTGAAAGACTTCCAGGTCTGTTTTCCCTGTGCACATGCATCACAAAAACTTTCATTGTGCTAAAAGAAATGTCAGGAAGTCACTTACCAATTTGAGCTTCATGATCTTGTGCAACACGTTGTAGCTCGCATGGCCAAGCCTACGATGCCACAAGGTCATTCATCCTGTCTATTTGCAACAAGACACAAGTTGTCATTTTCTGGATCATCTAAGTCAACTAAGTAATGTTATTCACTCTTTTTCCAGAAAATTTTACACTTCCGTTTCTTTATCAACAATTTGACATGAATTTGATTCAAAGATGACGTTGTGACCTCTATCACATAATTGACTTATGCTAAGCAAATTGTGATTAGGCCATCAACCAACAGTACATTTTCAATTGAATTGGAGGGACACTTACCAACATTACCTGTGCCAATATTTGGCCTTTGTTGTTACCTCCAAAAATGACTTGTCCTCCGTCTTTCTCCACTAGGAAACAGAATTTAGCTTTGTCGCCCGTCATGTGCCTCGAACAGCCGCTATCCAAGTACCATTTGTTTTGATGTTGGCTGCTAGGCATTCCTGCATATGTGGATCAGACAAGAGGTTTTGGTACCCAAATTACTTTGGGTCCCAAAATTTCATTCATGCAACAAAGTAATGTTTAGGAATCCAAACTTGTTTGAATTTTGTTTCTTTGGATTATTCCAGCATTGTTTTTCATCATGACCAATCTTTTTACATACATTGCATGAAGGAATTTTCTTTTCAATTTTTGTTGCTTGATAGACTTTTATTGGTTGAACTGTTCTTGTCTGTCGACAGGCACCATTGCATCTGTCGACAGGTGGCTTTTTCTTTTGTTTGTTGGGAACATTTTGTTTGAGTTGCATTGCCTTGGTCTGAGACTTTCTTGAGTTATGCTTTGTGGGAACATGCTTGCTTGTGCTTGGGCTAGGATCAATGAAGTGATCAATGACTCTCCTATTTTCTTTTGTTTGACAGGTTGATATCCTAACCCATGCTTGGTTACATGTATTTTGGCGCCCAAAACCGCATCAGATTTTGCTTCCCTTTTACAAATTTCATTAAGTCCTCAGATTTTCTTTCAATTCCTTTTCAGTTTGTTCCAACTTTTTCTTTGTTTCTAATTGTTCTTCTTGAAGGAATTCAAGAGAATGGCTTAAACAGTCCTTTTCTTTTTGTGTTTCTTGCAATTTTTTTTTAAGCAATCCATTTCTTCATCATGAGTCTTTTCATCAACTTTCATCATTTCTAATTCTTTTGTCAGGATGCAATTCGTTCATCATTGTTCTTATCATGCACAAGGGAGTTGCATTTCTTTTTTAATGCTTTATTCTCAGATCTATATTCACGAAATTTTTCAAATAAAGTAGTGTATGCTTCCTCCCATTCACTTGCAGTGAAATCATCAAATGAGAAATTTACCTCGCTGGAGTCATCACTCCTAGCCATCAAGCATTTCACTCTTCATCATCGGATGTTTCTTGTGCACTTCATCTTCATCTTCATCACTCCAGGTGGCCAACATTGCTTTGCCTTTTTGGAGGTGAATTTTCTTTCTTCAGCTTCTTCTTGAGTCCGGGCATTCTCCTCTCATATGCCCCTGTTTTTTGCATTCATAACAAACAATGTCAGATTTTTTGTTGGACTCATATTTCTGTGAAAAATTTTTCTTAGGAAAGGGTTTTGGAGTTACCTGTGTCCTCTCCTTTTGAACTTCAAAAATTCTTGAATTGTCTAGTGAGCATTGCCATTTCACCATCATCACTCTCACTAGATGTTTCTTGCTCATCACTATCTTGTTGAATGGATTTCTTGGAGCTTGTTGATGTTTTTTGGATGCTTTTAGAGCAATTGACTTCCTAGGATTTTCTTCTAATTCTTTTCTTTGATGTTGATTTCATATGTCATTAGAGAGCCAATTAGTTCATCCAATTTCATTTTGGAAAGGTCTTTGGAATCCTCAATGACAGTGGCCTTAGTATTCCAAGATGAAGTAAGAGATCGAAGGATCTTTCTTACTAAGTCACTTTCAGAGTATTCTTTTAAGACCTTTAGCCCGTTAACTATTAGCATGAATCTTGCAAACATGTCTGATATGGTTTCATCAGTTTTCATCTTGAACATTTCATATTCAGACACTAACATGCTAACTTTAGTTTCCCTTACCTCGGACGTACCTTCGTAGATGAGTTCAAGCTTGTCCCACATCTCTTTTGCTGTTGAGCATGTGGAGACTCTTGAGAATTCCTTTGGATGCACCGCACATTGCATCATGTTTAGTGCGCTCCAGTTGAGAGTTCCTTTGGCTATTTGGTCTTTCGTCCAGGTGTCTTCGTCCTCGGGCAACACATATGGTCCCTTGCTGACTATCTTCGACAGCTCGTAATTTTGAGCTCTCAAAAATACCTGCATACGATTTTTCCAATAAGAATAGTCAGTACCATCAAAATAGGGTGGCCTGGTTACTGAATGTCCCTCGGCCATATACCCTTTGCTAGAATCCATAAGATCGAAAATCTCCTGATCGCTAGATCAAATTACGAAAAACTGTAAATCGGAGAAACCCGCTCTGATACCAATTGAAGGGTTATGCGGAAATACACAATACGGTAATCTAGAAGGGGGGTTGAATAGATTACGGCAATTTTAAACTATTGATGGCTTCTTTTCGATGCTACAGCGATCTTAACGAAACTTGATTAGAATTCGATTAAGTATAAGACCGCTTGAGTTGATTTAAATGAGAACAGGGAATCAAACATGCGTATGAACACCGTGCCTACCAATCATCTATCGCAAAACGCGAACAAACCACAGAACACGATGATTTAAGGTGGTTCGGAGTACACAACTCGTGTATCCTACATCCACCGTCCACACACACACGCAGAAACGACTGCTTATGAGCGAGTTCAACACTACAACTCAACCACACACACGTTGTCTGATGAACCACGATCAGAACAACCACAAATACGTGAATCAAGCACAAGGGATGCTCGAAACACAACCACACACACACGATGGAATGGAAATTATGAAATGGAGAAGAATTGGGAATTAGGGAACAAATCCGGTTGGAATTCTTCTCGTGGATCGTCCAAACGCTCTTCAAACTTCGATTGGATGTAGATTGATCGATGTAGAAGGTTGAATTGATGACGATCCGGCTTCAGCTCCGCATAGATGGTGATTCCACGATGATCTGGGCGGAAGGTTGAAGCAGAGCAGCAATTTGGGGCTTTTCCTCTTGATCCCTTGGAGGCTCTTGGATGGGAGGCTGCTCTCTGCGAAAATGGCTCCAAAAGGATGCTTATATAGTGTTAGGTAAAGGTGGGGGTCGTGGAGGAAGGAAACACCCAAGTGGGGCCGGATTTGGAAACCCAAAATCTGAAGTTTCCGTCGGCTGTCGACAGGTGCACTTGCATCTGTCGACAGGCAGACTCAGGCTGAGAACTTGGTTTCAGAACATCTGGATTTCTGAGTGTATCTGTCGACAGGCAGATTGCATCTGTCGACAGATGCACTCAGGAGTAGGAAACCTGAGTTCTGTCTTGGAATGACTGTATGAATCTGTCGACAGGTAGAGTTCATCTGTCGACAGATACACTCAGAGATGCAAACCTGAGTTCTGTCTGGAATGACTGTATGAATCTGTCGACAGGTACATTGCATCTGTCGACAGATACATCTCTTTGACAGATATTTGTTCTTTTTGCTCATCTCTTCAATGCCTCTTCAAAGCTCCATCTTTCATGCTTGTGTACCTACATGAAAATACATTGTTAGTGATATACATTGTATGATTGCAATGTTTAACTCAATTACTTTCATGGTGTTTTTCATGTTAGTTAGCACATCAATTTTGCATTAAATTAATGTTCAAGGATATTAATGTGATCATCAAAAACATGATATATGGAAAACCCAACAGGAAAAGCTCAGAATTACTTATGAAGGCACAGACAAAGTGAAGGAGACAAGAATTGACATTATTGTAACCCAATATGAAAGATTCCAGATGCAACCAGGTGAGTCCATAACCCAGATGTTCATAGATTTACAGATATCACAAATGGGTTAGCTGGACTAGGAGAGACTTATGAAATTGGAGATATGGTCAGGAAGATCCTTAGGTCTCTACCATCCTCATGGACCCCAAAGGTAACGGCCATTGAGGAAGCCAATGATCTAAAACGGATGTCCTTGGAAAAGCTCGTTGGGTCCCTTATGGCCCATGAGATAAATATGGAGAGACTGGGAGAGTCCTCGAGTAAGAAGAAGCACTCAAATGCTTTGAAAGCTGAAGAAGAGTCATCAGAAGCAAGCTCGGATGACGGTGAAAGCATTGAGTATAGAGAAAATGAAGAAACAATGCTATCAAGAAGATTGCAACGAATCTTAGCTAAGAAGAAGAAGTTTCAATCTGACAGAAGGTTCTTCAAGAAAAATAAAGAGTTTAAGAAGCCAGAAAGAAAAATCTAAAGAAAGGAGAACCAATATGTTATGAGTGCAAGAAGCCTGGACATATCAAGGCAGAACGTCCAAAGCTTAAGAAAGGTGAAAACAAGAAGAAAGATAACTTCAAAAATTCAAGAAATACAAACAGAAGGCAATGGCAGCCGCATGGGAAAACAGCAGCGACTCAGACAGTGAGTCAAGCTCGAGCAGTGATGAAGAAGAAGCCAACTTGGCTTTTATGGCAAATACAGAAGAAAAGGTAACTTCTGACTCCTCTTTCGATTCATGCAATGATTCAGATTCGGATAACTTAGAAGAAGCTTTCAACGAGTTATACAGCAAATATAGAGAAGTAACTAAACTGTTAAAAGCAAATAAGAAGAATACTGCTTGTTTAGAAAACACTAATTTAGACCTAAAAACAGAAATGTGGAACTAGAAAGACAAATAACTGAACTTAAAAGAAGAAATGAACTATTATGTGAAGATATAAAAGATAAGAATAAACAAATAATTAAACTTGAAAAATAAGCAAGCTCAGACGAATTGAAAACAGAAATTAATACATCAACAGAAGAAAATAAAAAGTTATCTAGCACATTAGAAAAATTTACGAATGGTAAAAACTCCTTAATATTAAAAGGTGCTAGAAGATCAGGTAAGAAGAAGAATGGATTAGTTATACACCCCCAGATAATGAAGAAACCATGATATATCCCAAAATATACTCAACTCCAAAATTTGTACCTGAACAAGACATTGCATACAAAGCAGATTTTAGATATATAGAAAAAGTAACTAAATTGTTCTGTTGTAGTCACTGCAACAAGTTATGACATATTATAACAACATGTCCAACTAGACACAAGAAATGGATAATAAAAGGAAAAAATGATGATACTAACCCTTCAGGACCCAAAATAATTTGGGTACCTAAACTTAATGTTTTATTTCAGGGTAACCTTCGAGCATCCAATGGTATTTGGACAGTGGGTGCTCATGGCACATGTCAGGGAATCAGAAGCTGTTTACTCATCTTTAGGCTGAAGAAGGGACTGTTACATATGGAGATAACGGAAAAGGAACAGTGATAGGCAGCGGTTCAGTAAATAACAAAGGAAAAACAATCATTGAAGATGTACTGCGACGACCCTCCTTATACCGGTACGATTATACCAATCCACGTCGGTATAGTGAGTCTCGTCACAGTGGGACATTTACCCAAGCACTAACACACATGATTGAGATGTTCATAAATACAAATTCAGAGTAGCGGAAGTAAAAGAACTACTTGTCATTTCATTTCATCATCCACATTTACATACATGATTCATATAACAATTTAAAGTTCTAAAGTCCACATAATGAAATACTAATTCCAAATACATAGCTTGTCCACAATTTCATAATGTTTCAATTACAATGCCTCAATTACGTACTATGAAAGCACAAAATGCTACAACGTGACTCCACCAAGCTACTCTCCTCGCTCGGAGTCGCTTTCCCACGGTCTCCTCCAAAGGTGTAGGGTCACCTACTAACCTGTATGCCGAAGCAAGAGTGAGTCTAAAAGACTCAGCAAGTAATCCATACACGTCATACATGTATACATCACAAGTAAGTTCTACTTTCAATTTCATTAAATCAAACATATAGCATGGTTGAGACAATGAAAATAACATCCTATCATGGTATTTCTACAACTTCACAACACATGATACATGATTCATGTCATCTCAAAACAAAATACCTATCACATGCTTTCTACTCGTTCCTTCACATGAGAGTTAACATTTTTCATTTAAGCTAACAAGGTAGCATTCTAAGCATGGATCTCACACACATATAAAGAAGTACTCCTAGCATGGATTCTACATATTCTTGTACATGTAAGGCATCATTATAAGCATATGAAGGTTGCTGTTTTGACATGAACTTAATAATTTCATAACATGAATTAAAATTTACACTCTAACACATTTATATCACATGGTACACATTTACACATTCACATGGTTCACTTTTACACATTACACATATGCACATGTTCGCATTACACAATTTACACATATTCACATTCACATTTCACATTAGATGCCGTGACACATAGTCCAAACCACCACTAGAAGGACACATCACATACACATAGCACATAGACGCCACCTAGGCAACACAGTGACGACTCTTGGTACTGCGCAGACCGGGAGAAGTACTCTCCACCCTAACCAGTGGTACTTGTCCACCTCCAGGATTTCATCCTAATGCCCATAGGATTCTAAACACATTGAACTTTCCCGTGGGGACTTTTCCACGGTACGGTTCCACAGCCCTCTATGGAAGCAGTGTCACACACGGCACATTTTACACATTTTCCGATTTATTATACACATAGTTCTCACGCAATTAGACACATAACTTACATTTCACCATTTGGCATATGGTTCAGTTTTCCCTAACATGATGCTACTGTTAACAGAGTTTAAACACTCAGGAATCTATACTAATCATGTTGGAAACTCATTAACAATCCATAACCATAATAAGCATGTTTTAATCACTGACTTTTACATGAAATTTCACAATGTCATCTACCGTTGCCCAAATCGCACAAAATTTTAAACCACATGCTGTTTGCAGGTTTCAGGTCACACACACACATTCTCATCTTTTTATGAGCTACATTAATTTTACAGAAATTAAAATACTCATTCACATGCCATTAATAATTTAGTTATCATGGAACACAACATAAATGTCGGATTTGACATTTCTCAGACCTGTACCTAACATGCACATTATCAAAAAAAATTCCCTGAATTTATCTCACATCATACTATTTACTGTGATTTTTACATGACCTTACACATGCTTTCTAATTTCATTACAGAACTGTAATAAATCACATGATCATAGGAAAATTTCTAATTTTGCAGAGCATGGACTGACATGCATACACATGATCTAGAAAATTTATGGCATTCAATTTCCTCATGGATCGTTTGAACAGTCAAGTAGCATAACCAAGACCTTATCTAACATGTGTTTCAAATAAATGTAACAATTTACACAGTTTGCAGAAATTCACCAAACTTCCACAACACATTCTATTATCTACATTACATAACATATAAAAATTACACTATATCCTCATGCGTAAAACTTCAGAAATTAGGTATATAAGGCAGAACAGTTTCCTGTTCTGTCTTGAAGAACTTAACGGCAATGTCTGACCGTTTAACGGTGTTAACGGCAGCATCGTCTGCCGCCAACTGAGGATCTTAACAGCTAGGGATCTTGCCATCAAGTTCCTGTCTGTGCAAAACACAGACCGAGCTCTGAAGAATGGGTGAATGTGGGGATCCATGACACGAGGAAAATCTCATAAAATCTTTAAAACCTACTGGGCACATACATGGACTACGGGGATGGGTTACTTGCCTTTCACAAAATCTCCAAAGGGGTCAAAATAGGTGATGAAGCTCTCTTTGGGTAGTGCCAAGAAGTCTCCACAAAAGCTTTCCCTCGGGCTCTAGGTCGAAGTAGCCACCAGTCTGAAGTTGGGGAAGCCTTCCCCTACGTCCACACTATCCTCCAGTTGCAATAGCTTGCAGGGAGAAGCTTCAAACCGCCAGATCAAAGCTTGCAAAGGTTAGTCTTTCTTTTGTTCTCAGCTAGGGTTTCTTTCTCTCCATGCAAAGAGCCAAGAGAGCTCTTGCAGGTTGCAAAGGGGTTGTTTTTATAAGTCTTGGCCTTGGGATCTCGGGCACAGATGATGGGAGAGGTGAGATAGCCATTGGAGACATCTCCCCAATGGGTGAGCTTGCTTGCCCCCGAAATTTCGGGGTCGACTGCACACAGAAGTTCAGAGAAGTAGACGTCCACATAGATGGCCGTCTACTTTAGTATTGGCGTCCATCGACATGGACGTTGACTCAGCATGGACGTCCATCCATGTTGATGCCAATTTGCTCTTCGTCCAGAGCTTAAAAACATGCAGAAACCATGCCTACACTATACATATATACATGAAACCTTTGTAGTATAATGTATACATTACTGCACCATGCAAACATCCAATATTTACAACTAATATACACATGCATACATAAGTATACCAAGATAACATCGTACATAAGTATCTACATACGCATACATGATATACATATATATACAACATGACTCAACACAGAATAAATAAAATGACAAACAATTCGAGGGCCTTACATACTACTTGTCAAAGGGCTAAAGCACAACCTCATCAGCATCAGCCAACTTTGTGACCGAGGTCATCAGATTCAGTTCCAAGAGACAAAGTCCAGTATATTGAAGGATGGAGCAGTAATTTTCGAAGCTAATAGAGAAAGGAACTTATATGTACTCTATCTCGAAGAACTTAAAGAGCAAGATGTCTATTTGGCAGCAAATAAAGATCAATCAACTGAGATGTGGCACAGAAGATTGGGCCACTGCAGTTTGGATGGCATGAACAAGCTCAAAAAGAAAAATCTGGTAGAAGGTCTGCCAAAAGTCTGCACGAAATGGATAGCATCTGCAGACCATGTGCAAAAGGAAAGCACACTAAGAGCTACTTCAAGTCAAAGACTGTCGTAACCACCTCAAACCCTTACAACTCCTTCATATGGATTTGTTTGGGCCAATGAGGACCACCAGTCTTGGAGGAAAGAATTTCAGATTCGTTATAGTTGATGACTACTCCAGATTTACATGGGTGTCATTTCTAGAACATAAAGATGACACATTTGAAAGCTTTGTCATTTCAGCAAGAAGGTCCAGAAAGACAAGAATTTCAGTATTGTCAGTATTCGGTCAGACCAGGGAGGTGAATTTCAAAATGAGAAGTTTGCAACATTTTATGAAAATGAAGGAATTGAACATAATTTCTCAGTACCAAGGACACCACAGCAAAATGGAGTTGCTGAGAGGAAGAACAGAACTCTATTAGACATGGCAAGAACAATGTTGTCAGAATATGACTTGCCAAGGTATTTCTGGGCTGAAGCAGCGAACACAGCAAGCTACATCATCAACAGGGTGATGATCAGGCAAATCCTGAAGAAGACAACATATGAACTATTTAAGGGAAAGAAGCCAAGATCAGTCACTTTAGGACATTTGGATGTCCCTGTTTCATCCACAACAATGGAAAAAGGGATATTGGTAAGTTAGATGCCAAATCAGATGAAGGCATCTTCATGGGGTACACGTCTAAACCTAAAGGTTATAGAATATTTAACAAGCGTACTCTATTAATTGAACAGTCTGTTCATATTATTTTTGATGAAACTAACCCTTCCTTGAGAAAGGAAGAAGATAGTGACATTGATGATGCAGATGAATTGTCTAAGAAATTAACGGATACATCAATTGAAGACAAGGATGATCCACCTCTGGAAGATCTGCAACAAAAGGACATTACTCATGAAAATCTTCCAAAGGAGTGGAGATACAAGAAAGATCATCCACCTGAGAACATTATTGGTGATCCATCTGTAGGGGTAAGAACAAGAGGTAATGTAATACCTTGTGATTATCTAGCATTTGTTTCTCAAATCGAGCCTAAGACAGTCAATGAAGCTCTCTCTGATGAATCTTGGATTATAGCCATGCAAGATGAACTTAATCAATTCGAGAGAAACCAAGTATGGTCACTTGTTCCCAGACCATCAGACCATCCTGTTATTGACACCAAGTGGGTGTTTAGAAACAAATTGGATGAGACTTGTGTGATCTTAAGAAACAAGGCCAGACTGGTAGCTCAAGGCTATTCCCAAGAGGAAGGCATAGATTTCGATGAAACTTATGCACCTGTAGCTAGACTTGAGGCCATCAGAATTTTACTTCCATATGCATCAACATTATATTTAAAACTATTTCAAATGGATGTTAAGTCAGCATTTTATATGGTTTTATCAAGGAGGAAGTTTATGTGGAACAACCCCCAGGTTTTGATGATACAGAATTCCCGAATCATGTTTTTAAACTTCACAAGGCATTGTATGGTTTAAAGCAAGCACCTAGAGCCTGGTATGAAAGGCTTAGTTCTTTTCTTTTAAACCATGGATTCAGTAGAGGTCAAGTAGATAGCACCCTTTTTATAAAGACAAAGATCAAAATATATTGCTTGTTCAAATTTATGTAGATGACATAATTTTTGTTTCTACTGATGAATCTCTTTGCAAGTACTTTGAGAAGCTCATGCAGGGAGAATTTGAAATGAGCATGACGGGAGAGCTTAACTACTTCCTTGGACTGCAAATCAAACAGGGAAAGGAAGGCACTCACATCTGCCAAGCAAAGTACACAAAGAACTCTTGAAGAAATTTGGTTTCGACAATGCCAAGCCACTGTCAACACCTATAAGTACATCAACAAGGATGGACAGTGACAAGGATAATAAGAAAGTAGATCAAAAGAGGTACAGAGGTATGATAGGTTCATTACTTTATTTAACAGCTAGCAGACCTGATATTTTATTTAGTGTATGTATGTGTGCCAGATATCAGGCAGATCCTAGAGAATCACATCTAATCTCAGTAAAAAGAATTTTTAGATACTTATCTAGAACTCATGATTTAGGTCTTTGGTATCCAAATCATGTGAAATCAATCTAGTAGGATATTCTGATGCTGACTACGTTGGATGCAAAGTAGACAGAAAAAGCACCAGTGGATATTGTCAATTTCTTGCAGGATGTTTGATATCATGGTCCTCCAATAAGCAAAATTCAGTGGCATTATCAACTGCTGAAGCAGAGTACGTTGCTGCTGGGAGTTGCTGTACACAACTCCTGTGGATCAAGCAACAACTTGAGGACTATGGGCTTCACATCAAAACAATCCCTTTTCTATGTGACAACACAAGTGCTATAAATCTCACAAAAAATCCAGTACAACATTCAAGGACCAAGCATATTGAGGTTAGATACCATTTCATTCGAGATCATGTAGCTAATGGTAATTTAGAAATTTCCTTGATTGATACAAATGGTCAGTTAGCAGATATCTTCACAAAGACCTTACCCGAAGAGAGATTTACATCGCTTAGAAGGGAATTGGGCATGTGTAATTTGTGAAAAGATTTTTGTTTATACTGATATATAATTTTCAGAATTTAAGTTATCTTTCTTACCATGGCGTTAAGCAAAAGATATACTCAATTATCCTATTGTGACGGTCTCTCTTGGAAAAGTCCTTTTGAAAAGTCAAACCTGTTTGTCGTTTCCTCCCGCCCTTTGGCGCATCACTTTTTGATAAAGTATTCATTTATTTACTCCAAATCAATGTGGGCACGATTCATCTCCTACCTTTTACCTTTCCCTCTTTCGTCTGGTTGCCTGAGCTGATGCCCTAACGATTCCGACATCGACTCCCTGCAAAATTCAAAGTCTCTTTTTTCTTCCTGCGAAGAATTTCTTGAGGGTTTCTCTCCTGCCATCATCTCATCTCTCCAAAAAATCTTTTCCACCCAAATCCATGGCAGCACTAGCAGTTTCCGGCAGTCTTGGGGCTACAGCGCTGAGTTTCTAACGGCCGAGCAGCAGGAAAAGTTTACTTTTGTGAAGACAAAGGTGTGTGGAAATAAGAAGGTAGATGTTGCAGACCTAGAAAGGAATGGAATGCATAGTATAGTAGAAGCTATGAGCAGGATGAAGTGGACCGATATCGCTACTTTCTCTGAGGTAAGCTACCCGGACCTTGTGAAAGCATTCTATGTTTGTTTAAGAATAGAGGCAGACGGGTCCTTGACCTCATCTGTCAAGGGAACCCAGATAAAAATAGATCATGAGTTGTTGAATTTGTTGTTTGGAGTGAGTACCTCTGGACACAGTGGGGTTCACACCGTGGACGCCCAAGCAAAGGGTCTTGGAATTGTAGGACCTGGTTTTAGACTGAGAGATGGAAAATTGGATATAAATCAGTTGAATGCGTTTAATCGCTTGCTGCACTTCATTGTTTGTCAAATTTTAGTTCCTAGAAGTGCTACCTATTCAACCTGTACCAAGGCGGATTCGGATATGATGTTTTGGGCTATTCAGAACAGGGAAATAAACATGGCCGAAGTGATGATGGAAAGAATGAGATTTGCCCATGATCAAATCTGGGATACTAAGAGTAAGTTAAATGTATCCTTGCCATATGCTCACTGCTCACCAAAGTCTTTAAGCATTTTGGAATAAATGTGTCTGGAGCTGTTGTAGAGAAGATAGGCAAAGCAATTAGGTCCAAAATTTGAGGAAAAGTGGATTTTCAGTGGTCAATGGTGTATGGACAAAAACATCTGTGGCTGAGGGTGAAGCCATTATTGGCGAAGCCCATATGTCCAACAAGAAATAGCACCAGAAGTAGCAGAACTAGCAGTAGAAGAGGCCCCAGAGTCTAGAGCATCACAGGAAGCAGCAGTAGAAGGAGAAGTAGCAGTAGAATATTCTGGCAGAAGAATAGAGGAGATTCCTCCTGAAATTTTTGTTCCTGCTGAATCAGTATCAGAGGATCCTCTACCCACCTCCAAAGTGGCATTTGTGCTCCGAGAAGTATTGGATTCCATTCACTCAACCCCAGTGATTCCAAAAACTGGTGGGAGTTTGGTAGAGAGGTTGTGGCATCTGGCCACATTGAAGATACTGTGTTGGTAGATGCTCCCATTCACGGGGAGCAAGAAAGAATTGTGGAAGAGGCTTCTATTTAGGGGGAGCAAGAGATTGAGAAGGAAGCAGCATCACAGGGGGAGCATACTGAAGATGCCCCTGTAAATGAAAGGCCAAATGAAGTTCATGTTGAGGTCGAGGAGCAAGTGGAAAGGAGAAGCAAAAGCAAGAAATTACTCACAAAAGGCAGAGGAAAATTCAAAAGAATGTGAACTTGAAGCCTATCTTGAAGAGGTTGGATGATCAAGGTGAGATCTTGAGCTCAGTGCAGTCAAGTGTAAATTCTATTATTGTGAGCCAGGCATCAACCTCCAAGGAACTTTCTCAGATACGGAATGCCATGAAGTGGTTTAATAAGGAAATGGGGGATATGAAGAACTTGCTTTCTGAGTTCCTGAAGACAGTTGGATCTAAAGATCCTCCTCCATCTGCCCCTCAAAGCAGTGCAGATTTTGTTCCTAGGCCCTCAGGGCCATCAGTTCACGAGGCTGGGCCATCAGGGCCGGAGACAACAGCAAGCAAGCAGCCAGCAGAAGAGGTTGGACCTTCTGAGCACTTGGTAGTTGAGCCACCAGGGCAAGTGATCTCCAAGGTGGGCAGCAGGATGTAGAAGAGTCAGCCGTTGCTCCTGAAGCCCTTGAGTCTTCATCCCTTGCAACTCCAGCCCCTCCTCACCACCATTCTCTTCCACATCACTTCCAACTCCACTCACCTTCAAACATCCCTTGCCCCGCACAATTTCCTCACCAACACCTTTTCCATCTCAATCTTCCCTCTCTCCTACTTCTTCCCCAATCCTTCCTCCTCCTCCATCTATCACTGAAGACCCTCCAGCCTCCATCAGCTGGGGCATCCTCCTCATCTGGTCCTTCTTCCACCAGATCCTCTTCCACCTTCGATCCAAGGTCACTTCTTTATCCTCCTACTCACCTACATCAATTACCTTCATACCTGAAAACCCCAAACTTGGCAGCGCCCTTCTCACCCAAGCTAAGGATGAGTTTGAAAGCTCAACACTCACCTCAATTCTGGCAGTTGCCAATCATGTCCACAGGACTGATTCCCCCAGTCCTGCTCAGAAAAAGAGGAAACTCTCCACCTCAACTCTCTACCCTCTACACCCAAATTTCCTCCTCTTTGGTTCTCCCTCACTGCTGAAATTGACAGGAGACCAATCTATCGAGAATATCTACAAAAATGCATTCTCTCTACAATTTTTGGCATTCCCCATCTTAACCTCACTGGACATCTTCACATTGTTCTTCCCTATTGCCACATGTCCAAGCAAACCAATCCAAAATCTTCCAGTCAGCTGAGTGCAAGACTGAAGACTAGTGGGCAAAAGGGCACAAGACTCTATACAGTAAATACCTCAAAGCCAAAGCAGACAACATTTCTCGTTGAAATCACCCACTCTCTCTCTCTGAGTGGTTTGTTTATCATCATCAACTATCTGGGGCCAGTTCATTCTTAAGGAAATCAGAATAGCAAGGCATTTTCAGCTCTATAATGATTACTGCTATCTGAATAAGATCCCTGAGGTTCAGTTTGGTCAATTCCATGGAGCCCTTGCTCTCCTCCGGACTGAACATCCAGTAAATTGCTCATTCCAAGTGGATCTCTCAAGCCTCAGAATGCCTGATAATGTTTTTCTTCCCAAGTTGCATTCCCTAGTTTTTGACTCCTTTGCTGGCTCTCATGCTTTTGAAAGATTTGCTCATGTGATGGGCCGTCAGTCAGCTAAGCAGGGTCACCTCCCCTCCTTTCTGAGGTTCATATTCAGAGAATACCATTTGGGGCACATCTCTTCTGAGGTTCTGGCTCCCTTAATCTCTAAGTGTGAAAGGCTTTCTCCCACAGACTGGGCAAAGCACTATCATCAGTCTGCTCTCCAACTGGAATCAGTCAATAGTTCTTTGTTCAAGGAAGGGAAGCCGAGTCTATCTGCTGAAGCCTTCTTGGATCTGAATTCTATAAATCCAGTTCAAGAATTGTATGTTCAATGGGCCTCAAGATATTCAACTTTCTTTGCTTTGAAGAAGGACCTGCATGATCACCAGATTGTCTATCCTATCACCCTTGATTGATTCCTTCAGCGTGCTAGCTTTGGGAAGAGTACCTACTTCAGATTCACTATGGACAAGGATCAGTATGCCCTATTCTTGGAGACACAGCGGCAGCTGTATATTCAGCGCATGATCCCTTCCATGGGTGATTCTTTCACCATAGCACCTGGAGTTTTCAGGCAACTTTTTGAAGACCAAGAGATTAAGGCATGGACTGTTATTTCTCAACATGCCTCTCTTCTTTCTCCTCTGGTCTATCTTCCTGTACCTTCTCAAAGTAATACCATATCTTTGTTTGTGTGTCTTTTCTCTTCTTCTTTGTCTCAGTTTATCTTTTTGCTTAGTGACAAAAAGGGGAGAACTATTTCATATCTGAAATACATACTATTCTTGCATTCATTTCGAAAACTCTTTGAAATTACTTCAGAATAGTTGCATTAATTGCCTTGTTTTGTCATCACCAAAAAGGGGGAGATTGATGATCTAACTATCCCCATGTAATTTAAATAATCTACTGTCCCCATGTAATTTCAATAATCTACATATATTTTGGTGATTAACAAAACTTCTCTACAAGTCTTAAGCACACGAAAAGTAACAATGGAAAATCAAGTAAAATTGGTAAGTGTTACTCCTACTGTAGTAAAAGTAAGTTCAAGCATGATATTTAGCTAAGTCCACATCGACTCTGTTCATATTATAGTAGAGCTTTAACGATTTACTCATAACTTTGCATGGATAAAAAGAAGTTGTTTTCATAACGATTTGCTCATCGCATCGATTTCTTCAGACTTCATAACGATTTGCTCATCGCATCGATTTCTTCAGACTTCGTAACGATTTGCTCATCACAACGATGTCTTCAGACTTCGTAACGATTTGCTCATCGCATCGATTTCTTCAGACTTCGTAACGATTTGCTCATCGCATCGATTTCTTAAGACCTCATAACGATTTGCTTTTCTTAAGTCATCACAACGATTTCTTAAGACCTTTTAACGACTTGCTCTTCGCAACAATTTCTTAAGTCATCACAACGATTTCTTAAGACCTCGTAATGATTTGCTCATCGCAACGATCCCTTAAGTCATCGCATCGATTTCTTAAGACATCGTAACGATTTGCTCACCGCAACGATTCCTTAAGTCATCGCATCGACTTCTTTAGAGCTCATATCGATTTGCTTCGTGCATCGACTTCTTTAGAGCTCATATCGATTTGCTTCGCGCATCGACTTCTTTAGAGCTCATATCGATTTGCTTCGCGCATCGACTTCTTTAGAGCTCATATCGATTTGCTTCGCGCATCGACTTCTTTAGAGCTCATATCGATTTGCTTCGCGCATCGACTTCTTTAGAGCTCATATCGATTTGCTTCGCGCATCGACTTCTTTAGAGCTCATGTCGATTTGCTTCGCGCATCGACTTCTTTAGAGCTCATATCGATTTGCTTCGCGCATCGACTTCTTTAGAGCTCATATCGATTTGCTTCGCGCATCGACTTCTTTAGAACTCATAACGATTCTTTTGTAGAAACATAACGATTTGATGCTAAGATACAACGATTTGGCGGTTAGTGGTGCATAATGATTTCATAAGTCATGGATGCATCGATTTTATGTTTATAACGACGTGATATTTAAACAGCGTTGAATAGTCAAAGTCTTCATACATATCTTTCTGACTTCTGTGCATTTAATGAAGACTGAACGTATCTCTGCATGCATGCAGACGATATAGTCCATTATCGTGCTTACTCTTTATGCATTTTTAGAACAACAAAATAGCGTTACCACTTTGGTGAATACTCACCCCAACGATGTCTGACAACAAGAGACAGCTTGGCTGTCTACTGTTTTAGCATTTAATATACGCAGGTCTCTGACAACCATTCGTCATACAACGTTGGACCCTGTAGTAGCTGAAGGACAGTTCAGAAGATCCTATCTCTTTGCGTGCACAAATGGATAAAAGACTGTTGACTGGAAGCTTCCAAGTGCCACTAAGTCTAACGTCCACCAAAAACTAGAGGCAACAGATACTTCAACGTTCAGATTTCAAATTGAAGCTATATATTGAAGAAAGAAGCTTCAGAAGAAACATATAGAGATAGAGAACGTTAGTTATAGAAATCACTCTGATCATCAAGTCTTCTGCGAGAATCCTAGAGCCAAGCATCCCACTCAAAATTTGTCTAAAGCTCTTTGCTCTCCGTGCTGCATTAGAAATCCCAAGAGAGAGAGCCTGTGTTTCTGAGAGAGTGTTTTGTTTTTATCTCTTGCTCTCAGGGCTATTAGCTTCAGATCGTGGCTTGTTAAAGCTTGATCTAGGGCTTGCTGTTCTTGCTTAATCTTTTGTTGGTTGTTTCCCTCTGTTGTGAAGGAAGACCTGGGGTATCCAGGGTGTTGTAATTCCCTTCGTGGTAAAAGAAGACCTGTGGGGTATCCTGGGTGTTATAGTTCCCTTCGTGTGAAGGAAGACCAGCTGAGCTGGGTGTTTGTGTCCATAGGGGGACTGTACCCTAGTTAGTGGAATCCTGAGTGGTTGCTCAGGGACTGGATGTAGGACACCTAAGGAGAGGAGGTCCGAACCAAGATAATTCCTTGTGTTGTGTGATTGATTTCTTGTGTGTTTGTTGTTTATACCAACCTCACTAACCTCATCGAAGAACATCTTTGTGTGAATGTTTTAAGTACAAGTACTGGCTAAATAATTTTTTAAAAGACCCATTCACCCCCCCCCCCCCCCCCCTCTGGGCTCGTCAACTGGGCAACAACCCCTCCAGAATCTTCCTTCGGAGTTCAGTGCACTGCAGCAGAGCGTGGTATGAGCCAGAGGATGAAATCAAGTGTGTGACAGCACACCTGAAGAGCAGAGATGCCTGGCGAGATTACCTAGGCTACTTCCCAGTGGAGGATTTCATAGTGAGGCCACTGTTCATGAGGACAATTGAATTCAGAGTGCACACCAGGAAAGACAGAGATTATTGTTGGTTGGGGCTGATCAGATGGTGGTGTACTAGTCATACTGGGCCAAGACTGCTCCTGTGGAATCTTCAGTGGTTGGACACATAGAGCAATAAAGGCCGACCCGGGACCGGAGGAGCAAAAAAAGGGGATTGAACAAATAGCTTTTCAACTCTTCAAAGGCCTTTGACATTTATCGTTTCAATCAAACTTAGCCTCCCCTCTAAGCATCTCATAGAAGGGCTTGCAACGGATGGAATGCTGAGAGATAAATCTCCTAATGAACTGAAGTCTGCCATTAGCCCTCTAAGTTCCTTATGTTCCTAGGAGGAAGGCATGTCGATTATTGCTTTGGCCTTATTGGGGTCAATCTTAATTCCCCGCTTGCTGACTATGAACCAAGCACTTCCCCGAGGAAACTCCGAAGACACACTTTTGGGGTTCATTTTGAGCTTATGTTCTCTAGACCGTTGGAGAACTGCCCGGAGGACCTCAGATGGCCATGTCGAGTCCTAGACTTAACCAAGACACATCACATAGACCTCCATGTGCACATGCATCATGTCGTGAAAGATTGTCATCATTGCCCTTTGATAAGTTGCTCCTGCATTTTTCAATCCGAAGGGCATCACACACATAATAGTGTCCCCCATATGGCGTTGTGAGAATTTTCCCTCCTAGTCTTCCTCTGCCAGACGGATCTGGTTAGACCCAGAGAAACCATCCATGAACGACAACATCTCAAAACCGGCAGTATTGTCCACTAGGACATCTATGTGGGGAAGAGGAAAATCGTCCTTAGGGCAAGCACGATTAAGGTCACGGAATCTATGCAGATCCTACCCTTAACCGTCCTTCTTCATCAAAGGGACGATATTAGCTACCCATTGTGGATAAAGTACAACCCTAATGAACTTGGCTCTATGCAACTTATCAACCTCCTCTTTGATCTTGAGTGCAATCTTTGGATGTAGCCTCCTCAGCTTTTGTTTTGCAACCTTTGCGTCGGCTTTTAAGACCAACCGGTGCTCGACCAAAGAGGTGTTGAGCCTTGGCATGTCCTCGTAGGACCAGGAAAAACCATTGAAAATTCTTTGAGGATAGCTACAATAGCTTCTTCTTCTTCTACACTCAGTTGGTACTAATCAAAACTACCTTAGGGGATTCTTCGGTGCCAAGGTTGACCTCTTTAATTGGTTGGCTCTCATCCGCAGCCAGGTTGGCTCGTCGAACCTCTTTGTACCATCCATATAGGAGCTCACTGGGTCCTCTTCTTCCAACCCAAGATCTCCCGACTCATCTTTCTCATCGAAGTCTAGCAGATAGACCCCTAAACCCATTATCTACGAAATCGCCTTCTTCAAAATCGACCTCTACAAAGGCAGGCTCCTCAAGAAATTCCGGGACTTGACTCAACTTAAGACACCTCTCTGCCAAGGCCATAACATAACGGGCAAGAACTTGCTACCCTTCTCCTTGCGAATGCGTGGCTGAGAGGGACCATACTCTTCTAAACCTAGACCTGACTCTAAGCTTGACTCTAAATTGATCCTAAGCCTGAATCTAAACTAGAATCTAAACCCCTATGCACAGGACTATGTACAGGGAATTGCCCCTAGGGGGGTGAGGATGGGAATTTAGGCAGGCAAGTGTCGGCCCCTGGCCGATCGGAGAGTCCACAGAGGAAGGGTGCTCGACGGAGACCTCTCATTCCACCTTTTAAAATTGGCATTTTTTTTTGGGAGTCAAGGCTCAAAACCATGATTGTTGACTCAAGGCTGCCTCGACTGGCCAGGTGAGGAATGGAGGGATGACAGATTGAGAAAGGAGGAGAAAGAAGTAGTTGGAGAGAGGGATTCATGTGGCGAGCACACTTTAGGTGAGGCGAAGATGAAGGAGATGGAGATGAGGGGAGATCGGAGCCAAAGACGAGAGAAGGCTGAAGTCTTCACAAACTTTCTCAATTTCGGCTGCTTCCTCTTCTTCTTCACTCTCAAGATTCAGACTCCGGGCAATTCTCCCACAACGGGCTCCCTTGTTCCCGTTGAATGGGCCCCTGAATGAAGTGCTCCTTCAGGGTCCCAGTAAGAGGTTCATAGGGTATGAATGGATCCGGATGAAATGGGGTCCGGATGAAATCCTAGACCAGCCCTAGCTAACAACCTTTTAACCTGAATGCCATGGACGGGACCCTGCTTGTCCCTACCTAACCCTCGGCCATGAATATAGCCGATCTTCGCCATCACCTCCCAACCCTTCCCTTGAGGACACGGGATGGTCTCGAACTCTTCATCCGAAAGGGGAGGTTGGTTCAAATCAAGGGAGAGGGGAGATCAAGATGGACATGACAGGTTTCTTCCCTTGTTTGGGATGAATAGGTGTGGCATCTGCTCCGAATTGAAGAATAAGGGTCTACAAGGTAGGAATGCTCTTGATTTTGATGATGCGCCCATTGAATGGAAATTTGAAACATTGATGGGTGGTGGAAGGGACCCCTAGAGTTTGTTCCAGCCAAGGACGACCAAGAATGGCCTTATAGGCCGGATCGACGTTCAAGACTAGAAATCGGATGACATGGTGATAGGCCCTATTTCCAATTGAAGAGTGATTTTACCTTTGGCAACCCTTTTGGATTGTCATAGGCAGCGATGGTGGAGCAGATTTTTTCCAGATTGTCCTCCCCAAAACCCAATTGCTTAAGGTCTTCATCAGACGACAACATTGATGGATGCCCCGGTGTCGATGAGAGTGGAATCTACCGAAACCCGTTGAGGGTGACAGTAAGGCAAAGAGGAAGGAGCGACACTCGGGGCAGCAAGGTCTTTGTCCGAGAAGGAAATGGAGGGTCCTTGGTGAGGGAGAGGATGGCATTGGTTACTTCGCTGGGAGGAAGGTCATTATTGACCATGATTTTCTGAAGGAATTGGAGGAGGGTGGACTGATGGGACGGCGATCTCCGAATCAATTCTAAAATAGACACCCTCACGGGAGTCTTGTCCAAATGTTTTCAGAATATCATATTCGGTGCCGGTAGTGGGTGGGGGTCCATTATCCTCCTCATCTTGAGATGGCCGAGGGGGCGAGGAACAATCCGATTCCGAGTGTGACATGAACGTCCTCCTGGACCTAGGGAGAATGAATTGGAGGGGTTTGGTGCTAGGGTTGGATGACTCATAGGAGGGGAAATGGGGATGGAAGATAGGCATCCTGAGGAGCAGGTCAGATAAGCACTAAAGTGTCTCTTCTAGGATGGCATCTATGGTGTTGGAGGGCTCTTGGGACTCTATGGAGGGACATGGGTACCACTCCTCAAAACCTTGTACCCCCCATTGTTGCTCTCTCCTCACGACCCAAGTTCTGAATGTGTCATGGTATTGACCTTTTCCTGGGACCTAGAGGATTGTTGTTGTTTTAGTGTTGGGGAGAGGGTTTTGCACAATACCAAGGTCCCTTTTGGTATATCTAGACTTGGCTATGGCAACCTTGACGTCCTCCCAATTAATCCTACCATGGTCGTTCATGTCAATACACCCAGTCTCGGAAGGTTAAGCAATTATGTAGTTCATACCCGGAGACCTATGGTAGGGATAGTAACTTTGAAGTATCGGCCCTCGATTGACACTCTCCTTTTGTGGGGGGAGTTGGATAGCGTCGCAGACATGAGGGCAAAGAATATGTCCTCGAGGGATTCGGGGAGGGCAGGATATGATGTTGCCCGTTAGGTAGCCCAGAGGGGGGGGGGGGTGAATGGGTCTTTAAAATTTATCAGCTAATACCTGTTCACTAAAAATGTTCACAGAGAAATACACTTTGAATATTGTTAGTGTTAGTAAAGAGAAACAACAATCACATGAAAACAATCACACAACAAGATGTATCCTGGTTCGGATCTCCTCTCCACAGGAGTCCTACGTCCAGTCCCTGAGCAACAACTCAGGATTTCACTAACAGGGTAAGTCCCCCCTATGGACACTACAACACCAGCCCAGCTAGTCTTCTCTTCACAGCCCGAAGAGGAAACCACCTTGGATACCCCACCAGGTCTTCTTCTCAACAGAAGGGAAACACCACAGAATCAAAGCAGAGATTAGCCCCTAGATCAAGCTTTGATAAGCCAGATCTGAAGCAGGGACTGAGAGCAATGAGATCATAAACAAAAGCTCACTCTCCGAACCACCAAGCTCTCTCGAAAATCTACAAACAAATGCATAGACCAAAGAGCTAATCTAATGAATGAGGCTTGGCTCTTTCTGAGAACTCGCAGAAGACTTGATGATCAGAGAGTGTCTATGACTGTCTTCCTCTGTCTATGTGTATTTGTTCTTTCTGGAGCTCCTTTCTTCAATTATAATATCGTCAATTGGAATCTAACGTTGAAGTTGGTAGACGCGAGATTTGGCCCATCTCCCGCAAGGCTCTTGGCCCATTAAAACCTCGTTTGACCATTTGTTGACCAGCCTCGGATCCCATGTAGACGGCATCATCGATGGCCGCCGACTACTGGTTGGCGGCAATCCCCCTGGACGTTGACCCAAGTTGGCGTCCCCTCGCTGGACGCCTGCATGAGGTTGGCGGCCTGATCCCTGGACGTCAATAGGGTTTACCTGGTCTGCGCAACTAACCCGAGATTCCAGCCCACTTGCACCATTCTCTCGGCCATGCAACGCATGTAGCCATTCCCAACGGGCATATGGGCCACCTAGGCACCCCCTTGACCCAGTAAAAATCCTACATGGCCTCTACCCATTGTTTGGAGCATTTAGCCAAGGATTGCCAAGTGTGCAAGTGTGTTTCTTCACACTTGAGCATCCAAGGCTCTCAACCCCGAGCTCCACTGTCTATATAATAGCCCTTTGAGCCCTCTGAGCCAGGAGAGAGGCTGGACGTCCTTATGCTGAAGCTTGAGAGAGGAAGAGAAAACCTACCCTACCTTCCACCACTCATCCTCTTCACTCTCTCCACTTCGGGACGTCTGGAAGGGTTGCTTTGGAGCTGGGGGAGCCCTTGCAAGGAGCCACACACCAACAACGAGGATCTACATCTCCTTCCTCTCTCTTCTCTTACTTACCTTTTAGCTATTTGCATGTTGCACACACCTTCCCACTCACACTAGGCACGTAGGTTATCTTCCTACACACCTAGAAAGGGGTTTCCCAACCAAAAACGGAGGGAAGAAGGGTGGTTAACATTTGGCCACCCCTCTTCTCAAGTCCGCAACGGTACGGACCTTCCTTTTGGGTTTCTCACATTTCGTTTTGAGCATCTACCACACTCCCTAGAGTCTAATAGAGTCTTTGTTTTGGCAGGAACACCCGCAGGAGACTACGGAGCTCTTCTCCTTTGGCCGGCCGAAGGGGAGAAGTTGAAGTCCCACCATCACCGCAACGCGAGGCCACTGCACCGACGTGATCACAGCAACCCCTTGGGCACAGGTAAGGCCCTGGCGATCACCAAATCTCCTTTGTTTCGCTTGTTTGCTGTGTTTTCCTTCTAGTCAACTCAGTCAACCGGAGGGTCAACGTGGTCAACCGGCGGCCCCTTCATCGCCAACGAGAGTCCGGCGGCGTCCGCGAGGTCCGAGGGATCCGGCGACGGGGCGGAAACGAACCGTCTACAGCTCTCTTCTGGCGATCACGGTGGGACAAGCTTCTGCCACTGTGGTCTCACTGCGGCCAGGTAGACGGCAGGGGAGCCTGCCGCCTATACAGGTAAACGTCTAGCGTTCCTGCCGTTAAGTGTAGTTTAGCGTCCATCTCCCTTGTCGTTTATTGTTTGTCAGCGTCCGTCGATCATGCCGTCAAGATATTTCTGATGAACTGAGCGTCCATCTGCATGCCGTTTACTTCACAGAAACTGTTGTTTTGACTGTTTTGATCTGATTTTGTGTTCTGTTTGCTTCCTGTTTGTTTCTAACAGTCCTCAGTCTCGGGGGTTCCTTCCTCTCATCTTTCTAGCCTCCCCTCACATTTTAGGACAGCCCTTCCTTGGTTTACAACCTTTTACTCGGGGATTCCCTCTCGGGTAAATCGGGTTGGCTCCAAGGAAAACTCTGTAAGTCCCTAAATTCCGTGGATTCCCTCACGGTACGGGGCAGGAGGACCTTTACCTATCCTGTCTAGTTCACCTACTCATCCGGATTTGAGTAAGATTTGAGAGAACCGTCCAAGTAAAGTCAAGTCAAAGTAATACACAACCTTAATCTTTAAAACTTTTGGGACGTTGTTTGATAACATTGATTGGTAGAAAGTCATACTTCTGCTGAAAACAGTGTAATCACTTCAACTTAAACCATTCTAAAATCCATAGGTTGTGTGCTAATGGACACTTGGTTGGATCCTGCTAATATGTCTAACAAACCGGCATTTGAATATGATGATAACATCAATGATGAGATTGTCGGTATGATAAACACCAATGTTCAGCCTGAGGAGTCGGTTCAATCATCTTCCCAAGCCGACAATGAGGAAGTTAGCTTGAGGGTTAACCCTACTCACGCCCAGGATGTCCAAGAAGACCCCGAGTTTTCTAAACTCATGTCCCGCTATTCGCCCGACGATATCATTTCCATGCTTTCCAAGCATACCATTCGGGCAGCGGCTTCTCCTTCCCCTCCATCCCATTCTCCCTTCCATGCTTCCTCATCTAGGCCCGCTCCTAGGCCTCTCACCCCTCCCCGAATTCCGGTATCCCCTATCCCTATCTCCACTCCTATTCCTCCCACTCCTTTACCTACGGCTACCCCAATTCCTCCACCCATCCACCCATCTCATGTCCATACCACTCCTCCCACTCAATCCGAATCTCTGTCCCGGTCTGAGACGGAGGGTCTTATCCGAAACTCTTGGCTGAATCTCTGTCCCTTTCCAAGCCTCACTCACTCCAAAACTACTGCAAACTCCCCAATGTTTACTTCCCTCCGGGTTTCAAGGCCCCGAAGTATCGCAAGTACGACGGGACCTCTGACCCCCAATATCATCTAGCCGGCTTCACTATGGATTCTCATCGGTGGCTGTACGATCGGGCCCTCTTAGTCCACCTCTTCCAGCAATCGTTAGAAGGGGAGGCTTTGAGGTGGTTTACCTCCTTGCCCGCGTCGGATCTTGTTAATTTTGACATAGTCTCCGAACGCTTCATCTCACACTTTTCATACATGGCTACTCAAGTCCCTACACTCCCCGACTTGGTAGCGGAAAAGATGAAGGCGAACGAAGACTTTGTCACTTATGCCAACCGATGGAGGTCCATGGCCTCGAGAGCCGACATTCCCATCCCGAGTCCCAAGCCATAATCTTGTTAGTTACCAACACCACCCCTGTGCTCCGTTCCATTTTGATGCTAAGTGAGTTCCCTTCCTTCTCACATCTTTATAACAGAGCCAGGGTAATTGAAAATCAGATCAAGGACTCTTCTCTCCCACATTTCTTCGAAGGGAAGCCAAAGGCACGTAAGGCTCCCGCGGCACCCACCACCGAGGGGTGACCATAATGAGTCTGTCAGTGCCTGCAGCCAGCCTTTGAGGCCTCCCAACAAATCCTCCCATCCTCCTTCCAACCCTTCTTCCAACCCTCACCAATTCCCATCTCACCCCTCCAAGCCTTACTCCGCTGTTCCCCCTCCTTCTGGGTACACCCGACCTGGCCCCAAAAGGTCGCATTACCCTCCTCTCCCTGAGACTCTCGAGGACGTATTCTTCGCCTCATGTCCTGTGACAATGCAATTCAACTCCCCCCACAAAGGGAACACCAATTCAAGGGTAGACACCTCCAAGTACTGTCCATACCATAGGACTCATGGTCACTTCATCAACAATTGCTTTACCTTCCGTGACTGGGTCTATGATATGAATGACCAAGGTAGAATCAACTGGGATGACGTCAAGGTGGCCATAGCAAAGTCTAGGTACACCAAAAAAGACCTTGGCATTTTCAGTAACCCTCTCCCCACTCACCAAATCAACAACCCCTCCTCATCCAGAGCCCAAGAGAATGTGCATACCATGATACACCTAGGGCCCCGGGTTGTGAGGAGAGAACAACAGTGGGGGGTAGAAGGTTTCGAAGAGTGGTACCCGTGTCCCACGGCCGAGTCTCAGGAGCCTTCCACGTCGGTAGACGCCATCCTAGAGGAGAGACCATTAGTGCTCATCCGTCCTCCCCAAGATGCTCATCCCACTATCCTCACTCCCCTTGCCAATGAGTCATCCTTCCGACCCCTCCAGCTCATCCGTCCTCAGTCTCAGGAGGCCGTGCATGTCACGCTCCGAAACCGGATTGTTCCTCCACCTCAGCGGCCATCCCAAGATGAGGAGGATAATGGGCCTCCACCCCCGGCCGGCACCGAATATGATATTCTCCAACATCTGGATAAGACCCCGCGAGGGTGTCTATTTTAGAATTGATTCGGCGGTCGCCATCACACAATCCACTCTCTCCAATTCCTCCAGAAATCATGGTTAATGATGACCTCCCTCCTAGTGGGGTCACCGGTGCCATTCTCTCCCTCACCCAAGGACCCTCAATTTCTTTCTCGGACAAGGATCTCGCCCCCCCGAGTGTCGTTCGCTCCCTCTTTGTCTCACCATCAACCTCAATGGGGTTTCGGTGGACTCCACTCTCATCGACACCGGGGCATCTATCAATGTTTGTCCGATGAAGACCCTTAAGCAATTGGGTTTAGGGGAGAGAATCTGGAGAAGAGTTGCTCCACCATAGCCGCCTATGACAACTCCAAAAGAGTTGCCAAAGGCAAGATTGCTCTCAAACTAGAAGTCGGACCTGTCACCATGTCTACCGATTTCTAGTCCTTGATGTCGACCCGGCCTACAAGGCCATTCTCGGTCGTCCTTGGCTAGAACAAACTCTAGGGGTCCCTTCCACCGCCCACCAATGCTTCAAATTCCCTTTCAATGGGCGGGTGATCAAGATTAAGAGCATTCCCATTCTGGAGACCCTCAATGCGATTACCTCGGAACAGATGCCGCACCTATTCATTCCGGATAAGGGAAGAAACCTGTCATGTCATCTTTGATTTCCCCTTACCCTGTGACCTCGGCCAGTCTCCCAAGCCGCTGTAGAACCCCATGCCCATGTCTCCCGGAAAAGGTTGGGAAGTGATGGCCAACATCGGCTATGTTCATGGCCGCGGTTTGGGCACGGATGAAAAGGGAGAGACCCAGAGCGTCCAGGCGATTAGGAGGTTGTTACCAAAGGCCGGTCTAGGTTTCCACCCAGACCCTGTCCATCCTGACCCATTCATACCGTATCAACCCCTTACCTGGACTTTAAAAGAGCATTTTGTTCAGGGGCCAACCCAGATGGGGACCAGGGAGCCCGTGATAGAAGAAATACCTTGCTCTGAGAGTGAGGATGAAGAAGAAGAAAAGATGCCCAAATAGAAGACATTTCCGATGATTTTGGCCTCCTCTCCCTCTTTGGCTCTGATCTCCCTTCTCCCCCATCATCATCATCATCATCTCCATCTCCCTCCACTGTCGTTCCTTCATCCACCTCTAATCCCCTTCTTTCTCCCCCTATCTTTCTCCATCCCTCATCTCGCCAGTCGAGGCTACCTTGAGTCAGCAACTCATGGTTCTTGGCCTTGACTCCAAAAAAAAAATGCCAATTTTGAAAATTGGAAATCCGAGGTCTCCATTGAGCACCCCTCCTCTCTGGAACCTCTTCTGCTCGGCCAGGGCCGACGCTTTCCGGCTTGAGTTCCCTTCCTCTTGCCCTTCTAGGGCACTTCCCTTGTACATAGTTTTGTACATAGCAGTCCTGTAAATAGCGGTCTAGATTCTAGTTTAGAGTCAGGTCTAGAGGCTAGTCTAGAGTCTGATTTAAGTCTAGGAGAGTCTAGTTCCTCTCAGCCATGTGTGCGCAAGGAGAAGGGTAGGCAAGTTCCTACCCGTTTTGTTTTGGCCTTGGCTGAGAGATGTGCTAAGTTAAGTCAGGTGCCAGAATTTCTTGAGGATCCTGCTCTCGTAGAATCAGATTTTAAAGAAGGTGATTCCGAAGATGACGGTCTAGGTGTATATCTGCTAGATTTTAATGAGGAGGATGAGTTGGGAGATCTTGGGTTAGGAGAAGAAGACCCAGTGAGCTCCTATGTGGATGGCACAAAAAGGTTCGACGAGCCAACCATGGCTGTAGACGAGCCCACTAAAGAAGTCAACCTTGGCACTGAAGAATCCCCGAAGACAGTTTTGATTAGTGCCAACTTGAGTGTTGAAGAAGAAGAAGCTCTGGTAACCATTCTCAAAGAATTTTCCGACGGATTTGCTTGGTCTTATGAGGACATGCCGGGACTCGATACTTCTTTGGTCGAGCATCGTTTGGTCCTAAAAGCCGACGCGAATGCCGTCAAGCAAAAGTTGAGAAGGCTACATCCTAAGTTGGCACTCAAGATCAAAGAAGAGGTTGACAAGTTGCACAAAGCCAAATTTATTAGGGTTGTGCTATATCCACAATGGGTAGCTAATATCGTCCCTGTAATGAAGAAGGACGGTAAGGTTAGGATCTGTATAGATTTCCGTGACTTTAATCGTGCTTGCCCAAAGGACGATTTCCCTCTCCCACACATAGATGTCCTAGTGGACAATACTGCCGGCTTCGAGCTTTTGTCGTTTATGGATGGTTTCTCTGGGTACAACCAGATTCGCTTGGCGGAGGAAGACCAGGAGAAAACTTCATTTACAACGCCCTGGGGGACTTATTGTTACGTCGTCATGCCCTTCGGATTGAAGAATGCGGGAGCAACTTATCAAAGGGCAATGATGGCAATTTTTCATGACATGATGCATGTGCACATGGAGGTCTATGTGGACGATGTCTTGGTTAAAATCAAAGACTCGACATGGCCATGCTGAGGTCCTTCGGGCAGTTCTCCAAAGGTCTAGAGAGCACAATCTTAAGATGAACCCCAAGAAGTGTGTCTTTGGTGTCTCTTCGGGGAAATTGCTTGGGTTCATAGTCAGCAAGCGGGGAATTGAAATTGATCCTAACAAGGCCAAAGCAATAATTGATATGCCTCCTCCTAGGAATATCAGAGAAGTTAGAGGGCTAATTGGCAGACTCCAGTTCATTCGGAGGTTTATCTCCCAGCATTCAATCCGCTGTAAGCCCTTCTACGAGATGCTTAGAGGAGAGGCGAAGTTTGATTGGGACGATAAATGTCAGAAGGCCTTTGATGAATTGAAGAGCTATCTTTTTAATCCCCCTGTTCTCGCTCCTCCGGTCCCGGGTCGGCCTTTACTGCTCTATGTGTCATCCACAGAAGATTCAACTGGAGCAGTTTTGGCCCAATACGACGACGAGAAGAAGGAGAGAGCGGTGTACTATTTATCCAAGTTGTTCAATGAGGCTGAAAAGAAGTACACCGCCATGGAAAGAACGTGCGCGGCCGTCGTCTGGGTTGCCCAGAAGTTGAAGCACTATTTCTTGGCTCATGAAGTGAAACTTCTGGCGCGTATGGACCCTATTCGGTACTTGCTCGAGAAGCCCGTCCTGACTGAGCGGTTGATGAGGTGGCAAAGCTTCCTTAATCAATTTGATATCACCTATGTCAACCAAAAGTCAATCAAGGGGCATGCCATAGCTGAGCATTTGGCCCACCACCCCTTACCTTTATACTCTCCCGTTGATGAAAGTTTCCCGATGAAGAGTTAGGAGCCATTATCGATGGTGAACTTTCGTGGGTGCTTTACTTCGACGGGGCGCTCAATTCTAAAGGGGTGGGATAGGGGCAGTCCTCCTCTCACCGGAAGGGGTAGTCATTCCGCATGCCTATCAGTTAACCTTCCGAGCCACGAACAATGTGGCTGAGTACGAGGCTCTCCTAGTCGGGCTGAAAATGGCTTTATTGCTCGGAGTCAAGGAGTTAAGGATTATTGGAGATTCGCAGTTGATACTCCGGCAATCTCTTAGCAAGTACCAGACCCGGGACCCCAAGCTGAAACCATACCAGAGTTGGTAGGAAAAGTAGTCCGCAGTTTAGGAAGCTCACTCTAGTGCACATACCTAGGGCTCAGAACATCCTAGCAGATTCACTCGCCTCCCTCGCGTCTTCCATTCCCATTCCTTTGGGAAAGTCTTCTGAAACCGTCTCTGTCCAGAGGTTAAGAGTCCCTTCCCATGTCGATCCGTGGTTCTCTCAGCTCGTGCATCCTTCTCCATCCCTTCAGGTCCATGCGCTTTCCAAAGAGCCAGAAATTGACCTTGAAGATGGCCATCCTTGGTATTTTGACATCGAAAACTTTCTCAAAGATGGATCCTTCCCTGATTATGCCACCTCTGCCGATAGACGGGCTATTCGCCGTGTCTCCGAGCGGTACAAGATCATAGGTGGCATTCTATACAAAAAGTCTCTCAGCGGGGTCTATCTCCGTTGCCTTGATGAATTCGAGTCCCAAGATGTTGTTGAAGCCGCTCACTCTAGTGAATGTGGTGGCCATGTTAATGGTAGAGCAATTGCCCAGAAATTGCTAAGACACTATTATTGGCCCACCATGGAAGAGGACTGTCGTCATTTTGTCCGTCACTGTGCTAAATGTCAATTGCACGGTGACAAAATTCATGCTCCTTCCTCTTCTCTTCACCCTCTTATCGCTCCATGGCCTTTCGCCATGTGGGCGTTTGACGTGGTCGGTCCTCTCGCGGATAGAACCGGAGAAGTCCGGAAGAAGTCCTTCATTCTGACCGCCACGGAGTACTTCACGAAGTGGGCTGAAGCAGAAGCGTTCATAGAAGTCAAAGCTTCAACAGTTGTCAAGTTCATCAAGCGCAACATCCTTGCAAGATTTGGCGTGCCTCGGGACATCGTCACCGACAACGGACCGCAATTCACTTCACAGGAGCTTCGCGACATGTGTGGTAAATATGACATTAACTTGCATCATTCATCACCATATTATCCACAAGGTAATGGACAAGTGGAAGCTACTAATAAAACTCTCATTAAAATCATAAAGAAAACATGCAATCTCACAACAATGCTGACTGGCCAGATCGCTTAGTTGATGCTCTTTGGGCTTATCGCACCTCCGTCCGCACTCCTACGGGGCAAACTCCCTACGCTTTGACATACGGATCGGATGCGATACTCCCATATGAGATCTTCGTCCCTTCGCTTAGAGTTCAATTGGATTCCGAACTTGATCCTGATCAACGTCGGGAAGCCTTGTTGGCACAACTTGAACTCTTAGATGAAAGGCGAATGATAGCGGCTGACCATGCACAAGTCTATCGTCAGAGAATTGCACGTTTTATGCCAAAAGAGTTCTTGAGAGAAAATTCGAAGTAGGTGAGATGGTCCTTAAGCGTAAAATCTTAAAAGCACCAGGTCCCAGGAGCAAATTGCAAGAAAATTGGGAGGGTCCGTTCGTTGTCAAAGAAGCATACTCAGGGAACGCTTATAGGTTAGTGGATGCCGAGGGAGTTGAGCTAACGCACCCTTGGAATGCAGTCTACCTCAAGAAATTCTACCCTTAGTCAGTCAGTCCGTCAAGTCGGTCATTCATCACTTGTTAAGGTGTGGGTCTACTTTCTTTACTCTTCCACGTGGCCACTAGTAAGGAAAGGTTTTCACACACCACACGATGTTGGAGTACTACCCCTAACTGGAAAATCACAAGTACACTCGGGCGGTCTCATCCGGTCAATATGTTTCCTCTATTCTTTTCCCACTCGGTCGTGTTTGGAAGCGGAACAAACTACGAGTAGGGGACCATCCACTCTCTTTTAAAAGGACAAGGTCACCATAAAACAAGGGGAACTAATGAAAGCAAGGGCAAAATGTCAAATCAAGCCTCACAAGGGAGAAAAGAAAAGCCAAAGGTCAAAAAAGGGTAGCAAAAAGTACGTACCCGTAAAAAGGCTGACCAACTCAAGGAGGTAGCAAAAAGTACGTACCTCCACCCCAGAAATCAGAAACAAATGAAAAATCCCCCTGAAAACAATGGTTGACCAAGTCTGCTTGATATGAGATGTCGGTTTGGAAACAAAAAGTAGTTTGAACCAAAGTCCTACATGATTTTCTATACTTTTCTTCCCATTTCTCCCTCTGGGGGCAATTTGATTGTATAAGACCTCCGTGGTGGAAAACATCAAGAAGGCTAGGGGCAATGCCTACATCAAGATTTCATGCACGTCCCCTTTACTCTTGGCCTCTGTGGTTAAATAGATCGTGTAAACCCTATACCGCAACATGTGATGAATATGTGTCTTAGAGTCCAAAATCCAAAAAAATAAAAAATACAAGAATGCAAAAACACAAAAGAGAGTCTTTTTGATGTATATTTCACGTTGTACATATTTTCTCCCAAATTTCTCCCTTATTTTCAAAAGCCAAAAAAATTAGAAAAATCAAAAATCCAAAAAAATTAGTGGTACCATGTATATATACTAACATTCTCCTTATTTTCTTATCAAAAACAACAAAAATTAAGAAAACAACAAAACACAAAAAAAATGCATGTGCATATTTCCCTTTCAGTTATTTTTATGTTCCTATCTTTGATTAGAAATTAGCCCCTTGACCAGATCTCAAGAAAGGTATATCGTAGGCAAGGGGCTAAAAACAGATCTACACTAACTGTTTTCTTTGAGTGTTGTGGATACATGATGCAGGAACCAAAGAACAGAAACAAACCATTCAAGTGCAAATAAAAATTCCACTATTTTGATCAAGTTCTGTACATATCATGACAGGGGCATACCCCTGGAGGTACAAAAGCCCCGCTCCTCACTCCTCTCTCCGCTCTCCCTCGCTAGGCCTCTGCCTACGTGAGCTGCTCACCTCCTCCTCCTCCCTCTCCCGACGCCGGTCTGGGAGAGGAGGCCTGGACGCCGTCGACGCCTCGGGTCGCTGCAACCCTCCTCGCACCACGGAAGGGTCCCCCAGGGACACGATGTCGTCGAGGGAGGCGAACGCCGATCCGGTCCTCACGGGCGTCGCCTGCTGGGCCTGCCGCTGCTGCTCCCGGCGCTTCTTCAGCACCCGGTCCTTCAAGATCTCATAATCCGCAACAATCCGTGACCGAGCTGTCTCGGCCTCTCTCTCCCTCTCTCTAGCCTCAAGCAGGCGACCCCTCATGTGGCCCGGTCGTCCCTCAGCTCCTCCATGGCAGCCGCCATGGTCCGCCGCTGCATGCCAAATGCAAAGGTGTTAATTACAAATGCATGATAGGAAGGAGGAAGTTTGGTGCCTTACCTCTGTCTCCATCTCCAAACGCAGAGCCTCCATCTGCGCCTGGAGAGCCACTACTCCATTCCCTTCCTGCTGCATATAAAAGACAAGTCAAGTCAGATCAAATCAAAATCAAACTATGCAGAAAGGGTATGGTAGTCTTTTACCTCGGCCTCCAACTCCCGGACCCTCGCCTGCGCCCGGTCCAGGGCGTCCTGCAGGCGGTCGGCAAGATCCCCTCTCGCCGGCTGTGCCGACGAGCTCGCCCCGAGGCCGCGGCTCGCCCGAGCTCTCGCTAACTCTTCCTTCTGCATTCACAGAATCCTGGTCAGTCATCAGTTTCAATGATCAAATCAAATCAAATTCAATGTTACTTACCAGTGTCCTGACCTCGGCCCGGAGCCTCGTCAGCTCCACCTCCTGCTCGGCCAGTCGCCCCTCCAAAAGGCGGATGGCCTGTGACTCCGGCATCTGCCAAATGCACTTCAAGGTTAGATAAGGTAATCAACCAATCAAGGCAAAAGCGTAGAGGTTCACTTACCACTCGCCGGTCGAGTCGGAGACGTCCAGCGTACCGTGCTAGATAATCCTCCATGTAAGCCGAGCTGTCGGGGAGGTCTGTCACTCGGACCACCTGCTCGCCACCCTCGCGCCAGTACGCAACCGTGCTGCCATGGTCCGCTCCCCAATCACGGTCCTCGGTAAAGAACCGCCGGCGTGAGTGTCCCTCTCTCCCGAGGGAAGGCACCTCGATGGCCGGCTGGTGCCAGCCCAGTGTCCGCACCACCAACTCCAAATACAGTACCTCACATGTCCCGAGGCACAGTAAAAGGAGGTGGCGGTCGAAAAGGGGGCGACCTGCCGCCACCGCCGGGTGCGAAGCGTCCGCCTCCCCCGCATATGGGGTCCACACCACCTGAGAAGAATGTGAAAACATTGGTCAGTAACATCAAATACAGCAATAATTGAAAGAATGCAAAAGCTAGTTGAGGTTTTCATACCTGCTCGTGAGGATAGTGGTCGAGTGCGACCCGCACATCCCCTACCCTCCTGTCAGTGACCCTGGGGTCCGGGGCCACCTCCCACCTCGTCATGAGAGGCACCATCGCCTGGCGCCCCTCTGCAAGTGTCCCGCGCCCCATAGGGAAGCGGGTGTATCCCCAGATCTGCAAGGCAGCAAAAAAGAATGGTCAGTAAGGCAGTTAAAAAAAAAAAAAAAAATCAATGATAAGCTTTAAAGGAAAATTGTGTACCTGTAATAAGGGGGTGAAGCCCCCTGTGCTCTGAGAGCGCTGAGAGCTGCTGGGGAGGAGAGAGAAAAGGTGTCCCAGCATTGCAGCACCCCATGCGTACCGGCCAGCCTGCGCCAAGTCTCGTAGCAGCAGCACGAACTTGCAGTTCATCTGTGATGACTGCGTCGCGAACAGCAGGCGTCCAAAGAGGTAGCTGACGAAAATCCGCACCGAGCGCTCCTCGCTCCGGTCTCCTAGGTCGAGTGCCCCCCGCACTCCAGCGTAGAACTCATCCAATGTCTCTAGGGGTCCTCTCCTCCTACCCCTCAATCCAACTGCCTCCGACAATGATCCGAGCAGGATGCTCCGGATCGGTCTCCTCCTCCCGGCCACAAACTCTGGCCCCAGCAACTCCGCAATATCATCATGATAGTCCCTCCTCTCCAGTCCGACTACCGGCTCTCCCTGAACCGGCAGTCCCGTCAGATATGCCACATCCTCTAATGTGGGTATCATGTGCCCCAAAGGCATGATGAATGCCTTGCAATCCTCCTCCCATCTCTCCCTCAACGCCTCTAAGTAAGGGACATCTAAGTGAAAAGGGTGTACCGATAAGAGATGTCCGAACCCCATCCTCGCTATCTGGGCCTGCTGGGCCTCTGGAAGCGCCTGGTACCATGCCCAGCACAGGTCCCAAGTCACCCTACTCCTCATTCGGCCCTTGCCCTGCAAAAACATAGATCCTCGACGTCAGCATCGACTGCCGTTCAATAATAAGTCAGCGACCAGGGGTGGCCGTTTAGTTCCTGTGTTGACGTCCAACACATTGCCGCCAAGTTCAGATTGACGGCAAGGGGTTGGACGCCAGCAGGAACTCGACGGCAACCGATGTTGCCGTCAAGTTCCTGTCTGACCCGACGGATCTTCCCCTGTTTTTCCCTCCTTTTCACCAAATCCCAAACGCATCCCCAAGGGTTTTAGAGTACTCACCCGGGGTCGTCGAGGTGCCTCCGCCTCCGTCTCGTCTCCTCCCTCGGTCTCGTCCCCCTCCGGTGCGTCCTCCACCGCCACTTCTTCTTCTTCTTCCGCCGTAGCCATGGCACCTCTTCCTCTTCCTCCTCCGGTTGACGGCGGTCCCGGAGAATGCTTCGTTTCTCCCTCCTCCTCATCGCGATCTCGAGCAAGGTAAGGTGTGGTTCTTTCTTTCTCTCCCGATGTTTGGAAGACGGAATGGCGCCCGGGAGAAGGCGTCGGTTCAAAAAAAAGGCAGTTTCCTGGTTTAGCGTCAAGGTCAGGCCGTTTAACTTTCCTTGGCGTCAACCTCAGGCCGCTGACGTACACTTGACGGCCTGGTGTGGACGTCAAGGTCTCTTCAATGTCAGACCTCGAAGTCTGGTAGACGACCATGTTTGGACGTCAAATTTGAATGTCGACGGCCACCTATGTGGACGTCTAACATGTGTCTCAATGGTTGGCGACGGGTCATGGACGTTTACCTGAAGTTGGCGGCCATCGATGTGGACGCCAATGTCTCCGCACTCAGTCCTCACAGCACACTCTTCTGAACCTTTTGAGGCCATCACACTCCACACATTCCACAAGTCAAGCCAACTCAAGCCAATTTGACACAAATGTAACGCACTTTTCTTCATCAAATTTGTGTTACACTTATTCAAAACAGGAAAATACATCACTTTGCCCTACGGGCCATGAAAAAGTCACAAGAAATGGGGCAAATAGTGTCTGTATAATCCTCGTACTGCCACACATCTTCCGGCGTTTCCTGCACTGCCAGTCCCACCTTCTTGCTCACTGTGTATTTCTTCCAAGTCTTCATGGCTTTCTTCATCATCTTTTCATTCCTCCCGGTGATTATCATATCAGTACAGCTGGATGGAGTTGGAATTCCCCGTGGAATCCCAAGCTGACAGTGGCACCGATGTGGTTGGTACACCACCATCTGACCCGCTCCAATCAGCCACAAATCTCTGTCCTCCCTGGTCTTTGCTCTGAACTCAATGGTCCTCATGAACAGTGGCCTCACGATGAAGTCATCCATCACCAGAAATGCCAGATGATCTCTCCAAGCATCTCTGCTCTTCAAGTGTGCTGTCACACACTTGATCTCATCTTCCGACTCATACCATGCCCTGCTGCAGTACACTGAACTCCGAAGGAAGATCCTGGAGGGGGTAGGTTGTGCTTCAGCAAAATCAAACTTTAAATGAGCTTCCATCCATACCTGGAGCAGAAACAAACTCCCGCAGGTGCGTCCGCCTAGGCTCATTGTGGTGAGCGAACTGTACAGGTGGGCCAGCACTGCAGGGGCAAGTGACTGCCCGCGCCACAGCAGAGAAAGTACTCCAACATGCTCATAGAGGATGAAATCGCCACTCGTGGGGAACAGGAAGACTCCAGCCAGGCAGAGTGTCAATCCCCGGGTCGCTCTCTCTCCGCCAATCTCCCTCGCATGCTGGATCAACCACCAGGCCAACCGGTCTAGGAAGATCCCGTTCTTGTTCGTCATCCGCAACACCTCCTTCTTGTCTCTTACGATGTCCGCGAGGATCTCTTCCCACGAGAGGAGAGGAGTCGCTGCATCGTACTCCAGGCACCGCTGCCACCCCAAGAACAGTTCCACCTCCTCCAGCAACACACTCGCCTCGAAGCCCTGGAACACGAACGTGTGCGTATGTGGGTGCCATCTCTCCACCAACGCCCCCAGGGCGTCAAACCCCCACCACATCTCTTTCATGTTCTTCGCCAATACCACCATGAAGTTCAAATGCCACATCCGACGAAGCTCCGCATGTCCAGCGTGATGGCATTTACCAGGTTCACAAGCCAAGAAAAGGCCCGTACCTGGCCTTGGCTCAGGAATGCTGGGATTTCCTGCATGGGGGTGTGAAGGGTTCTGTAAGGACGTTGCTTGGGGCGTTTTTAGCCCAGGAGAAAATAGAATCAATCATTGCTTACCTCCCTGTTGGCCAGACGCGTGCTCAAGTGTCCCGGAACTTCGCTCAAAACTCTGGGGTTCGCGCCTGTGGATCGTCCGGTCGATGAGGAGGCCATTTTTCTGCGTTTTTCTGTCTCTCAGCTCTCTGGTTCGCAGCAGGAGCAGGGAGGGACGGAGGTAGGAGATGGTAGAGTCCCTATGGACTCCCATCACCTATATTTTCGGTCTGATCCGCTGTCAGGTCAGCGTCCATATCGGTGGACGTCAGTTCCAGGTTGGCGGCCACATATGTGGACGTTAACAAGTGTCCTGGCGGCCATCGATGTGGACGTTTACTGACCGGAAGTTTTTAAATTCTTAATCTTTATATGGCCATTATCCTTTATCTTGTGCTTCGAGTTGTTTTGCAGATATCTTAAGCACAAGCTGCACTTCAAATTCAGAACGCTCATGCGACCTTGAGCGTTACAGGTATGTCTAACATAGGACCCCACCAGAGGCGAATAACTTGGCGACCGTGAACCCTGAGTTCCCCTTCACCAAAAACCATGATGGGTTTGCGATCTCTCAGTTATTCGTATGGCCTTTAGAAATTTCCTCTGGTGCTAACTTGCATTTTAGATAGGCAACCCACACCAGCATGCATCTTCACTGCTAACATTCTCTTACTAACACTCAAAAAAAAAAAAATGGTGATTTTCCTCGATCATATGATTGCTCCATGGCTCCCCCAGCTCAGGTAGCCTACTGGGTCCGCCCTTCATGACTATCCAGGTTGATATCGGGTCTTTGTTGCCCCCCTTCTCCACTTGTCCCACCGTGCTTTTCACAACTGATCATTCCAGCCTTATTGAGTCCATTTGAGCCTTCGCCAGCCGCGAGATTAATTCCGGACTTCAGGCTTTCCAAGCATGTGATTCCAGTTAGAATCTTTTGATAATCCTTTGAGAGATCAACCAAATCCTTGTCTTTGTGACCTCCTAAATTCGGGACCGACGTCCTGATTAGGCCAGCGAGCCCGCGAGCTCCGGTTATGAGACCCTCTTGATTCAACCGTCATATTACAACTCCTTTGACTCAGACACGCCAGAAACTAGTCAAAGTCCAACACGGCCATGCCAGGGACCCAGCCATTGGGTCGCAGTTGTAGTTACATGGGTAGATCACCCTTTTCCTACCCCTACTTGTCTCTCAGACGATTCGTCATCTGTCTCTAGCCTGTCTCTTTCGTTTGGTTTGCTAGAACTCCTATCCTCGGAGATGGCCCTTCCATTAAATCTCCGCGTCCTTTGTTTACCGAGACACCAACCTTTCAGTCCACTCTGCTCCCTTCCAAGACCGGACGTCTTGGAGGGGCATTTGTAGACGCGAGATTTGGCCCATCTCCCGCAAGGCTCTTTGGCCCATTAAACCTTGTTTGACCATTTGTTGACCAGCCTCGGATCCCATGTAGACGGCATCATCGATGGCCGCCGACTACTGGTTGGCGGCAATCCCCCTGGACGTTGACCCAAGTTGGCGTCCACCTCGATGGACGCCTGCATGAGGTTGGCGGCCTGATCCCTGGACGTCAATAGGGTTTACCTGGTCTGCGCAACTAACCCGAGATTCCAGCCCACTTGCACCATTCTCTCGGCCATGCAACGCATGTAGCCGTTCCCAACGGGTATATGGGCCACCTAGGCACCCCCTTGACCCAGTAAAAATCCTACATGGCCTCTACCCATTGGTTGGAGCATTTAGCCAAGGATTGCCAAGTGTGCAAGTGTGTTTCTTCACACTTGAGCATCCAAGGCTCTCAACCCCGAGCTCCACTGTCTATATAATAGCCCTTTGAGCCCTCTGAGCCAGGGGAGAGAGGCTGGACGTCCTTATGCTGAAGCTTTGAGAGAGGAGAGAGAAACCTTAACCTACCTTCCACAACTTTTTTTTTTTTTTTTTTTGATAAAAAGGACAACAGGGTCAGCGACTAGTCGGGTGCACTTCCCTCCAGAGGAGGAAAGTGTGCTCACCCCCCCAGGCGATCAACCTATTGCCTAGAAATTTTATTGATATATGAAAATAACATACAACTGGCATTCGACCCCTGATCCTAGGACAGTCGAATGTTCATGAGACCGGTCTTATCAATCAGAAGCGGCCCTTTACAAGCAAAAGGCAAATGATTAAACCCCCAGAAAACCTCATTACATCGTGAAATAATAGCATGGTTGGCCAGCCGATCAGCCACCTGATTAGTTTCCCTGAAGACATGATGCAGGGTGGAGACGTTTCCTTGTAATAGCTCCCTACCTTCCACCACTCATTCTCTTCACTCTCTCCACATTCGGGACGTCTGGAAGGGTTGCTTTGGAGCTGGGGGAGCCCTTGCAAGGAGCCACAACACCAACAACGAGGATCTACATCTCCTTCCCTCTCTCTTCTCTTACTTACCTTTTAGCTAGTTTGCATGTTGCACACACCTTCCCACTCACACTAGGCACGTAGGTTATCTTCCTACACACCTAGAAAGGGTTTCCCAACCAAAAACGGAGGGAAGAAGGGTGGTCATAACATTTGGCCACCCCTCTTCTCAAGTCCGCAACCGGTACGGGACCTTCCTTTTGGGTTTCTCACATTTCGTTTTGAGCATCTACCACACTCCCTAGAGTCTAATAGAGTCTTGTTTTGGCAGGAACAACCCGCAGGAGACTACGGAGCTCTTCTCCTTTGGCCGGCCGAAGGGGGAGAAGTTGAAGTCCCACCATTATTCGCAACGCGAGGCCACTGCACCGACGTGATCACAGCAACCCCTTGGGCACAGGTAAGGCCCTGGCGATCACCAAATCTCCTTTGTTTCGCTTGTTTGCTGCATTTTCCTTCTAGTCAACTCAGTCAACCGGAGGGTCAACGTGGTCAACCGGCGGCCCCTTCATCGCCAACGAGAGTCCGGCGGCGTCCGCGAGCGTCCGAGGGATCCGGCGACGGGGCGGAAACGAACCGTCTACAGAAGTATCCGTTGCCTCTAGCTTTTGGTGGACGTTAGACTGAGTGGCACTTGGAAGCTTCCAGTCAACAGTCCTTTATCCATTTGTGCACGCAAAGAGATAGGATATTCTGAAGTGTCCTTTGGCTTCTACAAGGTCCAATTATTGTGAGATGAATAGCTGACCAGGACCTGCACACAAAGCAAGCTAGAATGATAGACAGCTGAACTGTCTCTTGTTGTCAGTCAACGTTAGTGTGAATATTCATCAAGATAGTAATGCTATTCTACTGTTCTAAAAGATGCATCAAGGGTAGACATGATAATGGACGATATCGTCTGCATGCATGCAGAGATACGTTCAGTCTTCATTAAATGCACAGCTGACAGAAGAATATGTGCAAAGATTTTGACTATTCAACCCGTTGAAAGGATAAGTCATATGTCAAGTTGATTGATATGAAATCGATGCATTTATGACTTATGAAATCGTTATGCAACCAACATCAAATCGTTGTGAGATATGAAAGAATTGTTGTGATCATTAAGGAAATCATTATGATTACTTAAGAAGTCGATGTGCAAAGCAAACTATTATGAGAACCAAAGAAATCGATGTGATTACTTAAGCAGTTGATGCGCAAAGTAAATCGTTAGAATATCTGAAGCAATCGTTGTGATAAGCAAATCATTACGACGTCTGAAGAAATCGTTGCGATAAGCAAATCGTTACGACGTTTGAAGAAATCGTTGCGATAAGCAAATCGTTACGATAACTTAAGGAATCGTTACAGTAGAAAATCGTTGCGATAACTATAGGAATCATTAGGATAGCAAATCGATGCGATAACTAAAGGAATCGTTACGATAGCAAATCGTTGCGACGTCTGAAGGAATCGTTGCGATAAGCAAATCGTTACGATAACTAAAGGAATCGTTACGATAGCAAATCATTGTGATAACTAAAGGAATAGTTACGATAGAAAATCGTTGCGACGTCTGAAGAAATCGTTGCGATAAGCAAATCGTTACGATAACTAAAGGAATCGTTACGATAGCAAATCCTTGCGATAACTAAAGGAATCGTTACGATAGCAAATCGTTGCGACATCTGAAGAAATCGTTGCGATAAGAAAATCGTTACGATAACTAAAGGAATCGTTACGATAGCAAATCGTTGCGAGAACGATTTGTTTTGAATTCAAACGATGTTTCATTCAATGAAGAAATCGATAAGGCACTTATGAAACCGTTATGAGGAAATCATTACAGTTCTACTGTAGTCATCATAATTTATAAAAGAAACCGATGTGTACTTAGAGAAATATCATACTTGATCTTAATGTTGCTTCAGTAAGAATAATACTTACCAATTTTGGCTTGATTTTCCTTGTTATATTTCTTGTGCTCAAGACTTATAGAAAATAGGTTAGTGACCTTAATCAAGGGTTTGATAATTATCAACATAACATGGTTTTGTTAATCACCAAAATAGAAATGTGATTAAATTAAATTACATGGGGATAGAGTGTTCATCAATCTCCCCCTTTTGGTGATGACAAAACTTCAATAAACTTCAGTAAATAGCACAGATAAGTTTACATTTAAATTCTGAAATTGTTTGCAATAGCTCACCATATGTATTTCAGAGCTTGCAATAGTTCTCCCCCTTTTTGTCATTAAGCAAAAAAATAGGACTGAGACAAAGAAGAGGAACACGAAAAAGTAAAGAGCACACAAAGAGTGTATTGTATTAATTGTGAGAAGGTACAGGGAGATAATGAGCAGAGGACAAGAGAGAGGCATAATGAGAAATTATTTCCCAGGCCTGCTCTTCCTGCTTCTCAAAAAATGGCTTGAAAACCCCAAGAGATACGGAATAGGTTGGTCCCATAGAGGGAGCCATCCTACGGAGATGAAGGGCCAACTGCTTCTCAAGGAAATCTGCATAGAAATCGCGATCCAAATCCATTTTAAAGAAGTTGACTTTCGCAAAACTGGCACAAGCAAGAAACTGATCTAGAGTGACAGGGTAGAATATCTGCTTGTGCTTCATATCCTGGCGCATGGCTACATAAACCTTGTACCTTTCACCCAAGTGAGATAGGGATCATTGACAAGGTATATGGAGTTCATATCCAGGAAAGTAGCTTATGAGATGAGAGGTTCACTGTCATGCCCCGCCAATTTAGCAGCGGAATAAATCGGGGAGGCATGAACAACGAGTATGGTAATGTAAATTGCGCATACATTCGCAAATATCAGAGCAACTAATGGACAATAATTGCAATAAAACTCATCATTTTATTGATAATTCATCTAAACTATTACAACCACTAATTCAGAGCCAAAACATAGGGCTCAATGACATTATTACATTGGAAAAGAAATCTAAAGCAAATCTCTAACTAGACTCTAAGGTACTAAAGACATTCCATCGCTATGACTTCATGACGCTCATCACTCCAGTCCAATCCGTTGTTGGGTGTAAGGTCGTCACTCGACTTACCTGGAAACACAATAACAAATAACGAAGGGTGAGCGATAACGCTCAGTAGGACTTAATATCTCGTGTAAACAAGCATGCTTTAAGTGATTAATGTCTTGTAATGCAGGTTAACTAGAGAGAACGATCATGTATAGTCAAGAGAGTAATAGTACAAGATAATAAGTGAACGATAATACATTTCTCAAGAGTATTGCAAAACTAGGATGACAACATAACGAGATAGCGTGTAACAAGATAGTGTATGACAAGATAGCGTGTATCAAAATGACATATAATAGGATAGCTTGTATATATCAAGGTGGCGTGTAACGAGATAGCTTGTATAGAGATAGCGTGTAATGAGATAACGTGTATGGTTGCACAACGGTGCACTAGTCGAGTACGACAATAGTCACTTTGGGACAGTAGCCGTTTAACGATGGTACATTTCGTCTGAACTCCTCAGACTAATGTTATAACAGTCAGTGCTAGCACAATAATAGCACCGAAATGGTACAGTACGTCTGAACTCCTCAGACTAATAGTATAACAGTTAGGTGTCTAGCCAATATCGAGATAGTCAGAACCGGTGCAATGCAGAACACCGTCAATAACCCCTGCAGGTATTTTCGGGTGGCTCTCTGCCCCCAAGACTAGATTGGAGCCCCTCGGACACTCTCCGTGCCCTGCACAGTATGCATTCAAGTCAGTAGGGTCACCGGACCCATATTATGGCGCTAGACAGTCATGTATAGTACAAGCAATGGGAGCCACAACAGCTCAAGAGTCTCAAGAGAGTACTAGATGAATAGACAAGATAGTAGAGTGAACGTGAACAGATGAGAGTACAAGGATAGTAGACAAGATAGGGGTATAATCGTAAAACAACGATAAACCACGATAGTAACGGTTGCACAGTACCAAGTCGGGTACCGGCAGTCAGGTAGAAGTCACATCCGCCCATTAGCCGTGCCGCGTACACGAGCCAGATGGTGCGGCGTGATCACAAGATAAGAGAGATCTCACTAAGGCCGATTGGATCGTACTGATCCCTAAAAGTGTAACAAGATTTAAAGGTACAACCAGCTCGTCGGCAATGGACGTGCGCCAAAGCCAAGAAGACTTACGGAGGCCTTGACAAAGAGTCCCTAGTCCAGTCGAGAGTATTCCCGGTGGAGAGGTGGTCCAAGTCAAGAGAAAGTGTGTAATGAAACGTTGTCTGTCTTGCCTCGAGTGTTCGAAGGCAGAGGGACGCGATAACGGTGTACAAATCACGCGAATAAAATGAAAACATGTGTCATTTAAATAATAGGGAAATTAGGTAATTAATTTCACTTAATTACCAGATACATTATTGAGTAATTTAATAGGGGCAAATGGCAATAAACAATGTTTAGTGTGCAAGTGTAAAGAAATCATGAGAATAGAATAAGTCGTGCTCACGGCTTTTAAATTAATAAGAATCATTTAAATATTATCCAATAAAATATTCAGATCATTTATTAAGCTTAACAGTACATGGTTTAACTTGTACAAGGATTAGATGGCATTTAAAGTAGGGATATAAGGGCAATTAAAGGTTCTGGCAGAAATTTCAAAAAGGCGACAGGGGTGCCCGTCGCGATCATGTCGCGACGGGGCGCATGGGCGCGTTACACATCGTGTCGCGACGGGGTATCCCGTCGCGGTTATGGTCGCGGTGGTGCGGCCTGGCGCGACAGGCGAACCGGCCTGGCCTGGCCTGGTTCGGGTTTGGGAACGCGGCGGCGAGGGCCGTCGCGATAACAGGGGCGGTCCAGGGTTTTTCCCTTTTCTCTGTGTGGACCTTTTTTGATACAGGGTCAATCTAAATTCAATATAAATTGCACGGTGATCCAAAAAGCATGAAACTAGTTTTAAACGAAAGTAGACATGTATATCTATCAACATGCATGATTAATTTGAAAATAGTCAAGGTTTAGACATGCATTGATCAGGTTACTTGTCGGTGACCTAAACAGGCACAGTCAGTGTTCCACGAATTATTCAGGGATGCATACATGATGAAAAATTATGAAACCAGCGGCGTTTGAAAGCTAACATGTATTAGTATTTATGATAATTTTATCATGGAGTGATGTCAAGTTTGCACGAGGTTAAAAAGGAAACAAGGAGGGTCGAGTGCATGTATCTGACAGATATTCGAAGAATTAATTCTCCCTCATGGGAGATCGAAATAGAACGAAACCAGGGCGTTTGAAAGCTATTGAACTGTAGTATCATTGTGAATTTTATCATAGCATGGGAATAAGTACGTGCAGAGGATTAGAGAAAACATGAGATTAGGGTTCATGGTCACAGCAGGGTTTCATGAATTAAATTTGCCCAAATGGATGAACGGAATACAACGAAATCATAGGGCTTTTGAAGAGGTACATGAAGGCTACCTAGGGTAATTGTTTCACGATTTTAGCTTGAGAGATTGCCTACTTTTTTCATGGAGTAAGAAAACCCTAGTTGAATGATGAAAATATGAAAACCCTTCTTGCTCCAAGCCTTCTCCTTCCTTGCTCCTTGGTCCAGATCTTCTCCTCTTCCTCCCAAAAGTCTTAGCACGAAATTGTGGGGTGCTAGGGTCAAATGGGGGGTGTTTTGATGGCTTGTAGAGTTCTAAATCACATAAAACTCTTTCCTCCTCATTTAATTACGAATTTCCATAATTATCACATATTTTTCTTGCTATATCTATCTAATTGGGTAAGGGAGAGGTCTAATTTCGTGGGTAATGGTTTAGGATAGGATTAGACTCTTATTAAGATATATATGAGTCATATTAGTGCTTTAATGACCCCTTTTTAATTAAGAGATAATATAGTTACGAATTTCCCTATTTAATTTGGGTCTCTTATATTTAACTCAATTGTCTCTCATCTAAATCCCAATTTTAGATTAGGATAGAGTCCTATTGAGTTATACTAGGTTTAGAACTCTTTCTAAGATGATTAAGAGTTAAAATACTCATTATCTTAACTCTTTTCTATTTATTAATATTTTAGGTACGAATTTCACTTATTTAACTCTCATCTCATGGTGGACTTTTCATAATTGGGCCCAAAACTTTATGCTAGGACCATTAGTAAAACCCATTACTAATTTGACTTAATGAGTATTGATTTAATTCTAATTATTCACCCTTTATCCTTATGTAAATCTATTTATCACACTTATTCAAGTAAATTTCATATTTTTATTTCAATTAAATATTATTCATGACAATATTTCTAACCTTCATCATTTGGGCTCTTACTCTTGGCCCAATAACTCATGTGAGCTTAATTGTACAACCCATGTACTTACTTTACTTATTAGATTTTTTAATTATCCTTTTATTAGAGAATTTATTCATGGGCCAAGATTGTCCATTGGTCCAAATATCATAATGGGCTATCATCCCATATTATTTAAAGTCTAATTATTATTTTTACGAAATTTTTATATAGGTTTATACGCATGTGATAATGATGCGTACCTTTTTAACTAATTGAATTTATTAATTGATAAAATTTCAATTTATCCATAATTTTTAATTAATGGATTTTCCGGGTACTACATCCTCCCCCACTAAAATTGAATTTGGTCTCCAAATTCATATGATATTATACGACTACCAATTCTATTCTGAATATCTCATTCCATCATCTCCCCCACTTGGGGCTTTGCTATCGAGAAAATAATATGAAATTGAACTAAGGGTTTAGTGATGGTACCTTGTCCCCTTCGATTGGCATGATTTAAATCCACAAGGGCTTGTAATCGTCCCTGGCGTGAAGTTTGGTTCTTCTCTATTGGACAATTGATGACTTGGTGGTGTTGACTTCCACAACGCAAGCATTTGCCCAATTTCTTCCAACAGTTATCCATCTGATGCCCTGGCTTTTTACAAAATTTACAGAATTCCTTCCGCTTTACTTCCCCTTTCATTCTCTTGCTATCTACTGTATTTCTTCCTTTATTATCATTGGAATGGATAGCATGTTCCCTTTTCAACGCCTTCTTCTTATGGATCTTTTCAAGAAGTCCCATGATGTCCTCCACTATTTGAGCTCTCGATACCATGTCCGAATATACTACAAGGTCTAGCGGAGCCAACTTTTCCCAGAACACAGGTCTCAATCCTTCTAAGAATCTCCTTGCCTTCATTTTTTCCGTACTTACCAAATGTGGTGCATATTGTGCTAGTCTTTCAAATTGTGCTTCATATTCTGCTACAGACATCATTCGTTGTTTTAAATTGGCGAATTCATTTGCCTTCTTCTCACGAATCCTTTCGGAAAAATATTTGGTGTTGAAGAGTTCTAAAATTCATCCCACTCTATGTTGATGTCTGCTAGTTTTCGACTGGCAGCTTCCCACCAAGCTCTGGCATCGCGGTCCAATTGGAAGGTTGCTAGAAGGACTTTCTCCTGTTCTAAACATTGCATAACTCTAAAGATCCGTTCCATCGTCTTCACCCAATTTTCGGCTTCATCGGGATCCAGAGTTCCATTAAACCTAGGAGGATTCATTTGTTGGAAATTCCCATATAAATCTCCTGCCCCATTCCTTGCTCCTGCTTGAATCACGTTGTTAAGGGCTTGAGTTAACCCTTGTACAGTGCTTTGCAAGTCCCGCAATTGTGCATGCTCACCAGCCATCTCCACTAATCTCCTGCGAGCAATAACATTTTGTTTGTTTCTTTTAGACTTTGGGTGCTAAAGTATTACCAAGTTGATACATATATATATAGATAAATGTATTCAGATCTTAACTATGGTTCTACCCAATTCTCACATAGGTATGGTGGTTGACTTAGACACATGTTAGGGCAGTTCACCTAGAACATCCTAGACTTAAATATCCTGATAAGGACATCCTAGTCTCTGATACCAACTGTCATGCCCGGCCAATTTAGTAGCGGAATAAATCGGGGAGGCATGAACAACGACTATGGTAATGTAAATTGCGCATACATTCGCAAATATCAGAGAAACTAATGGACAATAATTGCAATAAAACTCATCATTTTATTGATAATTCATCTAAACTATTACAACCACTAATTCAGAGCCAAAACATAAGGCTCAATGACATTATTACATTGGAAAAGAAATCTAAAGCAAATCTCTAACTAGACTCTAAGGTACTAAGGACATTCCATCGCTATGACTTCATGACGCTCATCACTCCAGTCCAATCCCGTTGTTGGGTGTAAGGTCGTCACTCGACTTACCTGGAAACACAATAACAAATAACGAAGGGTGAGCGATAACGCTCAGTAGGACTTAATATCTCGTATAAACAAGCATGCTTTAAGTGATTAATGTCTTGTAACGCAGGTTAACTAGAGAGAACGATCATGTATAGTCAAGAGAGTAATAGTACAAGATAATAAGTGAACGATAATACATTTCTCAAGAGTATTGCAAAACTAGGATGATAACATAACGAGATAGCGTGTAACAAGATAGTGTATGACAAGATAGCGTGTATCAAAATGACATATAATAGGATAGCTTGTATATATCAAGGTGGCGTGTAACGAGATAGCTTGTATAGAGATAGCGTGTAATGAGATAACGTGTATGGTTGCACAACGGTGCACTAGTCGAGTACGACAATAGTCACTTTGGGACAGTAGTCGTTTAACGATGGTACATTTCGTCTGAACTCCTCAGACTAATGTTATAACAGTCAGTGCTAGCACAATAATAGCACCGAAATGGTACAGTACGTCTGAACTCCTCAGACTAATAGTATAACAGTTAGGTGTCTAGCCAATATCGAGATAGTCAGAACCGGTGCAATGCAGAACACCGTCAATAGCCCCTGCAGGTATTTTCGGGTGGCTCTCTGCCCCCAGGACTAGATTGGAGCCCCTCGGACACTCTCCGTGCCCTGCACAATATGCATTCAAGTCAGTAGGGTCACCAGACCCATATTATGGCGCTAGACAGTCATGTATAGTACAAGCAATGGGAGCCACAACAGCTCAAGAGTCTCAAGAGAGTACTAGATGAATAGACGAGATAGTAGAGTGAACGTGAACAGATGAGAGTACAAGGATAGTAGACGAGATAGGGGTATAATCGTAAAACAACGATAAACCACGATAGTAACGGTTGCACAGTACCAAGTCGGGTACCGGCAGTCAGGTAGAAGTCACATCCGCCCATTAGCCGTGCCGCGTACACGAGCCAGATGGTCCGGCGTGATCACAAGATAAGAGAGATCTCACTAAGGCCGATTGGATCGTACTGATCCCTAAAAGTGTAACAGGATTTAAAGGTACAACCAGCTCGTCGGCAATGGACGTGCGCCAAAGCCAAGAAGACTTACGGAGGCCTTGACAAAGAGTCCCTAGTCCAGTCGAGAGTATTCCCGGTGGAGAGGTGGTCCAAGTCAAGAGAAAGTGTGTAATGAAACGTTGTCTGTCTTGCCTCGAGTGCTCGAAGGCAGAGGGACGCGATAACGGTGTACAAATCACGTGAATAAAATGAAAACATGTGTCATTTAAATAATAGGGAAATTAGGTAATTAATTTCACTTAATTACCAGATACATTATTGAGTAATTTAATAGGGGCAAATGGCAATAAACAATGTTTAGTGTGCAAGTGTAAAGAAATCATGAGAATAGAATAAGTCGTGCTCACGGCTTTTAAATTAATAAGAATCATTTAAATATTATCCAATAAAAATATTCAGATCATTTATTAAGCTTAACAGTACATGGTTTAACTTGTACAAGGATTAGATGGCATTTAAAGTAGGGATATAAGAGCAATTAAAGGTTCTGGCAGAAATTTCAAAAAGGCGACGGGGGTGCCCGTCGCGATCATGTCGCGACGGGGCGCATGGGCGCGTTACACATCGTGTCGCGACGGGGTATCCCGTCGCGGTTATGGTCGCGGTGGTGCGGCCTGGCGCGACAGGCGAACCGGCCTGGCCTGGCCTGGTTCGGGTTTGGGAACGCGGCGGCGAGGGCCGTCGCGTTCATGACGCGGCCTAAAGGCCGACCGCGACACACCCGTTATCGCGGCGCATCGCGCCGTCGCGATAACAGGGGCGGTCCAGGGTTTTTCCCTTTTCTCTGTGTGGACCTTTCTTGATACAGGGTCAATCTAAATTCAATAAAATTCGCACGGTGATCCAAAAAGCATGAAACTAGTTTTAAACGAAAGTAGACATGTATATCTATCAACATGCACGATTAATTTGAAAATAGTCAAGGTTTAGACATGCATTGATCAGGTTACTTTTGGTGACCTAAACAGGCACAGTCAGTATTCCATGAATTATTCAGGGATGAATACATGATGAAAAATTATGAAACCAGCGGCGTTTGAAAGCTAACATGTATTAGTATTTATGATAATTTTATCATGGAGTGATGTCAAGTTTGCACGAGGTTAAAAAGGAAACAAGGAGGGTCGAGTGCATGTATCTGACAGATATTCGAAGAATTAATTCTCCCTCATGGAAGATCAAAATAGAACGAAACCAAGGGCGTTTGAAAGCTATTGAACTGTAGTATCATTGAGAATTTTATCATAGCATGGGAATAAGTACGTGCTGAGGATTAGAGAAAACATGAGATTAGGGTTCATGGTCACAGCAGGTTTTCATGAATTAAATTCGCCCAAATGGATGAACGGAATACAACGAAACCATAGGGCTTTTGAAGAGGTACATGAAGGATACCTAGGGTAATTGTTTCACGATTTTAGCTTGAGAGATTGCCTACCTTTTTCATGGAGTAAGAAAACCCTAGTTGAATGATGAAAATATGAAAACCCTTCTTGCTCCAAGCCTTCTCCTTCCTTGCTCCTTGGTCCAGATCTTCTCCTCTTCCTCCCAAAAAGTCTTAGCACGAAATTGTGGGGTGCTAGGGTTAAATGGGGGGTGTTTTGATGGCTTGTAGAGTTCTAAATCACCTAAAACTCTTTCCTCCTCATTTAATTACGAATTTCCATAATTATCACATATTTTTCTTGCTATATCTATCTAATTGGGTAAGGGAGAGGTATAATTTCGTGGGTAATGGTTTATGATAGGATTAGGACTCTTATTAAGATATATATGAGTCATATTAGTGCTTTAATGACCCCTTTTTAATTAAGAGATAATATAGTTACGAATTTCCTATTTAATTTGGGTCTCTTATATTTAACTCAATTGTCTCTCATCTAAATCCCAATTTTAGATTAGGATAGAGTCCTATTGAGTTATACTAGGTTTAGAACTCTTTCTAAGATGATTAAGAGTTAAAATACTCATTATCTTAACTCTTTTCTATTTATTAATATTTTAGGTACGAATTTCACTTATTTAACTCTCATCTCATGGTGGACTTTTCATAATTGGGCCCAAAACTTTATGCTAGGACCATTAGTAAAAACCCATTACTAATTTGACTTAATGGGTATTGATTTAATTCCAATTATTCACCCTTTATCCTTATGTAAATCTATTTATCACACTTATTCAAGTAAATTTCATATTTTTATTTCAATTAAATATTATTCATGACAATATTTCTAACCTTCATCATTTGGGCTCTTACTCTTGGCCCAATAACTCATGTGAGCTTAATTGTACAACCCATGTACTTACTTTACTTATTAGATTTTTTAATTATCCTTTTATTAGAGAATTTATTCATGGGCCAAGATTGTCCATTGGTCCAAATATCATAATGGGCTATCATCCCATATTATTTAAAGTCTAATTATTATTTTTACGAAATTTTTATATAGGTTTATACGCATGTGATAATGATGCGTACCTTTTTAACTAATTGAATTTATTAATTGATAAAATTTCAATTTATCCATAATTTTTAATTAATGGATTTTCCGGGGTACTACATCCTCCCCCACTTAAATAGAATTTGGTCTCCAAATTCATATGATATTATACGACTACCAATTCTATTCTGAATATCTCATTCCATCATCTCCCCCACTTGGGGCTTTGCTATCGAGAAAATAATATGAAATTGAACTAAGGGTTTAGTGATGGTACCTTGTTCCCTTCGATTGGCATGATTTATATCCACAAGGGCTTGTAATCGTCCCTGGCGTGAAGTTTGGTTCTTCTCTATTGGACAATTGATGACTTGGTGGTGTTGACTTCCACAACGCAAGCATTTGCCCAATTTCTTCCAACAGTTATCCATCTGATGCCCTGGCTTTTTACAAAATTTACAGAATTCCTTCCGCTTTACTTCCCCTTTCATTCTCTTGCTATCTACTGTATTTCTTCCTTTATTATCATTGGAATGGATAGCATGTTCCCTTTTCAACGCCTTCTTCTTATGGATCTTTTCAAGAAGTCCCATGGTGTCCTCCACTATTTGAGCTCTCGATACCATGTCCGAATATACTACAAGGTCTAGCGGAGCCAACTTTTTCCAGAACACAGGTCTCAATCCTTCTAAGAATCTCCTTGCCTTCATTTTTTCCGTACTTACCAAATGTGGTGCATATTGTGCTAGTCTTTCAAATTGTGCTTCATATTCTGCTACAGACATCATTCGTTGTTTTAAATTGGCGAATTCATTTGCCTTCTTCTCACGAATCCTTTCGGAAAATATTTGGTGTTGAAGAGTTCTAAAAATTCATCCCACTCTATGTTGATGTCTGCTAGTTTTCGACTGGCAGCTTCCCACCAAGCTCTGGCATCGCGGTCCAATTGGAAGGTTGCTAGAAGGACTTTCTCCTGTTCTGAACATTGCATAACTCTAAAGATCCGTTCCATCGTCTTCACCTAATTTTCGGCTTCATCGGGATCCAGAGTTCCATTAAACCTAGGAGGATTCATTTGTTGGAAATTCCCATATAAATCTCCTGCCCCATTCCTTGCTCCTGCTTGAATCACGTTGTTAAGGGCTTGAGTTAACCCTTGTACAGTGCTTTGCAAGTCCCGCAATTGTGCATGCTCACCAGCCATCTCCACTAATCTCCTGCGAGCAATAACATTTTGTTTGTTTCTTTTTAGACTTTGGGTGCTAAAGTATTACCAAGTTGATACATATATATATAGATAAATGTATTCAGATCTTAACTATGGTTCTACCCAATTCTCACATAGGTATGGTGGTTGACTTAGACACATGTTAGGGCAGTTCACCTAGAACATCCTAGACTTAAATATCCTGATAAGGACATCCTAGTCTCTGATACCAACTGTCATGCCCCGCCAATTTAGCAGCGGAATAAATCGGGGAGGCATGAACAACGACTATGGTAATGTAATTGCGCATACATTCGCAAATATCAGAGAAACTAATGGACAATAATTTCAATAAAACTCATCATTTTATTGATAATTCATCTAAACGATTACAACCACTAATTCAGAGCCAAAACATAAGGCTCAATGACATTATTACATTGGAAAAGAAATCAAAAGCAAATCTATAACTAGACTCTAAGGTACTAAGGACATTCCATCGCTATGACTTCATGACGCTCATCACTCCAGTCCAATCCCGTTGTTGGGTGTAAGGTCGTCACTCGACTTACCTGGAAACACAATAACAAATAACGAAGGGTGAGCGATAACGCTCAGTAGGACTTAATATCTCGTGTAAACAAGCATGCTTTAAGTGATTAATGTCTTGTAACGCAGGTTAACTAGAGAGAACGATCATGTATAGTCAAGAGAGTAATAGTACAAGATAATAAGTGAACGATAATACATTTCTCAAGAGTATTGCAAAACTAGGATGATAACATAACGAGATAGCGTGTAACAAGATAGTGTATGACAAGATAGCGTGTATCAAAATGACATATAATAGGATAGCTTGTATATATCAAGGTGACGTGTAACGAGATAGCTTGTATAGAGATAGCGTGTAATGAGATAACGTGTATGGTTGCACAACGGTGCACTAGTCGAGTACGACAATAGTCACTTTGGGACAGTAGCCGTTTAACGATGGTACATTTCGTCTGAACTCCTCAGACTAATGTTATAACAGTCAGTGCTAGCACAATAATAGCACCGAAATGGTATAGTACGTCTGAACTCCTCAGACTAATAGTATAACAGTTAGGTGTCTAGCCAATATCGAGATAGTCAGAACCGGTGCAATGCAGAACACCGTCAATAGCCCCTGCAGGTATTTTCGGGTGGCTCTCTGCCCCCAGGACTAGATTGGAGCCCCTCGGACACTCTCCGTGCCCTGCACAGTATGCATTCAAGTCAGTAGGGTCACCGGACCCATATTATGGCGCTAGACAGTCATGTATAGTACAAGCAATGGGAGCCACAACAGCTTGTTGCCCAGCTAGCTAGCCCAGAGGGGGGGGTGAATGGGTTATTAAAATTTGATCTTGAATTAAAACCTGTTCACTAAAAAGATTACACAACAGCTTAAACAGAAGTTAGAGTTAGAAGAAAAGATAGCAAGCGCATAAAACACAACCACACGACACAAGGAATTTTATCCTGGTTCGGAACTCCTCTTCACAGGAGACCTACGTCCAGTCCCTGAGCAATGCCTCAGGATTTCACTAACAAGGGAACAATCCCCCTAACGAAACTACAACACCCAGCTCAGCTGGTCTTCCTTCAACTCGAAGGGAACAACACCCTGGATGCCACCAGGTCTTCCTTCACAACAGAAGGGAGCCACACCCTGGATACCACCAGGTCTACCTTCACAACCGAAGGGAAACAACACAAGAATAATGAAAGACTTTCAAGCCTCTAGAACAAGCTTTTGATAAGCAAAGATCTGAAGCAACTAGAACTGAGAGCAAGAGATGTTAAGCAGGTAGCACTCTCAGAACTGTACAAGCTCTCACAGGATTTTCACAAAACTAGTTGAGAGCAAAAGAGCTAAAGCAAGGAGGAATGACAATTCTTGGCTCTGGACTTTCTTCAGAAGAATTGAGTTCTTGAATATCTGATCGATCATTTCTTCTATCCTTCTGTCTTGAATTTATATCTTCAATTTGAAATCAAGACGTTGAAGTGTTCGTTGTCTCTCTTTTGAGTAGTCGTTAGACTAAGTGACACCTGGAGTCTTGGAAGCTTCCAGTCAACAGTCTTTTGATTACTTGATCACGCAAAGATATAACTCTTCAAAAATATCCGTTGGTTTCTATTTGTTTAACGTTGTACTGTAAAGCTGGTTCAGAAGTCTGCACAAATGTCAAACTCAAGTAGCAGACAGCTAAGCTGTCTCTGATGTCAGTCAACGTCAGTAGCAATAGACATGAAAATAGTAACACCAAATATCTTGACAATAAAAGACGTAATCAGAGTAGACAAAAAGAAGGATGATATGGTCTGCATGCATGCAGAGATATGTTCAGATCTCATAAATGCAAAAGCGTCAGAGAGATGTCTACGAGGACATTGACTAGTCAAAACTTTTAAAGGTCAATAAGATATCCAGATATGACTTATCGAAACGATATGAATACTGACAAGTCGTTATAGGGAGCAAGTCGTTATGATCACTTATCAAATCGTTTTGAACTCTTAAAGAAACTGTTATCACATGAAGTTGTTACAACAGGCAAGTCGTTGTGAGTTCTAAAGAAATCGTTATGATAACTTATGAAGTCGTTACAACAAGCAAGTCGTTGCGAGTTCTAAAGAAATCGTTATGATAACTTATGAAGTCGTTACAACAAGCAAGTCGTTGCGAGTTCTAAAGAAATCGTTATGATAACTTATGAAGACGTTACAACAGGCAAGTCGTTGCGAGTTCTAAAGAAATCGTTATGATAACTTATGAAGTCGTTACAACAAGCAAGTCGTTACGAGTTTCAAAGAAATCGTTACGAGAACTAAAGAAGTCGTTACGGCTACCAAGTCGTTACGAGTTTCAAAGAGATCGTTACGAAAGCTAAAGAAGTCGTTACGGCTACCGAGTCGTTACGAGTTTCAAAGAAATCGTTACGAGAACTAAAGAAATCGTTACGGCTACCAAGTCGTTACGAGTTTCAAAGAAATCTTTACGAAAGCTAAAGAAGTCGTTACGGCTAAAGAGTCGTTGCGAGTTCTAAGGAAGTCGTTACGATAACTTATGAAATCGTTACGAGAACTAAAGAAATCGTTACGGCTACCAGTCGTTACGAGTTTCAAAGAAATCTTTACGAAAGCTAAATAAGTCGTTACGGCTAAAGAGTCGTTGCGAGTTCTAAGGAAGTCGTTACGATAACTTATGAAATCGTTACGAGAACTAAAGAAATCGTTACGGCTACCAAGTCGTTACGAGTTTCAAAGAAATCTTTACGAAAGCTAAAGAAGTCGTTACGGCTAAAGAGTCGTTGCGAGTTCTAAGGAAGTCGTTACGATAACTTATGAAATCGTTACGACAGCGACTTGTTTGAACTTTGCGGTCAGAGAGGAAATCATTGTGAACTTCAACAGAAATCGATATGGACTTGGAGAAAATTCATGCAGAAAAGGTTAAAGCTTCAGAGAGGAAATGCATACCTTTATTGACTTGTTTGACCTTGGTATTTTTCCTGTACTTAAGACTTTTGAAATATTCATTAGATATAATTGATAAACTCTTGTTTGGTTTTGTTAATCATCAAAATATGTATATATATAATTAATTAAAATTGCATGGGGACAGACTGATCATCAATCTCCCCCTTTTTGATGATGACAAAACTGAACAATAAGCATGGATAAAAGTATCTGAAATTTGTTTGTAAAGAGAGATATGCTAAGATTCTAAGCAAGATTAATATTTCAGACATGCTAAGTATTTTTCTCCCCCTTTTTGTCACTAAGCAAAAAGAGAAACTTCGACAAAGAAAGAAGAGAGAAAGAGAAATAGGATACACAGAAGGTCATGACATTTACTGTGGAGGTACAGGTAAATAGAAGGCAGGAGACAACAAAGAGGCAAAATGGGAGATGGTTTCCCATGCCTGAAATTCCTGCTCTTCAAAAAGAATTTTAAAAGCTCCAAACGATACAGAGTAAGATGGTCCCATGGTGGGAGCCATCCGTTTGATGTGAAGATCTAGGTGCTTATAGAGAAGGGCAGCATAGGCATCCTGGTCCAAGTTCATCTTGAGAAACCGACGAGTGCCAAAGCTGGCACAGGTGAGGAATTGGTCCATGGTGACAGGGTATGATTGTGGTTGTCTCGGAGAGTTTTGTGCAATGCCACATACAGTTTGTACCTTTCCTCCCAGACCTTGAAAGGGTCATTGACAAGATTAATGGAGTTCATATCTAGGAAGGTGGCTGGAGAGATAGCTGGATTTCCTTCCCTGGCTTGAGCTTCATTGAGAACAAACAGCTGCTGAGCTGACAGGGGATAGAGTTTTGACCATTCAGAAGGGGTTAGCCGTTCACATTCAGACAGGATAGGAGAGAGAACTGCCGCACTGACATGGCCCTGGTGATATTCCCTGAAAAGGAATCGCGAAAAGGAAACCAGGTAGCCTTTCTGCACTTTGATCCTGCCCATGATTCTTGCAAAGCGCTCAAATATGATGGATCCTACAGAGGATTCCATAACTAGAGCATGAATTTGAGGCAGGGCTATTTCCTCAGGTATTTGAAGGGTAGCAAAATCTACCTGAATGTCTGAAAAGTGAGAGCCGGCCGGAGTTAAAACTGAAATGGCCTTCTTGAACTGACACAGCTGAACTTCTGGAAGCCTATGAACATAACGGATAGTTGTTGAAGTGCATGAAATGCCTGACCATTTTTATTTCTGATTGAATGAAGGGAGCCCAGAGTTCTTGGTGATACAACCTGAACCACTCGGATAGGGTCAAGGAGTGGTCCCGTGGAGGAAATCTGGCAGATCTGGCAAGAGTAAACTTCTTGAGAAGATCCTTGTGACCTTTGCCCCATTGCTCTTCAGATTTGGAGTGAGCAAGAGAGAAGATTCTGGATTTTTCAGATTTTGAAAGAGAGGTATAGGGTAGTATGGTGTTCAAATGATTTGTAAGGTTTTGAAAGGGAAGGTTGATGATGGTGGCAAAAACAACTTTGGAGAGGTATTCCCTATACAGTGATTTATGCTTGTGGTCTACTGTGAGAGAAAACCACAAAGGAGGGTATTTGGGTTCAGAGGAGGAGGAAGAGGTGGAAGTAATTTTCCTCTTCTTGGGAGCAGGACTAGAAGGATCAGCCCTGTGAATATGATCTCCCACTTTCAACACAGACCTGAGAATTCCTTCCTCAAATTCATCCTTGATCTTTTCAAGAAAAGGAGAACTGAGTTGAGCATGTTCAGGTATGATAGTGATGAAAGATGGTGGAGGAGTAGGATGAAGAAAAGAGTGTGAAGTAGTTTGGAAAGCATCATCTGGTCCAAGGGAGGGACCAGAGGAGGAGGAGGATGCCCCAGCTGAGGATGCTGGAGGGGCCTCAGGTATAGGAAAGGGAGAGGGAATGGTGGACTGAAATGGGGTAGGAGAAGAAATTGGTCGAGATTGAGGCTTTTTGAATGTTTGAGGAGCAGGAGGGGCTGTAGGAGCTGATGGAGGAGTTTGAGGAATAGGTGAGTGAGAGGGAGAAGAAGGAGCTGGGGGCTTGGGTGCCAAGATCTCTTCTGCCTCTTTTGGTGCTGCTGCTGCTTCTGGTGCTGTTTCTGCTGCTGGTGCTGCTTCTGGTGGAGGAGGAGCTAGAGCTCCAACTACCTTGACAATATCTGAAAGCATGCCTTTCATGCTGCACATTTCCTGGTTAAACCATTGTATAGCATTTTTGATTTGCCCCAATTCTTTATTTGCTGAAGCTTGACTCAGAAATATAGAGCTGACATCACACTGGAGGGAACATAATAATTCACCTTGAACATTCAGCCTTTCAATCATGGCTTTAGATTTATGACTATTTTCTGCTTAGCCTGCCTCTCAAACGGAGAATTAGCCAGGAGAGGAACTTCAGAGGCAACCTCTTTTCCTTTCTTTTTGCCTTCCTTTGCTGGAGGAGGTTGATCATCATCTGAGCTCGAAGAGCTTGCAGTCTCCCCTTCTCTGTTATCCAAGTCAGGAGAACCTTCATGCTGTTCATCCTTATCAACATCTGGAGTTTCATCCACAGAACCTTCTTTTGATAGCTCCCCCTCAATAGGAGCATCTTCTTCATCTGATACTTGCTCCCCCTGACTGGGAGCAGATTCCAACACAGAGTCACCTTGGACAGCTTGGTGCTCTACCTCTACCTGCACATCTTCCATTTGATCCTCAACGTGGCCTGATGCCACAACTTCTTCTGCAATTCTGCCACTAGGAATAGAGTCAATGATATCGGCCAGGATAGATGCAACAATAGTTGAGGGAAGTGGGTCCTCAATAGGAATAATGTCCTCCGGGAGGAGATCCTCAATTCTCCTTTCTGCAACTGATTCTTCTGGAAATCCTGGAGCTTCTACAGATGCTCTTTCTTCTTCTACTGCACTTTCAGACTGAACTTCTGCATTGGAGGGGCCTGAAGATTCTGCTGCTTCAACTGCTGGAGCTGGAATTGGCTCCACAGGCAATTCTGGAATCATATCCGCTGACCCCATCTCCTGATGAACAACTGATGAGTCGATTAAGATGGCTTCACCTTCAGCCACCGAAGCCTTGAACCAGACACCACTTTTCAAAGAAAAGCCACTCTTCTTCAGATTCCTGGACCTGATTGCTTGGCCCATTTTCTCTACAACTGCCCCAGAAAGATCAACACCGAAGTGTTTGAAGATCTTGGTAAGAAGGTGGGCATAAGGCAGGGACACATTTAATTGCTCTTGGTGTCCCAAATCTGATCCCTTGCAAACTTCATTCTTTCCATAATCACTGCGGCCATATTTATCTCCTTATTCTGAATGGCCCAGTACATCATATCCGAGTCGGCCTTTGTGCAAGATGAAAAAGTTGCACTTCTGGCAACTAAGATCTGGCAGACAATAAAATGGAGAAGACGGTTGAAGGCGGATAGTTGATTTATATCGATCTTGCCGTCCCTCAGCTTGAATCCTGGCCCAATAATTCCCAAACCCTTCACTTGGGCGTCCACGGAGTGAACCCCACTATAGCCGGAAGTCTTTACATTGAACAACACTTTCAGCAACTCAGGGTCTATCCTAATCAGGGTTCCCTTTACTGAAGAAACTAAAGACCCATCTTCCTCTGTTCTCAACACACGAAGAAGGCTTTTACCAAATCCGGATAGCTTACCTCTGAAAAGATGGAAATATCTGTCCACTGCATCTGATTGATCAAATCTACTAAGCTGCTCATTCCATTTTTCCTCAGATTGGCGACATCTACTTCTTTATTGCCACAGAGCTTCGTCTTCACAAAAGTAAATCTCTCCTGCTGCTCAGGAGTGAGGAACTCAGCGCTGTAGCCCCCTACGCTTCCGGAGATCATCGAAGCGGCCATAGGTTCAGGTGGGAAAAACAACGGAGGGTGAAGACGGAGGGTGAGGAGAAGGAATCCTCAAGAAATTTTGCGGGAAGTAGGAGGAAGTTTCAAATTTGCAGAGGATTGAGATGGAGTTGCTAGGGCATCGGCTCACGCGATAAGATAAAAGAGGGGAAAGAGGGAGACGATGAGACACGAATCGTTCTGCCATCGATTTTATAACTAAATTAATGCTACGTGGAAAGTGAGGCGCCAAACGGCGGAGGAAAACGACAAAAGGTTTTGACTATTCAGACGACTTTAATGAAAGAGCGGTTACAACAATACATACTGAGTATCTTTTGCTTATCGACATGGAGAGAAAAATTACTTAAATTCTAAAACTTAATGTGCCAGTTGTAAGCAAACTTTTATCACAAATTGCACATGCCTAATTCCCTTCTAAGAGATGTAAATCTCTCTTCAGGTAAGGCTTTTGTGAAAATGTCTGCTAATTGGCCATTTGTATCTATAAAGGAAATTTCTAAATTACCACTAGCTACATGGTCTCGAATAAAATGGTATCTTACCTCAATGTGCTTAGTCCTTGAGTGCTGTACTGGATTTTTGGTGAGGTTGATGGCACTTGTATTATCACACAAGAGTGGAATTGATTTGATGTGAATTCCGAAATCCTCAAGTTGTTGCTTTATCCAAAGAAGTTGTGTACAGCAACTTCCAGCAGCAACATATTCTGCCTCAGCTGTTGATAAAGCTACTGAATTTTGTTTCTTGGATGACCATGATATTAAACATCCTGCAAGAAACTGACAACAGCCACTGGTGCTCTTTCTATCTACTTTGCATCCAGCATAATCAGCATCAGAATATCCTATTAATTCTATTTCACAAGATCTAGGATACCAGAGACCTAAATCACGAGTTCTAGCCAGATATCTAAATATTCTTTTTACTGAAATTAAATGAGACTCTCTAGGGTCTGCCTGATATCTAGCACACTTGCATACACTGAACAAAATGTCTGGTCTACTTGTAGTTAAGTAAAGTAGTGACCCTATCATACCTCTATAATTCTTTTGATCTACCTTTTTACCTTTTTGATCACTGTCCATTCTAGTTGATGTGCTCATTGGAGTTAATAATGGCTTTGCACCTTCAAATCCAAATTTCTTTAACAGCTCTTTGGTGTACTTGGCTTGACAGATATGAGTGCCTTCCTTCCCTTGTTTGATTTGCAATCCAAGGAAGTAGCTTAGCTCCCCCATCAAGCTCATTTCGAATTCTCCCTGCATGAGCTTTTCAAAGTACTTGCAAAGAGATTCATCAGTAGATCCAAAAATAATATCATCTACATATATTTGCACAAGAAGTATATGTTTAACCTTAGATTTTATAAATAGTGTACTATCTACTTTACCTCTAGCGAAACCATGATCTAATAAGAAAGTACTGAGCCTTTCATACCAGGCTCTAGGTGCTTGCTTTAAACCATATAAAGCCTTATGTAGTTTAAATACATGATTTGGAAATTCGGTGTCATCAAAACCTGGAGGTTGTTCAACATAAACTTCCTCCTTGATAAAACCATTTAAAAAGGCTGATTTTACATCCATTTGAAATAGTTTTAAATCAAATGCAGATGCATAAGCAAGTAAATCCTAATAGCCTCAAGTCTAGCTACAGGTGCATAAGTTTCATCGAAATCTATGCCTTCCTCTTGGGAGTAGCCTTGAGCCACCAATCTGGCCTTGTTCCTTAGGATTATTCCAGACTCATCCAGTTTATTTCTGAACACCCACTTGGTGCCAATAACTGAATGATTGGATGGTCTAGGAACAAGTGACCATACTTGATTTCTCTTGAACTGATTTAGTTCATCTTGCATGGCTAATATCCAAGATTCATCAGATAAAGCTTCATTGACTGTCTTAGGCTCTATTTGAGAAACAAAAGCTAAATAATCACATGGAATTACATTACCTCTTGTTCTTACCCCTACGGATGGATCACCAATAATGTTTTCAGGAGGATGATCTTTCTGATGTCTCCATTCTTTTGGAAGATTTTCATGTTGGATTTCAGTTTGCTGCAGTTCTTCCAATGGTGGATCTTCCTTGTCCTTAATTGAGGTATTCTTTAATTTTTCAGACAAGTCATCTGCATCATCAATGTCACTAATTTCTTCCTTTTTCAAGGAAGGGTTAGATTCATCAAAAATAACATGCACAGACTGTTCAATTAATAATGAACGCTTATTGAAGACTCTATAACCTTTGGGTTTAGAAGTGTACCCCATAAAGATGCCTTCATCTGATTTGGCATCCAACTTACCAATGTCCCTTTTTCCATTGTTGTGGATGAAGCAAGGACATCCAAATATTCTGAAATGGCTGATCTTTGGCTTCTTTCCTTTGTAGAGTTCATAAGCAGTCTTTTTCAGAATCGGCCTGATCATTACTCTATTAATGATATAACATGCAGTGTTGATGGCTTCGGCCCAGAAATATCTTGGCAAGTCATATTCTGATAACATGGTTCTTGCCATATCCAAAAGAGTTCTGTTTTTCCTCTCAGCAATTCCATTCTGTTGAGGTGTCCTTGGGGCTGAGAAGTTGTGCTCAATTCCTTGATCATCACAGAACTTTGTAAACTTTTCATTCTGAAACTCACCACCATGATCTGATCTGATAGAGACAATTGTGAACTTCTGATCTTTCTGAACTTTCTTACTGAAGCTAACAAAATTGTCAAATGTGTCATCTTTGTGCTCTAGAAAGGATACCCAAGTGAATCTTGAATAATCATCAACTATTACAAATCCAAATTCTTTCCTCCTAGACTGGTAGTCCTCATTGGCCCAAATAGATCCATATGAAGTAGTTCTAAGGGCTTTGAGGTGGTTACTACAGTCTTTGATTTGAAGGAGCTCTTGGTGTGCTTTCCTCTTGCACAAGGTTTGCAAATGCTGTCCAATCTAGAATTGACCTTTGGCAGTCCTTCCACTAGCTTTCTCTTTCTGAGCTTATTCAAACCGTCCAAGCTGCAGTGACCCAATCTTCTGTGCCACAGCTCTGTTGATTGATCTTTGCTGGCTGCCAAACAAACATCTTGATTCTTGAGTTCCTCGAGATAGAGAACATACAAGTTTCTTTCTCTGAAGGCTTCAAATATGACTGCACCATCCTTTAATATACTGCACTTTGATTCTTGGAACTGAATGTGATGGCCTTTGTCACACAACTGGCTGATGCTGATAAGATTGTGCTTTAATCCTTTGACCAGCATTACGTCTTCAATAACTGATTTTCCTTTGATGTTCACAGACCCACTTCCTATCACAGTGCCTTTTCCATTATCTCCATAGGTGACTGTACCTTCTTCAGCTTGGAGATCAACAAAAATCTTCTTGTTGCCTGACATGTGCCTTGAGCACCCACTATCCAAATACCATTTGGATGCTCGAGGGTTAACCTGAAATGAAAACATCAAGCTTTAGGTACCCAAATTCTTTTGGGTCCTGATAGGTTAGTATCATTAATTTTACCTTTTAATATCCATTTTTTATGACTTGTTGGGCATGTAATTTTAATATGTCCTAACTTATTGCAGTGACTGCAACAGGATAACTTAGTCACCTTTTCTATGTATTTGAAATCAGCTTTGTATGCTATATCCTGTTCGGGTAAATTTTGGTGTTGGATATGTTTTAGGATATATTATGGTTTCTTCATTGTCTGGGGGTGTATATCCTAATCCATTTTCTTTTTACCCGATCTCCTAGCACCTTTTAATATTAAAGAGTTTTTACCATTGGTAAATTTTTCTAGTGTACTTGATAGTTTATCATTTTCTTTATTTAGTCTTTCTATTTCTATTTTAAGTTCACCTAAGTCTTCTTATTTTTCTAGGTGAGTTATCTGTTTGTTTTTCTCTTTTAAATATTCACATAATAATTCATTTCTTCTTTTGTGTTCAGTTATTTGTTTTTCAAGTTCTACATTTTCTGTTTTTAGGTCTGAGTTTGTATTTTCTAAACAGATTAAATTTTTCTTACTAATTTTGAGTAATTTAGATACTTCTTTATATTTTTCATAGAGTTCATTAAAGGCACTTTCTAAGTTATCAGAATCTGAATCATTGCATGAATCAAAAGAAGAGTCAGAAGTTACCTTATCTTCGGTATTGGCCATGAGAGCCAAGTTTGCCTCTTCACCTTCACTGCTCGAGCTTGACTCACTATCTGAGTCACTGCTGTTCTCCCAAGCAGCTGCCATTGCTTTCTTTTTGTACTTCTTGAATCTTCTGAAGTTGTCCTTCTTTTTATGATCATTCTTTTTGAGCATTGGACAATCTGCCTTGATGTGTCCAGGCTTCTTGCATTCATAGCATATTACTTCTCCTTTCTTCGGATCCTTTACTTCTGGTTTTCTGAAGTCTTTATTCTTCTTGAAAAATCTTCTTCCGGACTGATACTTCTTCTTCTTTGCTAATATTTTCTGAAGTCTTCGAGACAGCATGGCTTCTTCATCATCACTGTCTTTGCTGTCTTCACTGTTATCCAAGGATTCTTCTGATATTTCATCATTTGCCTTGAGAGCATTTGATTGCTTCCTTCTGTTGGAGGATTCTCCTAATCTCTCCATATTTATCTCATGAGCCATGAGAGATCCTATTAGCTTTTCCAATGACATTAATTTTAGATCATTGGCTTCCTCAATGGCTGTTACTTTGGAGTCCATGAGGATGGCAGAGATCTGAGTATCTTCCTGACCATGTCTGGTACACCATAGACTTTACCTAATCCAGCTAATCCATTTGTGATATCTGTGAATCTGCTAAACATCTGAGTTATAGATTCACTTGACTGCATCTGGAACCTTTCATATTGGGCTACAAGAATATCGATTCTTGTCTCCTTTACTTTGTCTGTTCCTTCATAAGTAATCCTGAGCTTTTCCCACATTTCCATTGCGGATTTGCAGGCTGAAACTCTGTTGAATTCTTTCTTGCTGAGGGCACAGCAAAGGATGCTCTTGGCTTTGCAGTTTAGGGATATTCTTCTTCTGTCATCATCTGTCCACTGAGCCTTAGCATTTGTGACTAGAAGATCACCTTCTTCTACAATGGACCATATTGTGTAATCGTGGCCTTGTAGAAAGTACTCCATTCTTATCTTCCAATAGGTGTAATCTTCTCCATCGAACAAGGGAGGCCTGTTGACTGACTGACCTTCGAAGTTACTTTGGGCTGCCATTGATCTTTACTCTTCAGATCGTTGGATCTTCTTCTTTGTCGAAGAGACTAGCTCTGATACCACTTGTTGCCCAGCTAGCTAGCCCAGAGGGGGGGGTGAATGGGTTATTAAAATTTGATCTTGAATTAAAACCTGTTCACTAAAAAGATTACACAATAGCTTAAACAGAAGTTAGAGTTAGAAGAAAAGATAGCAAGTGCATAAAACACAACCACACGACACAAGGAATTTTATCCTGGTTCGGAACTCCTCTTCACAGGAGACCTATGTCCAGTCCCTGAGCAATGCCTCAGGATTTCACTAACAAGGGAACAATCCCCCTAACGAAACTACAACACCCAGCTCAGCTGGTCTTCCTTCAACTCGAAGGGAACAACACCCTGGATGCCACCAGGTCTTCCTTCACAACAGAAGGGAGCCACACCCTGGATACCACCAGGTCTTCCTTCACACCGAAGGGAACAACACAAGAATAATGAAAGACTTTCAAGCCTCTAGATCAAGCTTTTGATAAGCAAAGATCTGAAGCAACTAGAACTAGAGCAAGAGATGTTAAGCAGGTAGCACTCTCAGAACTATACAAGCTCTCACAGGATTTTCACAAAACTAGTTGAGAGCAAAAGAGCTAAAGCAAGGAGGAATGACAATTCTTGGCTCTGGACTTTCTTCAGAAGAATTGAGTTCTTGAATATCTGATCGATCATTTCTTCTATCCTTCTGTCTTGAATTTATATCTTCAATTTGAAATCAAGACGTTGAAGTGTCCGTTGTCTCTCTTTTGAGTAGTCATTAGACTAAGTGACACCTGGAGTCTTGGAAGCTTCCAGTCAACAGTCTTTTGATTACTTGATCACGCAAAGATATAACTCTTCAAAAATATCCGTTGGTTTCTATTTGTTTAACGTTGTACTGTAAAGCTGGTTCAGAAGTCTGCACAAATGTCAAACTCAAGTAGCAGACAGCTAAGCTGTTTCTGATGTCAGTCAACGTCAGTAGCAATAGACATGAAAATAGTAACACCAAATATCTTGACAATAAAAGACGTAATCAGAGTAGACAAAAAGAAGGATGATATGGTCTGCATGCATGCAGAGATATGTTCAGATCTCATAAATGCAAAAGCGTCAGAGAGATGTCTACGAGGACATTGACTAGTCAAAACTTTTAAAGGTCAATAAGATATCCAGATATGACTTATCGAAACGATATGATACTGACAAGTCGTTATAGGGAGCAAGTCGTTATGATCACTTATCAAATCGTTTTGAACTCTTAAAGAAACTGTTATCACATGAAGTCGTTACAACAGGCAAGTCGTTGTGAGTTCTAAAGAAATCGTTATGATAACTTATGAAGTCGTTACAACAAGCAAGTCGTTGCGAGTTCTAAAGAAATCGTTATGATAACTTATGAAGTCGTTACAACAAGCAAGTTGTTGCGAGTTCTAAAGAAATCGTTATGATAACTTATGAAGTCGTTACAACAGGCAAGTCGTTGCGAGTTCTAAAGAAATCGTTATGATAACTTATGAAGTCGTTACAACAAGCATCGTTACGAGTTTCAAAGAAATCGTTACGAGAACTAAAGAAGTCGTTACGGCTACCAAGTCGTTACGAGTTTCAAAGAGATCGTTACGAAAGCTAAAGAAGTCGTTACGGCTACCGAGTCGTTACGAGTTCAAAGAAATCGTTACGAGAACTAAAGAAATCGTTACGGCTACCAAGTCGTTATGAGTTTCAAAGAAATCTTTACGAAAGCTAAAGAAGTCGTTACGGCTAAAGAGTCGTTGCGAGTTCTAAGGAAGTCGTTACGATAACTTATGAAATCGTTACGAGAACTAAAGAAATCGTTACGGCTACCAAGTCGTTACGAGTTTCAAAGAAATCTTTACGAAAGCTAAAGAAGTCGTTACGGCTAAAGAGTCGTTGCGAGTTCTAAGGAAGTCGTTTTGATAACTTATGAAATCGTTACGAGAACTAAAGAAATCGTTACGGCTACCAAGTCGTTACGAGTTTCAAAGAAATCTTTACGAAAGCTAAAGAAGTCGTTACGGCTAAGAGTCGTTGCGAGTTCTAAGGAAGTCGTTACGATAACTTATGAAATCGTTACGACAGCGACTTGTTTGAACTTTGCGGTCAGAGAGGAAATCGTTGTGAACTTCAACAGAAATCGATATGGACTTGGAGAAAATTCATGCAGAAAAGGTTAAAGCTTTAGAGAGGAAATGCATACCTTTATTGACTTGTTGTGACCTTGGTATTTTCCTGTACTTAAGACTTTTGAAATATTCATTAGATATAATTGATAAACTCTTGTTTGGTTTGTTAATCATCAAAATATGTATATATTAATTAATTAAAATTGCATGGGGACAGACTGATCATCACAGCTCAAGAGTCTCAAGAGAGTACTAGATGAATAGACGAGATAGTAGAGTGAACGTGAACAGATGAGAGTACAAGGATAGTAGACGAGATAGGGGTATAATCGTAAAACAACGATAAACCACGATAGTAACGGTTGCACAGTACCAAGTCGGGTACCGGCAGTCAGGTAGAAGTCACATCCGCCCATTAGTCGTGCCACGTACACGAGCCAGATGGTCCGACGTGATCACAAGATAAGAGAGATCTCACTAAGGCCGATTGGATCGTACTGATCCCTAAAAGTGTAACAGGATTTAAAGGTACAACCAGCTCGTCGGCAATGGACGTGCGCCAAAGCCAAGAAGACTTACGGAGGCCTTGACAAAGAGTCCCTAGTCCAGTCGAAAGTATTCCCGGTGGAGAGGTGGTCCAAGTCAAGAGAAAGTGTGTAATGAAACGTTGTCTGTCTTGCCTCGAGTGCTCGAAGGCAGAGGACGCGATAACGGTGTACAAATCACGCGAATAAAATGAAAACATGTGTCATTTAAATAATAGGGAAATTAGGTAATTAATTTCACTTAATTACCAGATACATTATTGAGTAATTTAATAGGGGCAAATGGCAATAAACAATGTTTAGTGTGCAAGTGTAAAGAAATCATGAGAATAGAATAAGTCGTGCTCACGGCTTTTAAATTAATAAGAATCATTTAAATATTATCCAATAAAAATATTCAGATCATTTATTAAGCTTAACAGTACATGGTTTAACTTGTACAAGGATTAGATGGCATTTAAAGTAGGGATATAAGAGCAATTAAAGGTTCTGACAGAAATTTCAAAAAGGCGACGGGGGTGCCCGTCGCGATCATGTCGCGACGGGGCGCATGGGCGCGTTACACATCGTGTCGCGACGGGGTATCCCGTCGCGCTTATGGTCGCGGTGGTGCGGCCTGGCGCGACAGGCGAACCGGCCTGGCCTGGCCTGGTTCGGGTTTGGGAACGCGGCGGCGAGGGCCGTCGCGTTCATGACGCGGCCTAAAGGCCGACCGCGACACACCCGTTATCGCGGCGCATCGCGCCGTCGCGATAACAGGGGCGGTCCAGGGTTTTTCCCTTTTCTCTGTGTGGACCTTTCTTGATACAGGGTCAATCTAAATTCAATATAAATTCGCACGGTGATCCAAAAAGCATGAAACTAGTTTTAAACGAAAGTAGACATGTATATCTATCAACATGCATGATTAATTTGAAAATAGTCAAGGTTTAGACATGCATTGATCAGGTTACTTTTCGGTGACCTAAACAGGCAGAGTCAGTGTTCCACGAATTATTCAGGGATGAATACATGATGAAACATATGAACCAGCGGCGTTTGAAAGCTAACATGTAGTAGTATTTATGATAATTTTATCATGGAGTGATGTCAAGTTTGCACGAGGTTAAAAATGAAACAAGGAGGGTCGAGTGCATGTATCTGACAGATATTCAAAGAATTAATTCTCCCTCTTGGGAGATTGAAATAGAACGAAACCAAGGGCGTTTGAAAGTATTGAACTGTAGTATCATTGAGAATTTTATCATAGCATGGGAATAAGTACGTGCAGAGGATTAGAGAAAACATGAGATTAGGGTTCATAGTCACAGCAGGGTTTCATGAATTAAATTCGCCCAAATGGATGAACAGAATACAACGAAACCATAGGGCTTTTGAAGAGTACATGAAGGCTACCTAGGGTAATTGTTTCACGATTTTAGCTTGAGATATTGCCTACCTTTTTCATGGAGTAAGAAAACCCTAGTTGAATGATGAAAATATGAAAACCCTTCTTGCTCCAAGCCTTCTCCTTCCTTGCTCCTTGGTCCAGATCTTCTCCTCTTCCTCCCAAAAAGTCTTAGCACTAAATTGTGGGGTGCTAGGGTCAAATGGGGGGTGTTTTGATGGCTTGTAGAGTTCTAAATCACCTAAAACTCTTTCCTCCTCATTTAATTACGAATTTCCATAATTATCACATATTTTTCTTGCTATATCTATCTAATTGGGTAAGGGAGAGGTCTAATTTCGTGGGTAATGGTTTAGGATAGGATTAGGACTCTTATTAAGATATATATGAGTCATATTAGTGCTTTAATGACCCCTTTTTAATTAAGAGATAATATAGTTACGAATTTCCCTATTTAATTTGGGTCTCTTATATTTTACTCAATTGTCTCTCATCTAAATCCCAATTTAGATTAGGATAGAGTCCTATTGAGTTATACTAGGTTTAGAACTCTTTCTAAGATGATTAAGAGTTAAAATACTCATTATCTTAACTCTTTTCTATTTATTAATATTTTAGGTACGAATTTCACTTATTTAACTCTCATCTCATGGTGGACTTTTCATAATTGGGCCCAAAACTTTATGCTAGGACCATTAGTAAAACCATTACTAATTTGACTTAATGGGTATTGATTTAATTCCAATTATTCACCCTTTATCCTTATGTAAATCTATTTATCACACTTATTCAAGTAAATTTCATATTTTTATTTCAATTAAATATTATTCATGACAATATTTCTAACCTTCATCATTTGGGCTCTTACTCTTGGCCAAATAACTCATGTGAGCTTAATTGTACAACCCATGTACTTACTTTACTTATTAGATTTTTTAATTATCCTTTTATTAGAGAATTTATTCATGGGCCAAGATTGTCCATTGGTCCAAATATCATAATGGGCTATCATCCCATATTATTTAAAGTCTAATTATTATTTTTACGAAATTTTTATATAGGTTTATACGCATGTGATAATGATGCGTACCTTTTTAACTAATTGAATTTATTAATTGATAAAATTTCAATTTATCCATAATTTTTAATTATGGATTTTCCGGGGTACTACATTCACCAACCCTGGCACGAGATTCATTCAGATCAGAAAGTTGTTGTGCGGAGAGAGGATATAATCTGATCCAATCTTTAGGGTTCAATCTTTCACATTCTGACAAGGTAGGAGCAAGAACTTCAGCACTGACATGGCCCTGGTGATACTCTCGAAACATGAATCTGTGGAAAGCCACCAGATACTCCTTCTGGACCTTAATTCTGCCCATGACTCTGGAAAAACGCTCAAAAATGATTGAGCCTACAGAGGAATCCATTATTAGAGAGTGGAGAGGGGGAAGGAAGGTAGGTAGCCTCAGGCAATTGAAGAGTGGCAAAGTCTACTTGGATAGCTTCAGTGTCACGAGAGGAGCCATGACTTTGGATGGCCTGCCGGAACTGACCCAACTGGACTTCAGGCAAACGATGAAGATATCGATAATCATTAAACATCTTGAAGTGCCTGATCAGCTTTATCTCCTTCTGAATGAACGGGCCCAGGAGTCCTTGTGGTGGATCAGGAACCATTCAGACAAGGTTAGGGTATGGTCCCTAGGAGGGAATCAGGCAGATTTGGCAAGTAAAAACTTATTGTAGAGAGCTTTATTTGAGCGACCCCATTTTTCTTCAGTTTGGGATTCGGCTGAAGAAAAGATTTTAGTTTTGAGGAATTGGAAAGAGAAGTGTAAGGTAAGATGGTGTTTAGATAGTCTATGAGATTCTGATGAGGAAGATTGAAGATAGATGCAAAAACCACCTTAGAGAGGAATTCCCTGTAAAGAGGTCTATTCTTGGTGACCTCTGTCAGTGAAAACCATAGAGGAGATACAAAACTGAAGAGGAGTTAGAAGAAGAGGAGGTTTTTATTTTCTTATGGACAGGACTAGAAGAGTCTGTCCCATGAATATGTTCTCCAACCTTGAGGACAGATCGAAGAATGGCTGCCTCAAACTCATCCTTGATGGCCCTAAGGTAGGGACCATCAATCTGAGCTCCCTCTGGAATGATTGTAATGAAGGAGGGAGGAGGATTAGGATGAAGTAGAGAATGTGGGTTGGAAGAGGTAGGTTCAGAGGGTCCAAAGAATGAGGGACCAGAGGAGGAGGAGGCTCCAGCTGAAGATGCTGGAGGAACCTCACTAAGAGGAGGAGGTGGAGAAATGTGAGAGACAGGAGGTGAAGAGGAATGTGTGGTAAATGGGGTAGGAGAGGAGATGGTTCTGGGTTGTGGTTGCTTGAAGGGTTGATGAGCAGGTGGAGCAGTGGAGGCCGAAGGTGGAGAGGAAGGAGCAGGTGTCTGAGTAGGTGAAGGAGCTGGGGGCTCTAGAGCGACTGCTGCTTCTTCTGCCAAAATTTGCTCAGACCCAACTGGCCCTGATGGCCCTGATCCTTGATCTGATGGCCCTGAAGGCCCAGACTCCACGGCTGCTGCCAGAGAAACAATTTCTGGCCCTGATGGCCCAGACTCTACAACTGCTGCCTGAGAAACAATTTTCGGCCCTGAAGGCCCAGACTCTTGATCTGATGGCCCTGATGGCCTGGCAACCTCTTCTTCATTTTCTTTAGAAGGCTGAGCTGGAGGGGGAGGAGCTTGAGCTCCAACTACCTTCAAATCTCAGAGAGCATAGACTTCATGCTTCCCATTTCCTTGTTGAACCATTTCATAGCATTTCTTACTTGGGATAGCTCTTTGGTGGCTGATGCCTGGCTCATGAATATGGAGTTTACATCAGATTGCAATGAGCATAAGATTTCTCCTTGAGCATCCAACCTCTCTATCACAGGCTTCAAAGTATTACAATTTTCTGCCTCCAGGACCTCTGATATGGAGTATCCGCAAGGAAAGGAACTTCCTTTCCTTTCTCCCTTGCTTAGTCCACACGTGCCTGAAGATCACCATCATCATCTTCAGAGTCTGAGGAGCTTGCAGTTTCTCCTTCTCTGAACTGATTTTCTAGGGGGGTTTCATTTCCCTCCCCCTGAGTCTCACTGCCCTTTTCAACACTAACTTCTTCTTCTTCAGCCACAACTCCATAGGAACATTGGGTTGAGCTGCTGCTGCTGCTTCGGATTGGACTGGGAGGTCTTCTGAAGGAACTTAGTGTGGCCTGATGCCACAAGACTTTCTCCCTGAATATCCTCTGCTACTGAATGCTCCCCCTCAATGGGAGCATCTTCCATTACTGCATCTACTTGAACTGATACGTGCTCCTGCTGGCTTGGAGCTTCTTCTATGACCATTTCTTCAGTGTGGCCTTCTGCCACAGATTCTCCTACAAGAGATTCACTTGCAACTTGCTCCTCCTGAGAAATGGAGTCCAGTGCATTCCTAAGTAGAGTGGCTACTTGGGAAGATAGAAGAGGATCATCTGGAGATTGCCCAAAGGGCTCAATGAAGTCAGGAGGAATGTCCTCAATCCTTCTGCTGGCTTTTTCTTCTACTGCTGCTGCTGTCACTGCTGCTGTTGGAAAAACTTGATCAATGGCTGCTTCTTCTGGCTCAACCACTGCCGCTGCTTCGGCTACTGGTTCTAGGTCCTCTTGGGCTTCACCAATGATGGCTTCACCCTCAACCGCACCAGTCTTTGACCATACACTATTCACCACTGAAAATCCACTCTTTCTCAAATTTCTGGACCTGATGGCTTGGCCCATTTTCTCAGAAACATCACCAACTACGCTAATGCCAAAATGCTGGAAAATTCTTGTCAAGAGATGGGCATAAGGTAGTGAGATATTCAACTTACTCTTGGTGTCCCACACCTGAGAACTGGCAAACTTCATCCTCTCAATTATTAATTCTGCAGTGTTAATTTCCTGGTTCTGGATGGCCCAGAACATCAGGTCAGAATCTGCCCTGGCGCAGGTAGAGAAAGATGCACTCCTAGGAACAATAATCTAACAAATATGAAGTGCAATAACCGATTAAACGCACTAAGCTGGTTGATATCCAGCTTTCCATCCTTCAGCCTGAAATCCGGACCAATAATCCCTAGCCTCTTGACTTGAGTGTCCACAGAGTGGACTCCACTGTGACCAGTGGTGGAGACTTCAAACAGAGAGGCTAACAAATCCCTGGTGATCCTGATCTGGGTACCCTTGACCATGGATGTCAAGGTCCCATCCGCCTCAGTCTTCAAACAAACATAAAAGGCTTTCACAAGATATGGATAACTTACTTCAGACAGGGTTGCAATCTTCGTCCATTTTAACTTCTGCAGAGCTTCAACTAAACTGCCCATGCCATTCTTCCTAGGTCTGCCAAATCTAATGCTTTGTGACCACAAAGCTTAGCCTTGACTGACGTGAACTTAGCTTGCTGATCTGCGGTGAGGAACACAGCTCCGTAGCCCCCAACGGTGCCGGAAATGGTTGTAGAGGCCATGGAATCTAGTAGGGAAAGGTTCTGAAGGGCTGGAAGGGTGATTGAGGAAGAACCCCTCAAGAAATTTCTGGCGGGAGAGGTTGAAGGCTTCAAATCTGAGGAAAGTCGATGCCGGGGTCGATAGGGTATCGCCTTAGGCAAGAGGACGAAAGAGATAAAGAGGGAAGAGGAATGTTCCCACACAGATTCTGGGATTTGTGAAATAAAGAATAAAAGCTTTTCCGAAATGGGATGTACCTTTATGGCGGAAAACGACAAAGCTCCAATTTGAAAGAAATAAAGAGTTACAAATAACAAACCGACAGGAGTATTTACGCCAGATAGAATGAATGAGAGATAATTGAGATATTTTGCTCACTTTCAAGGAGAATAATTAATTTAAGCTCTGAAAATTAATATCTCAAGTTTAGAAAATAAATCTTTCACAATTTGCACATGCCCAATTCCCTTCTGAGAGAAGTAAACCTCTCTTCGGGTAATGCTTTTGTGAAGATGTCTGCTAACTGATTATTTGTATCAATGAAAGAAATTTCTATATTACCATTAGCTACATGATCACGAATAAAATGATATCTAACCTCAATGTGTTTGGTCCTTGAGTGCTGTACTAGATTCTTGGTTAAGTTTATAGCACTTGTGTTATCACATAGCAGTGGGATTGACTTGATGTGTAGCCCATAGTCCTCAAGTTGTTGCTTTATCCATAGGAGTTGTGTACAACAACTTCCAGCAGCAACATACTCAGCTTCAGCTGTCGATAGTGCTACTGAATTCTGCTTCTTGGAGGACCAGGATATCAGACATCCTGCAAGTAATTGACAACAACCACTGGTGCTTTTTCTATCTATTTTGCATCCAGCATAGTCAGCATTAGAGTATCCTACTAAATTGACTTCACATGATTTTGGATACCATATACCTAGATCATGAGTTCTGGATAAGTATCTAAAGATTCTTGTAACTGAAATTAGATGAGATTCTTTAGGATCTGCTTGGTATCTAGCACACATACATACACTAAATAAAATATTAGGTCGGCTAGCTGTTAAGTAAAGTAAAGAACCTATCATACCTCTGTAGATCTTTTGATCTACTTTCTTACCATCCTTGTCACTGTCCATCCTTGTTGATGTACTCATAGGTGTTGACAATGGCTTGGCATTTTCGAATCCAAACTTCTTTAAGAGCTCCTTGGTGTATTTGGCTTGACAGATGTGGGTGCCATCTTTTCCTTGCTTAATTTGTAGTCCAAGGAAATAGTTGAGCTTCCCCATCATGCTCATTTCAAATTCTCCCTGCATTAACTTTTCAAAATACTTGCAAAGAGATTCATCAATAGATTCAAAAATTATATCATCTACATAAATTTGCACAAGTAACATGTGTTTAACTTTGGATTTGATGAACAATGTACTATCTACTTGACCTCTAGTGAAACCATGGTTCAGTAAAAATGAGCTAAGCCTTTCATACCAGGCCCTAGGTGCTTATTTCAAACCATATAAAGCTTTATGTAATCTAAAGACATGATTAGGAAATTCTGTGTCATCAAAACCCGGAGGTTGTTCCACATAAACTTCCTCTTTAATAAAGCCATTTAAAAATGCGATTTGAGATCCATTTGAAATAATTCTAAATCTAGAGCAGATGTATATGCAAGTAAGATTCTAATAGCCTCAAGTCTAGCTACAGGTGCATAGGTTTCATCGAAATCTATGCCTTCCTCTTGAGAATAGCCTTGAGCTACCAACCTGGCCTTATTTCTGAAGATCACACCAGCTTCATCCAATTTATTTCTGAACACCCATTTGGTGCCAATAACTGGATGATCTGATGGTCTAGGAACAAATGACCATACATGGTTTCTCTTGAACTGATTCAGTTCATCTTGCATGGCTAAAATCCAAGATTCATCAGTAAGAGCTTCATTGACTGTCCTAGGCTCTATTTGAGAAACAAAAGCTAGGTAATCATAAGGAATTACATTACCTCTTGTTCTTACCCCTACAGTTGGATCACCAATGATGTTTTCAGGTGGGTGATCTTTCTTGTATCTCCATTCCTTTGGAAGATTTTCATGTTCAATGTTTGTTTGTTGCAGGTCTTCCAGAGGTGGATCTTCCTTGTCCTCAATTGATGTGTTCTTTAACTTCTTGGACAAATCATCTGCATCATCAACATCACTATCTTCGTCCTTTCTCAAGGAAGGTTAGTTTCATCAAAGAGAATGTGCACAGATTGCTCTATCAATAGTGTACGCTTATTAAATACTCTATAACCTTTAGGTTTAGAAGTATACCCCATGAAGATGCCTTCATCTGATTTGGCATCCAACTTACCCATGTCTCTTTTTCCGTTGTTGTGAATGAAGCATGGACATCCAAAAGTTCAGAAGTGATTGATCTTTGGCTTCTTTCCCTTGTACAGCTCATAGGCAGTCTTCTTTAGGATTGACCTAATCATCACCCTGTTGATGATATAGCTTGCGGTATTCACTGCTTCGGCCCAAAAATATCTTGGCAAGTCATATTCTGACAGCATTGTTCTTGCCATGTCCAATAAAGTTCTGTTCTTTCTTTCAGCAACTCCATTCTGCTGTGGTGTCCTTGGTTCTGAGAAGTTGTGCTTAATCCCTTGGTCATCACAGAATTTTAGAAATTTGTCATTTTGGAATTCTCCTCCATGATCTGACCGGATTCCAATAATGCAGTACTTCTTGTCTCTTTGCACCTTTCTGCTGAAACTTACAAAACTGTCAAATGTGTCATCTTTGTGTTCCAAGAATGATACCCATGTGAATCTGGAGTAATCATCCACTATTACGAAACTGAAACTCTTTCCTCCAAGACTTGTGGTCCTCATTGACCCAAACAAATCCATGTGAAGGAGTTCTATGGGTTTAGAGGTGGTTACCACAGTCTTTGACTTGAAGGAACTCTTAGTGTGCTTCCCTTTTGCACACGGTCTGCAGATACCATCCATTTTAGTGCAGACCTTTGGCAGACCTTCCAGAAGACTTCTCTTTCTGAGCTTGTTCATGCCATCCAAACTGCAGAAGCCCAATCTTCTGTGCCATAGCTCAGTTGACTGCTGTAACGTCGCGCATTTTCCGGATCCCCGTGGATCCAGGTTTAGCGGGTTTGGTGGCCAATGTGAGGCCCATTAGTGTTGTGTGTTTCTTATTAGATCCTTACCGGGCTTGGTTATGGGTCTGTGTTGGTGTTCAGTACGCTGGACATCAACAGTGGGTTGGCGTCCAGGTGGGTGACGTCGACTTTGTGTTGGCAGCCATGGGTTGCCGTTAACATGTTTTTAGCGTCCATCGATGTGGACGTCCACCATGGTTCTAGTGTGTTCCGTTGTATGATCTTGGCGGCCAAAGATGTGGATGCCTATGGGGTGGCGGTTTGGTTAACGACACAGAGGTTGACGTTAACCTGACGCACCTGTGTTATTAGGGCTGACCCGAGCCTTGTTCTTTCCCCTCTCTCTCTCCCTTCCTCTTCACCCACCTTCACCCTTGAGCTTCTTCGCGAGTTCTGATGGTCGGAGGGAGCTCGTGGGAAGGCTGTGGTGCGCGTGGTAGCAGCAGATCGGGCGGGGAATGGCGAATTGGAGTGCGGTGTTCGTGGGCGTTCCTCGGGTTTCAGTGTGATTCAAGGTTCTTCGGGGGTTTAATTGCGTTTCTGAGGTAGGGATTGGACCCGTTGATCTTCCCTGATTAATTAGTTATGCTTTCTTTGCATAATTTGGATGCTAATTGAGTTTTTGGGAAAAATGGGTCTTCATGCTGAAAAATCGGGTGGTTTGATTGATCTAAGCGTTGGATCATGTCTTTCCGGTTTAATTATGGTTGCTAGATGTAAGGGGAAGTGTTTTCCCTTGTTTTTCTATTGTATTTATGGCTAGATTGCCTGTGCAATCGGCCTAGGGCCATTTTGTGTGTTCTGGCGGGTTCTGCAGTGAAGATCTTGGCGTCAACATCGGTTGACGCAGAGTTCTTCGTTGGGAGATTAACGGCTAGGTATGTAGCTGTTGATTGTGGGTAAACGGCCAAGTGGTGGTCGCTTACTTGGTGTTGACGGCAAGGGACATTGTCGTCTATATTCTTTGGACGACAATCGATGTCGCCGCTAATCTGTGCTTGTACATGCGTCATCACTATTTGTTTTACGTGTTTGTGTGTGCATGGAAATGACCGGTGTGAGCCAGTGCACTTGTTATGCTCTTGGAGCATACTGCACATGTAATGGGCATGTTTTACGTAAATGATGTGTGATGTCCGTAGTGGTTTAAGTATGTGTATATTGTCCATGTGTTGGACATCTTGTTTACGTAGATAATGTGTGATATATTCGTCGTGAGGTATTATGCACGTGATATCTTCGAGGTTTGGATGCCATGTATATGGTTTGTGTGTTCATGGCATACCGTGCGTTATTGTGGTTAATAATTAGTTAGGTCAGTCTGCGTGTTGCGACGGTAAGGTTCCTATGATCCTTTAGGATCTCTTGTGAATTATCCTAGATGGATTATTAAGTGTGGTCGTGCTATTATGTTTAGTGTGGCAGTGGAGGTCATCGTCTGACCAATGACAAACTGCGGTGTTATCTTTAATTTGGTTAGTGTATGTAGTTGTGCAAGTTAGCTTGTGAGTCACAGGGTGACTAGGACAAGCTATCCTTAATGGTGATTTGTGTACCGTGATTGGTAACAGAAAGTGTTTGTGTATATATCGTGGTTTGAGCTTGCCGAGTGTGGTGGTCCGGCGCCTATTCCGGAATGCCTCTCTAGTCGGGTACCCCAGGTTCTTTGTGAGCCAGGCACGTGTGTTTGTTGTGCTCGGGGTTTGTCCCGGTACAGTGTGGTACCGTCGAGGTCTGTGTCGTCTTCCTGGACACCCTCACTCCTGTGCTTGAGTTGTACGTCCGGCTGAGGGAAAGACGACAGTAGGGCAGCGGCTTGTGTTTGTGGGTGTGTAGTCGCTTGTAGCGCGCTCGTAGTTGGGGGTACGGACACCAGTAGTCGACACTGGTCCCCAGCTAGTCCTGTTTTCCAGTGCCTCACTTTAGGGTGCTCCGGCCAGAGACTCTAGAGGTGCCAGGCATGGGCCTGTAGCTGTGTGTCTGCAGGTGTGGTGTTGGTTGGTCTCCACAGTTGTTTGACTTGTTCTCGTGGCGCGGTAGTTGGACCTTTCGTCCGTGACTGCGAGGCTGAGAGGTTGTTCTTGTGTTGTGTTGTCCGGGATGGATACTGGCCTGATCAGCTAGTAGTCCGTTCCCGTGTGGTGGCGTCCTTCTTTCTGACTCGTGCTTTGCCTGCTCTGGCTGTGGCTTGACTCTTGCTTTGCCACTGGCTGTAATTCGTGAGTTTGTGACTCGTGGTCGAGGTTTGACCTTTTCGAGGTGTGCCTGGCGTTGGCACAGTTGTGATTGAGTTGTGGTTTGTGTGACTTGCCGGTTGAGGTTTTACTTGTAATATTGTGCCTAAATAAAGGTATAATATAATTGTGGTTCAGTATGGTGTTTATCACCTACTTGTACCCTTGTTCAGGTGTTTGTGTTGTGGTACCTCAGAGTAGTAGGTACCTGTTCCCTTCATGGGTTACTTTGTAGTTTTGTGGTGGTACATTGTGTACCAACCTTTTCAGGCTCTCTTGTGTTGTGGAGGTCTTGTGGTTTGACCTGCCACTTGTTGTATCTTATCCATTTTAAGTAGATCTTTGTTTATAATTTATTGTGGATTAGTTTGTGATTATTAATTATGTTACCTTTGTGGGTAATTTGCCGATGAGGCTTGTGGCATAGGCATATTGTGGTTTAGTAGAGCTGTGCTCCGTGGAGGCCGTGTGAGACCTTCCACTTGTTGAGTTTTACTCTTCTTGGGTATGATTCCAATTATAGTTTTAGTGTGTTATGGATTGGATTCGTGGTAGCCAGTTCCGTTACCTTGTGTGTAGTTTTCGACATAGTGAGGTTTGGAGTATAAAGGACCAGCTCTTTGTTAGCAGTCCTGTTACTCAAGTGTTTGAGATTCGCCTGTGAAGCTTGTAGCCTGGGCAGTGACTTGCCTGTGTGGCTTATAGCTTAGGCAACTAGTTGTTGTAGCAGTGTGCCAGTGAGACTGTGGTTTAGGCACTTTAGTAGTTGGGCTGACTAATGATATTATATTAGTCCTGTAGTCCCACTTTCCTTCCGAGGACTTTGTGTTTATTATCATGATTATGTTTAATTGTTATTTATTGTTATGATGTGAGCATGAAATGGTTTGGCTATTGGTGTTGCCAGTGAGACCCTTTGGGGTTGAGGAGTTTGTGGTTTCAGAGTTGTTTTTGGGTGGTCCCTGCTGAGCCAGTGACTTGTTGAGGCTCACTCTCCTACAGTTCTTTTCAGGGCTTGCCGTGTGTTTGGCTTGCAGTGGTGTTGTGACAGACTTGTACCACCAGCAGTAGTGTAGTAGTTAGTGTTGTGTGAGCTTGTGCTCCCTTGGGGTATGCCCCAGGTAGTTGTACTCTTTCTTTTAATTGGACATGTATTAATGTAATGGGACAGTTGTACAAATTTGTGAACAAATATGAGCACATGTACTTTCTTGTGTCTTATTTTGTTATGGTTTGTCTTTTATACTCTTCCTGGACACGTTTGTGAGATATCCCTTGCGAGACTTCGGTCCGTTCGCGGGAGGCGGATCTGGATATGGAGCCTTATCGGACATAAGTACCCCGGTCCGTCACAGTTGGTATCAGAGCAATGTCCAGTTAGAATATGAAAAGACATTGAAAGTACAATGTCCCAATACATGGATTAATGTCCACTGCTGGTAGTAAGTCTGCAGTTTTGTGTGATATAAAGTAGTTTTTACGTGAGCTTTTGGCACGTAAACCGTGTGTTTCTGTTTGTTAAATTGGCAGTTGGGAGTAGTTGTTGTGCCACAATATGGATAGTGGCATAAGTTGTGTGGTAGCATCCTGGCACTAGTGCAGTTAAAGCAGTTAAAGTATAGTATTTAAAAGTTTTCAGTTGCAGAGATTAGAGGAGAAATGTAAAGTAGTGTCTTGAGAGGGATATGCCTGTTATATGTTAGTAAAGTACAGAGTTAGCAGAGACAAGTATAGAGTATTTCTGTGATAGATCAGTTTGGTTGTTAAAGATTCGCAGTTAAAGGAATTGAAGTTTGGATATGGAATTCAGTAAGTAAGTTATAATGAGATAGAAAGTTGGCAGAGACAGGTGTATGGGGACAAGGTGATAAGGAACAGGTCAGTGTGTGTGTGATAAGTTGCAGTTGAGAACCTCAGCAAATGTATTGTGGCATTAGAGATCTGAGTCAGATGATATTAAGAAACAGTGTGGATGAGAATGTGATTAGTGTTATGAAGAGTTTGATATGATTAAGAAGGGCAGATCAGCTTTAAAAGAGGTATTAGTACATAAAAGAGCAGTGATTTATGGCAGATAGATTAAGTATGCCTGAGATCAGAAATTTGAGAAAATTGTTGTTATGAATAATGATGGTAACAGGAAGTGTGATATGAAGATTTGTATAAATAAGTATAGAAATGATCAGTTGAATAAAGAAAGAGATAAAAGAAGGATTAGTGTGCAATAAGAATTTGTGAAAAATTGCACAAGAGGAATATTTAGTTGATGAATGGCAGAGTATGAGAAGTTTTTCAGAAAGAACATTTAATGAAATAAGAGAAGTATGTTGCAGAAAAGATATGAATTAGAAAAAAGAAGAATTTAGTAAATGATGAAGTGAATAAAGTCAGATGAGTCAGGAAATGTCAGTTAGAGTTTGCATACTAGTGCAAAGAAATGATTCAATTGAGCAGAAAGGAATTGTTATTAAGATATTTCAGAGTTTTATGCAAGAGCAGGAATAGACTAATTAAAGAGTATTTGGAAAGGTTATGTAACAAAAGTATGAGATTAGCCAGAGAATGTCAGTAAAGCAGGAATGATATATGAAGAGCACAATATGTCAATAGTGGTTTGGCAGATCAGAAATTGCAGTAATTTCTTCAGCATGAATTAATTGAATGAGATGATTTGAGAAGTAGTTAAAGTTAGAAATGAATGCAGTTGAAGCCAGAAGAAAGTAATTGAAAGTAATTGTTCGGTGTGATCAGAGTGGCGCAGCGGAAGCAAAGAAAGATTTAATATCCGCAGATTGTTTAAGTTTGCTTGAATAAGGAGAAAGTGTAAAGTTTTGCGCAGCGGAATAAAGGAACAGAGTTTATTATGGTTTTTAATCAGAGATTGACTTTAAGCAGTATGAGCAGAATAATATGAAAAGAGCAGAAAATTCAAAGATGGTGATTGGTTTTCTTTAAAGAAGTGTCAGTTGTGAATGTGAATACAGATGAGACAGGATAATAGTTGGCAGTGATAAATAGAAAAGGAAATGGCACCGGAAAGTTCAATAATTTGAAAGGATTATGGCATGAAAGAGTATTACAGTGTAAGATATTTGAGAAAGATAAAGCGGTCCCGAAAGAAATGTTGCAAACACAGTCCAAAAATTGTGGAAGCAGGTTCAGTCCAAGGAGATAAAGCGCCATTGGCAAGGTAGAATCGTCTACAATTGAAAAGTAAAGAAAGGCAATGGAATTGACAGAACAGAGTAATTGTGAAATGAATTGAAAGAAAATAAAAGAATAAAGCAAGGATGGAAATGGTTAGATGAATTGAAAGGCTGATGCAGAGAAAGAGTATCCTTCTTGTTCTGTATATGGTTTCATTTCTTTTTAGGTGATAATCCGGGTTGTTGTAATTTGTTTTACATGTCGAGGACGACATTTCTTTTTAGATGATAATAATGTAATGTCGCGCGTTTTTCGGATCCCCGTGGATCCAGGTTTAGCGGGTTTGGTGGCCAATGTGAGGCCCATTAGTGTTGTGTGTTTCTTATTAGATCCTTACCGGGCTTGGTTATGGGTCTGTGTTGGTGTTCAGTACGCTGGACATCAACAGTGGGTTGGCGTCCAGGTGGGTGACGTCGACTTTGTGTTGGCGGCCATGGGTTGCCGTTAACATGTTTTTAGCGTCCATCGATGTGGACGTCCACCATGGTTCTAGTGTGTTCCGTTGTATGATCTTGGCGGCCAAATATGTGGATGCCTATGGGGTGGCGGTTTGGTTAACGACACAGAGGTTGACGTTAACCTGACGCACCTGTGTTTTTAGGGCTCCGAGCCTTGTTCTTTCCCCTCTCTCTCTCCCTTCCTCTTCGCCCACCTTCACCCTTGAGCTTCTTCGCGAGTTCTGACGGTCGGCGGGAGCTCGTGGGAAGGCTGTGGTGCGCGTGGTAGCAGCAGATCGGGCGGGGAATGGCGAATTGGAGTGCGGTGTTCGTGGGGCGTTCCTCGGGTTTCGGCGTGATTCAAGGTTCTTCGGGGGTTTAATTGAGTTTCTGAGGTAGGGATTGGACCCGTTGATCTTCCCTGATTAATTTGTTATGCTTTCTTTGCATAATTTGGATGCTAATTGAGTTTTTGGGAAAAATGGGTCTTCATGCTGAAAAATCGGGTGGTTTGATTGATCTAAGCATTGGATCATGTCTTTCCGGTTTAATTATGGTTGCTAGATGTAAGGGGAAGTGTTTTCCCTTGTTTTTCTATTGTATTTATGGCTAGATTGCCTGTGCAATCGGCCTAGGGCCATTTTGTGTGTTCTGGTGGGTTCTGCAGTGAAGATCTTGGCGTCAACATCGGTTGACGCAGAGTTCTTCGTTGGGAGATTAACGGCTAGGTATCTAGCCGTTGATTGTGGGTAAACGGCCAAGTGGTGGTCGCTTACTTGGTGTTGACGGCAAGGGACATTGTCGTCTATATTCTTTGGACGGCAATCGATGTCGCCGCTAATCTGTGCTTGTACATGCGTCAGCACTATTTGTTTTACGTGTTTGTGTGTGCATGGCAATGACCGGTGTGAGCCAGTGCACTTGTTATGCTCTTGGAGCATACTGCTCATGTAATGGGCATGTTTTACGTAAATGATGTGTGATGTCCGTAGTGGTTTAAGTATGTGTATATTGTCCATGTGTTGGACATCTTGTTTACGTAGATAATGTGTGATATATTCGTCGTGAGGTATTATGCATGTGATATCTTCGAGGTTTGGATGCCATGTATATGGTTTGTGTGTTCATTGCATACCGTGCGTTATTGTGGTTAATAATTAGTGAGGTCAGTCTGCGTGTTGCGGCGGTAATGTTCCTATGATCCTTTAGGATCTCTTGTGAATTATCCTAGATGGATTATTAAGTGTGGTCGTGCTATTATGTTTAGTGTGGCAGTGGAGGTCATCATCTGACCAATGACAAACTGCGGTGTTATCTTTAATATGGTTAGTGTATGTAGTTGTGCAAGTTAGCTTGTGAGTCACAGGGTGACTAGGACAAGCTATCCTTAATGGTAATTTGTGTACCGTGATTGGTAACAGAAAGTGTTTGTGTATATATCGTGGTTTGAGCTTGCCGAGTGTGGTGGTCCGGCGCCTATTCCGGAATGCCTCTCTAGTCGGGTACCCCAGGTTCTTTGTGAGCCAGGCACGTGTGTTTGTTGTGCTCGGGGTTTGTCCCGGTACAGTGTGGTACCGTCGAGGTCTGTGTCGTCTTCCTGGACACCCTCACTCCTGTGCTTGAGTTGTACGTCCGGCTGAGGGAAAGACGACAGTAGGACAGCGGCTTGTGTTTGTGGGTGTGTAGTCGCTTGTAGCGCGCTCGTAGTTGGGGGTACGGACACCAGTAGTCGACACTGGTCCCCAGCTAGTCCTGTTTTCCAGTGCCTCACTTTAGGGTGCTCCGGCCAGAGACTCTAGAGGTGCCAGGCATGGGCCTGTAGCTGTGTGTCTGCAGGTGTGGTGTTGGTTGGTCTCCACAGTTGTTTGACTTGTTCTCGTGGAGCGGCAGTTGGACCTTTCGTCCGTGACTGCGAGGCTGAGAGGTTGTTCTTGTGTTGTGTTGTCCGGGATGGATACTGGCCTGATCAGCTAGTAGTCTGTTCCCGTGTGGTGGCGTCGTTCTTTCTGACTCGTGCTTTGCCTGCTCTGGCTGTGGCTTGACTCGTGCTTTGCCACTGGCTGTAATTCGTGAGTTTGTGACTCGTGGTCGAGGTTTGACCTTTTCGAGGTGTGCCTGGTGTTTGCACAGTTGTGACTGAGTTGTGGTTTGTGTGACTTGCCGGTTGAGATTTTACTTGTAATATTGTGCCTAAATAAAGGTATAATATAATTGTGGTTCATTATGGTGTTTATCACCTACTTGTACCCTTGTTCAGGTGTTTGTGTTGTGGTACCTCATAGTAGTAGGTACATGTTCCCTTCGTGGGTTACTTTGTAGTTTTGTGGTGGTACATTGTGTACCAACCTTTTCAGGCTCTTTTGTGTTGTGGAGGTCTTGTGGTTTGACCTGCCACTTGTTGTATCTTATCCATTTTAAGTAGATCTTTGTTTATAATTTATTGTGGATTAGTTTGTGATTATTAATTATGTTACCTTTGTGGGGAATTTGCCGATGAGGCTTGTGGCCTAGGCATATTGTGGTTTAGTAGAGCTGTGCTCCGTGGAGGCCGTGTGAGACCTTCCACTTGTTGAGTTTTACTCTTCTTGGGTATGATTCCAATTATAGTTTTAGTGTGTTATGGATTGGCTTCGTGGTAGCCAATTCCGTTACCTTGTGTGTAGTTTCCGACGTAGTGAGGTTTGGAGTATAAAGGACCAGCTCTTTGTTAGCAGTCCTGTTACTCAAGTGTTTGAGATTCACCTGTGAAGCTTGTAGCCTGGGCAGTGACTTGCCTGTGTGGCTTATAGCTTAGGCAACTAGTTGTTGTAGCAGTGTGCCAGTGAGACTGTGGTTTAGGCACTTTAGTAGTTGGGCTGACTAATGATATTATATTAGTCCTGTAGTCCCACTTTCCTTCCGAGGACTTTGTGTTTATTATCATGATTATGTTTAATTGTTATTTATTGTTATGATGTGAGCATGAAATGGTTTGGCTATTGGTGTTGCCAGTGAGACCCTTTGGGGTTGAGGAGTTTGTGGTTTCGGAGTTGTTTTTGGGTGGTCCCTGCTGAGCCAGTGACTTGTTGAGGCTCACTCCCCTACAGTTCTTTTCAGGGCTTGCCGTGTGTTTGGCTTGCAGTGGTGTTGTGACAGACTTGTACCACCAGCAGTAGTGTAGTAGTTAGTGTTGTGTGAGCTTGTGCTTCCTCGGGGTATGCCCCAGGTAGTTGTACTCTTTCTTTTAATTGGACATGTATTAATGTAATGGGACAGTTGTACAAATTTGTGAACAGATATGAGCACATGTACTTTCTTGTGTCTTATATTGTTATGGTTTGTCTTTTATACTCTTCCTGGACACGTTTGTGAGATATCCCTTGCGAGACTTCGGTCCGTTCGCGGGAGGCGGATCTGGATATGGAGCCTTATCGGGCATAAGTACCCCGGTCCGTCACAACTGCTCTTTGCTGGCTGCTAAACAAACGTCTTGATCTTTGAGTTCTTCAAGGTACAGTACATATAGATTCTTTTCTCTGTTAGCTTCAAAGATAACTGCTCCATCCTTCATAATGCTGCACTTGGATTCTTGAAATTTGATTTGGTGTCCCTTGTCACATAGTTGGTTGATACTTATAAGGTTATGCTTCAGACCTTTGACACATAGAACATCTTCAATAATAGTTTTGTTGTTGCTGCCAACAGATCCACTCCCAATAACAGTCCCTTTCCCATTGTCTCCATAGGTGATTGTTCCTTCTTCAGCTTCTAGATGAGAGAATAATCTTTTATTTCCTAACATGTGCCTTGAGCACCCATTATCCAAATACCATTTGGATGCTCGAAGGTTACCCTGAAATGAAAACATTAAGTTTTAGGTACCCAAATTCTTTTTGGGTCCTTGTTGGTTAGTGCCATCAATTTTTCCTTTTATTACCCATTTCTTGTTCTTAGTTGGACATGTTATTTTTGTGTGTCCTAATTTATTGCAGTGGCTGCAGCATGTTACTCTAGTTACTTTTTCATATGAGGCGTATTTAAAGTTAGATTTATATGATGTCTCTTGTTTAGTTACAAATTTAGGGGTTGGATATATTTTTGGATAAATAATGGTTTCTTCATTGTCTGGAGGGGTGTATTCTATTCCTTGTTTATTCTTCCCTGATCGTCCAGCACCTTTTAATACTAAGGAATTTTTACCATTAGTAAATTTCTCCAGCGTCTTTGACAGTTTTTCATTTTCTTCACTTAAGGCTTTGATTTCTATTCTTAGGTCATCTGATTTCTCCTGTTTTTCTAATCTGATTATTTGTTTATTCTTATCTTTTAGATCCTCACACAATAGATCATTTCTTCTTTTCAGTTCAGATACTTATTTTTCTAATTGTTCATTTTCTGATTTTAAATCTGAGTTTGTGTTTTCTAGACAGACAATACTCTTCTTACTAGCTTTTAGTAACTTAGATATATTTCTATATTTATCATACAATTCATTAAATGCTTCTTCTAAATTGTCTGAATCCAAATCATTGCAAGAATCAAAAGAGGAGTCAGAGGTTACCTTTTTGTTTGTATTGGCCATGAAAGCCAAGTTGGCTTCTTCTTCTCCCTCACTGCTCTGGGTTGACTCACTGTCAGAGTCACTGCTGTTCTCCCACGCAGCTGCCATTGCTTTCTTTTTGTACTTTCTGAATTTTCTGAAGTTGTCCTTCTTCTTGTATTACCTTTCTTGAGCTTTTGACATTCTGCCTTGATATGTCCTGGCTTCTTACACTCATAACATATCGGCTCGGTCTTCTTCTGATCTTTTCCTTCTGATTTCCTAAACTCCTTGTGTTTCTTGAAGTGTCTTCTACCTGATTGGAACTTCTTCTTCTTTGCTAGGATGCGTTGTAATCTCCTAGACAACATTGCTTCTTCATCTTCACTATCCTTGCTGCTTTCATTGTTATCTGAGAGTTCATCTGATGAGTCTTCTTCAGCTTTAAGGGCATTTGAGTGCTTCTTTCTGCTCGAGGACTCTCCCAACCTTTCCATGTTGATCTCATGGGCCATAAGGGACCCAATGAGCTTCTCCAACGACATCTTTTTCAAGTCGTTGGCTTCATCAATGGCTGTTACCTTTAGGGTCCATGAGGGTGGTAGGGATCTGAGAATCTTCCTAACCATATCTCCAATTTCATATGTCTTCCCAAGTCCAGCTAAGCCGTTTGTAATGTCTGTAAATCTACTGAACATTTGAGTTATGGATTCACCTGGTTGCATCTGAAATCTTTCATACTGTGTTACAAGAATGTCAATCCTTTTCTCTTTCACTTTGTCTGTCCCTTCATACATGATTATGAGCTTTTCCCACATCTCCATTGCGGATTTGCAGGCTGAAACTCTGTTGAATTCTTTCTTACTGAGAGCACAACACAGAATGCTCTTAGCTTTACAGTTGAGGGAGATCTTCTTCCTATCATCGTCTGTCCAGTTCTGCCTTGAGTTCAGGATAACGAGATCTCCTTCTTCTATAATTGACCAGATCTGATAGTCGAATCCTTGCAGAAAGTACTCCATTCTGGTCTTCCAGTAAGTGTAGTCTTCACCATCGAAAAGAGGGGGTCGGTTGACAGACTGACCTTCAATGTTTCCTTGGGCTGCCATGGATCTTTACTCTTCAGATCGTTGGATCTTCCTCTTTGTCGAAGAGACTCGCTCTGATACCACTTGTTGCCCAGTTAGGTAGCCCAGAGGGGGGGTGAATGGGCCTTTAAAATTTATCAGCTAATACCTGTTCACTAAAAATATTCACAGAGAAATACACTTTGAAGATTGTTAGTGTTAGTAAAGAGAAACAACAATCACATGAAGACAATCACACAACACAAGATGTATCCTGGTTCGGATCTCCTCTCCACAAGAGTCCTACGTCTAGTCCCTGAGCAACAACTCAGGATTTCACTAACTAGGGTACAGTCCCCCTATGGACACTACAACACCCAGCCCATCTGGTCTTCTCTTCACAGCCCGAAGAGGAACAACACCCTGGATACCCCACCAGGTCTTCCTTCTGAACAGAAGGGAACACACACAGAATCAAGTAAGCAGGAGATTAAGCCCCTAGATCAAGCTTTGATAAGCCAAGATCTGAAGCAAGGGACTGAGAGCAATGAGATCTATAAACAAAAGCTCACTCTCAGAACCAAACAAGCTCTCTCGAAAATCTACAAACAATGCAGAGAGCAAAGAGCTAATCTAATGGAATGAGGCTTGGCTATTTCTTGAGAACTCGCAGAAGACTTGATGATCAGAAAGTTTTCTATGACTGTCGTTCTCTGTCTATGTGTATGTGTTCTTTCTGGAGCTCCTTTCTTCAATATATATATCTTCAATTGGAAATCTAAACGTTGAAGTATCCGTTGCCTCTAGCTTTTGGGGGACGTTAGACTGAGTGGCACTTGGAAGCTTCCAGTCAACAGTCCTTTATCCATTTGTGCACGCAAAGAGATAGAATCTTCTGAAGTGTCCTTTGGCTTCTACAAGGTCCAATTATTGTGAGATGAATAGCTGACCAGGACCTGCACACAAAGCAAGCTAGAATGATAGACAGCTGAACTATCTCTTGTTGTCAGTCAATGTTAGTGTGAATATTCATCAAGATAGTAATGCTATTCTGCTGTTCTAAAGATGCATAAAGAGTAGACACGATAATGGATGATATCGTCTGCATGCATGCAGAGATACGTTCAGTCTTCATTAAATGCACAGCTGACAGAAGAATATGTGCGAAGACTTTGACTATTCAACCCGTTGAAAGGATAAGTCATATGTCAAGTTGATTGATATGAAATCGATGCATTTATGACTTATGAAATCGTTATGCTACCAAACAACAAATCGTTGTAAGATATGAAAGAATTGTTGTGATCATTAAGGAAATCATTATGATTACTTAAGAAGTTGATGCGCAAAGCAAATCGTTATGAGAACCAAAGAAATCGATGTGATTACTTAAGCAGTCGATGCGCAAAGCAAATCATTATAATATCTGAAGCAATCGTGGCGATAAGCAAATCATTACGACGTCTGAAGAAATCGTTGTGATAAGCAAATCGTTACGACGTCTGAAGAAATCATTGCGATAAGCAAATCGTTATGATAACTAAAGGAATCGTTACGATAGCAAATCGTTGCGATAACTAAAGGAATCGTTATGATAGCAAATCGTTGCGATAACTAAAGGAATTGTTACGATAGCAAATCGTTACGACGTTTGAAGAAATCGTTGCAATAAGCAAATCATTACGATAACTAAAGTAATCGTTACGATAGCAAATCGTTGTGATAACTAAATGAATCGTTATGATAGCAAATCATTGCGATAACTAAAGGAATCGTTACGATATCAAATCGTTACGATAACTAAAGGAATCGTTACGATAGCAAATCATTGCGACGTCTGAAGAAATCGTTGCGATAAGCAAATCGTTACGATAACTAAAGGAATCGTTACGATAGCAAATCGTTGCGATAACTAAAGGAATCGTTACGATAGCAAATCGTTGTGACGTCTGAAGAAACCGTTGCGATAAGCAAATCGTTACGATAACTAAAGGAATCGTTACGATAGCAAATCGTTGCGAGAACGATTTCTTTTGAATTCAAACGATGTTTCATTCTATGAAGAAATCGATAAGGCACTTATGAAACCATTATGAGGAAATCGTTACAGTTCTACTGTAGTCATCATAATTTATAAAAGAAACCGATGTGTACTTAGAGAAATATCATACTTGATCTTAATGTTGATTCAGTAAGAATAATACTTACCAATTTTGGCTTGATTTTCCTTGTTATATTTCCTGTGCTCAAGACTTATAGAAAATAGGTTAGTGACCTTAATCAAGGGTTTGATAATTATCAACATAACATGGTTTTGTTAATCACCAAAATAGAAATGTGATTAAATTAAATTACATGGGGATAGACTATTCATCAAATGAGACCTCCTAGGACCGGGACGGGTATAGCCCGAAGGAGGAGGAACAACAAAGTAAGGCCTAGAAGGATGTGATGGAAACTGATGAGGATTGGAAGGAGGATTGGAAGGTTTGTTGGGAGGCCTCAATGGCTGACTACAAGCGCTAACAGACTCGTTGACGATCACCCCCTCGGTGGTAGGTGCCGCGGGAGCCCTACATCCCTTGGGCTTCCCTTCAAAGAAAGGCGGAAGAGAGGAGTCCTTGATTTGATTTTGGACCACCCTAGCTCGGTTGTAAGGATGTGCAAAGGAGGGGAACTCGCTAAGCATCAATATAGATCGGAGAAAAGGGGTGGTGTTGGTGACTATCATGGTTATGGCTTGGGACTCCGTGATGGGGAGGTCGGCCCTTGAAGCCATGGATCTCCATCGGTTGGTGAATGTGACGAAGTCTTCGTCCAGCCTCATCTTTTCTGCCACCAAGTCTGGAAGTGTAGGGACTTGGGTGGCTATATAAGAAAAGTGGGAGATGAAGCATTCGGAGATTATGTCGAAATTAACAAGATCCGATGCGGGTAAGGAGGTAAACCACCTCAAAGCCTCCCCTTCTAACGATTGTTGGAAGAGGTGGACTAAGAGGACCCGATCGTATAGCCACCGATGGGAATCCATAGTGAAGCCGGCAAGATGGAATTGGTGGTCGGAGGTCTCGTCATACTTGCGGTATTTTGGGGCCTTGAAACCCGGAGGAAAATAGGCATTGGGGCGCTTGCAGTAGTTTTGGAGAGAGTGAGGCTTGGAGAGGGACAAGGACTCAGCTAAGAGCTTCCTAACAAAACCCTCCATCTCCGATCGGGAGATGGATTCGGATTGAGCGGGGGGTGTAGGTTGGACATAGGGTGGATAGACAGAGGGAGGAGTTGGAATGGGAGTATGTAAAGGAGTGGGAGGAGGAATATGAGTGGAGATGGGGACCCAGGCTAGGGTGACCGGCCTAGGAATTGGCCTAGATGAAGAAGCATGGAAAGGAGATGGAGATGGAGATGGAGATGGAGAGGAAGGAGAGGCCATCACCCGGACAGTATGCTTGGAAAGCATGGAAATAATGTCCTCGGGCGAATAGCGGGAGAGGAGTTTGGAAAATTCGGGGTCTTCTTGAACTTCCTGGGCATATGTCGGATTGACCCTCAAACTTACCTCCTCATTATCAGCTTGGGAGGAGGATTGAACTGACTCTTCAGGCTGAACATTAGAATTCATCATTCCGACAAATTCATCATGGATGTTATCATCATATTCAAATGCCGGATTATTAGACATGTTAACGGAGTTCAACCAAGAGTCCATTAGCAACACAACCTACTGATTTTAAGATGGTTAAGTTGAATAACTACACTGTTATTAGGAGAAATATGGATTTCTACCAAAAAATGTTATCAAACAACATCTCCAAAATTTTGAAATGTTGACGGTGTGTGTTAATTAGACTTATAAAGGCCAGTTCTCTCACTCCTCACTCAAACCCGGGTGAATAGGCAGACTAGCTAGGAGGGTAAAGGTCCTCCTACCCCGTACCATGAGGGAATCCACAGAATTTAGGGACTTATAGAGTTCTCCTTGAAGCCAACCTGATTTATCCGAGAGGGAATCCCAGGATAAAAGGTTGTGAATCAAGGAGGGGCTATCCTAGAACGTGTGGGGAGGCTAGAACAGAAGAGAATAAAGAACCCCCCATGACTGAGGACCGTTAGAAATCAAACAGGAAGCAAACAGAAAATAAAATCAATCAAAACTGTCCAAAAACAGGCTTCTGGGAACTAAACGGCAAAGACATGGACGTTCAGTTCATCAAAAGAGAGTAAACGGCATCATCGATGGACGCTAACATAGAGTAAACGACAGAGGATATGGATGTTAAGAGTAACTAGACGACAAGAAGATTGGACGTTTATCTGGATAGGCGGCAAGATCGTTTGCCGTTTACCTGGATGCAGGCTGAAACCGTGGCAGCAATAGTGGTCCCACTATGATCGCCAAAGAGGATCTGTGGACGCTCCGTTCCGCACCCCCGCAAGCACTTGCTGTATCCGGAGGTTCCCGAATGTTGCCGCTCCCTCGTTGGCGTTGAATGGGTGCTGGTTGACTTCGTTGACTCCTCGTTTGACCACGTTGACCAAGGGGAAAACAAAGATACCAGCAAAGGAAGTGAACGGGATGTGATCGCCAGGGCCTTACCTGTGCCCAAGAAAGTATCTTGATCGCACCGACGACGTAGCCTCGCGCAGCGGTGGATGGTGGGGCTCCAACTTTCTCCTCTTCAGCCGCCCAAAGAGAAGAAGCTCCATGGTCTCGTTTGGGTGTTCCTGTCGGAAGAAAAGACTCTATTAGACTTGGAGAAGTATGGTAAATGTCCAAAACAGAAAAGAAAATGCCCAAAAGGAGAGCCCCGTACCGATTGCGAGCTTGAGAAGAGGGGTGGCCAAGTGCTATGACCACCCTTCTTCCCTCCGTTTTTTTGTTGGAAAACCCCTTTTGGGTGTGTTGGGAGGTGCACTACATGCCTAGAGTGTGAGTGTGAGTGTGTGTAGGATGCAAAGCTAGAGAGAGAAGGAAGGGAAAGAGAGGAAGAAGAGGGAGATGATCCTCGTGTAGCAGCTTGTTTGGCTCCTTTGTGGGCTCCTCCAGCTCATGGTGAAGCCTCCTGGACGCTCCAAGGGTTGTGAGAATGAGAGAAAGCAAAGGTGGAAGCTCTCAAGTCACTTTTCTCTCTCTTCTCTCAAGACAATATGCACTAGCTAGTCCAGCATCTCCCCCTCCACTTAGAAGGCCAATGAGTGACCTATATAGGCAGTGGGGTCGGAGCTAGTGAGCATTGGATGCTCAAGTGTGAGAAAACACACTTAAACATGTGGAAATCTATGTGTTAAGGCTTGAACCAATGAGAGGAGGCCAAGTAGGACTTTTACTGGGTCAAGGGGGTGCCAAGGTGGCCCATTTGCCCATTGGGAATAGCCCCATGTGCTGCATGGGAGAGGAGAGGGCGCTTAGTGGGCTGGAATCTCGGGCAGTCGCGTAGACCAAGTAAACCAGGTTGACGGCAAACGATGCTGCCGCCAACCCCATGCAGATGTCAACCAGTGTGGACGCCAACCGGAATCGACGTCAAGGGACTGTGCCGCCAACCAGAGGTCAGCGACAATTGATGTTGCCGTCTACATGGAATCCAAGACAAGTCAACAAGCGGTCAAACCAGGCCTTATTGGGCCATGAACCACGCGAAGATGGGCCAAATCTCGCATCTACAGTCACCTCTCTTCATTTCTGGACATTTACTACACTTCAATTAAGTCTAATAGAGTCTTCTATGTTGCAGGAACACCTCAAACAAGATCGCGGATGTAACACCCCACTTAGACCTGGTCCAGTTATACCAACTCTCATCGAGCTGAAGGGACGTGTTACATGGGGAACACACCCCAACATATATCAAATGTTGGTTGATTCATTCACAAATAAATTATAATGCAGCGAAAATAAAGCACAACTTATCAACTTTAATAATCAAGTCCATAGTCCATCAAATAAGTCCACAATGCTATAAATAGTTCAATTACAATGTTCATAACATAATCAGATCTTCACATACAATAATCTCTCAAACACACAATCTAAGTCAATCCTCTCACTCCGAATCTGATCCTGCTATCAAAGCCTCGGGATCCGCTGTCTCACCTGAAATGTTAAGCAAGTATGAGTCTACAACGAAGACTAAGCAAGCAACCCAAAAATGGATTACCAATCTAACATATACATAATGGTTTCAAAACATGTTATTACATATAGAATTCAGCAACCATACTACTTGCATTATGTACATTTATCATTCACATTCTAAACCATAAGTGAGTAAAATTGCTACTAGAATAAAGCATGATTTCAAGACATGATCTTAACTTCACAATGTTTTTCCTTACTAAAAGATTTCAGATCTGAAAAAGATGTTATGGATTCAAGAAATTTAACGACCCTCCTCATACCGGTACGATTATACCAATCCACGTCGGTATAATGAACGCCGTCACAGTGGGACATTGACCCAACCCTAAACAATAGGCTGATATGCACATGAATAACAAGAGTACAGCGGAAAATAAATGTACTAATGTTAATCCATCATCAACATTCTATCCACAGTCCATATAGCATTTAAAAGAAATACATATGTCCACAGTTTACAATTTCAAAACAAAATTACATTGTCTAAATGAATTTTCGTAACTCCAGATTACATACTATAAAATGAAAAGTACAACGGATCACGTCCACAAAAAAGCTACTCCTCGCACTCGGATCGCTCCTAACAATCTCCTCCTCAGAAGTGGAGACACCTACCACACCTGTACGCCGAAGTAAGTATGAGTCTAAATAGACCCAGCAAGCAATCTATGCACAACACCCTTACACATGTCATATGCACATGCTGACTTTTAAAGATGAGAAGTAACACATGTTGCATGCTTCATACAATCTAAACTATTATGCATGGAAAATTTATAGCACTAGAACATATGATACATGCTTATAACATAAAACAGTATAACACAATAATCCTACACATGCTTTCCACACACATCTTATAACATGATTTACAATTCAACGATTATCCCTATCATGGAACAATTCTACCAATTTAGAACATGGAATTAAGTATGAAGTAAATAGCACACCTAGCATGAATTCTAATCACTTTCACATGCATTTATCACATTTATACTCACATTTTACTTGTTGTTTTGACTAACATAATCACATAAATTTACAATTGTTCACATACTAACTCATTCACTTAACAAATTCACATGCTCATTTACACATTGCACATTTCACAATCTCACTTACACATATTCACATTTTTTCACTTAGTTGCCGTGACACTTAGTCTAAACCACCACTAGAAGGACACACATATACACATTCACAGACCTATCACCTAGGCAACACAGTAATAGATCTTGGTTAACTGCGCAGAACCGGGAGAAGCACTTTCCACCCTAACCAGTGGTACTTGTCCACCTCCAAGATTTAATCTTAATTGTCCATAGGATATCACACACATTGAACCTTCCCGTAGGGACTTCACTACGGTATGGTTCCACAGCCCTCTATGGTAGCAGTGTCACTAACGGCACAGTTTATACATTTTCACGTTATCACATTGTCACATTATTCACATGCATTTAGACACACACATTTACTTTTATCACATATACATGGATCAGTTTGCAGAGCATGCTATTACTATTTCATAATGATAATCAACTCCTAATACAGTCCTAATTATGTTGTTCATAACTGAATCACATACAATTTAACTTAACATGCTTAACATAGTCATTTTCCCATTTAAATCCATAACAGCACCTACTGTCATTAAAACAACATGAAATTTTTATAACAGGTTCCAAACAATAACCATATGACATGCTCAATTTTCCATATTTTTCATATTTGTAAAACAATTTTGGAAATTAAAACATGAATCAGGCATAATTATCATTAAATTCCTTTAATCAGGTTTCACAGTAACACAGTTATATCCAGCAGTGCTAACACCTATACACAGTCATCATATAGTCATAGGAAATTTCTGAAACCCTAATTTAACATGGATCTAATTAATCAGGAATTATGAAGATCAAATCATATTCACAATCCATTTACAAAAATTTTAATAAATAAAATTGTGCACATGATTTTTTTCATAGCCGCATGATTTGACCTATTCTCTGTACTTGACCACATATAAAATTTACAGCATGCAATTATACCTAGAAGTCTGGTAAATGTGTCACAAAGATCAAAACATCAATCAGTCAAACCTGATGAACTTGGCGGCACAAGGGTTGCCGCCAACCGGGTTAACAGCACAAGATGTTGCCGCTGACCCTGGATCTTAACAGCACAAGATGTTGCCGTTAAGTTCCTCTCTGTAGCAACACAGACTGAACACATAAATCATGGTGAATGGGGGTTCCAGGACACGAGATAAATTCTGTTAAATTCCTAGGACCTAGCTGACATGAGTAGGGATGATGTCCAATGTTTACTTGCCTTTAGAAAAATCTATAGATGGTTTAATTAATCGAAGATGCCCTCCTCGGCCAAGCCAAGAAGGCACCCAAATCTTCTCCCGAGCCGGTTCTGTGTTGATGTAGACTGCACACCGGGGTCGGGGAAGCCTTCCTTTATGTTCAGAGCTCCTTCCAGTCGAAGAGGATCGCCGGAAGATGCCCACAATCGCCAGATCCAAGCCTCCAAAGAATAGGTTTCGCACAGAGTTTCTAGGGTTTCTCAAAGAGCCAAAGGAACCTAATCCGGCCGAAAGAGAGAGTTTTTATAGAACCCAAGGGTCGGGGTACGCAATGGATAGGGTATCCTACCGTTGGGAGACGGTTTCCAAAACAGGAGCCGAAAGAATCGCGGCCGTTTCCGGATCTGAAACCGCACAATTCTGGGGAAATAGACGCCCACATTCCTGGCCGTCTACTGGGAGTTGGCATCCATCGATCTGGACGTCGACTCTCCTTTAACGTCCATGCATGTTGACGTTAACATGCACTTCGGCCAGAACACAGAAATGACTAAATCATACATACACACTATATACATATACATATATTACATAATGTATAACTTAAACACCATATATACAATGTAAATAAAGCAACATATACATGATTGACAATCATATACATATGTACAACATTATTTAATATAAATTACACAAAATTAACACATATATACATATATATACATATACCTCCATATACACATGCACATAACTATATACACAAAGCAACTCATCACTACATGACACAGTCTAAATAAGGAGTAAAATCTGAGGGCCTTACACCCTCTCCCCCTTAAAGAAAACTTCATCCTCGAAGTTAGATCGACACTACTCAAACAATTGGGGATACTTCTTCATCATAGCATCCTCAAGCTCCCACGTAGCCTCTTCTCTCGAGAAGTTTTTCCATAGCACCTTCACGGACGCAATGCTCTTGTTCCGAAGATGCTGAACCTTCCGATCAAAAATAGCTACTGGTTGCTCAACATACGACAGATCTGGCTGAATCTCCACTGGCTCTTGAGTAATGACATGAGATGGATCTCGGACATATCTCCGGAGCATAGATACGTGGAATACCGGATGAACACTAGATAATGCTAGAGGTAAAGCTTGCTCATATGCCACTTTGCCCAAACGTCTGAGAATCTCATACGGGCCAATGAATCTAGGACTTAATTTATTATGCCTGCCAAACCTGACAATACCCCGAGTAGGCAAAATCTTCAGAAAAACATGCTCGCCCACCTTGAACTCTAAATCCTTCCTCATGTTGTCGGCGTAACTCTTCTGCCTATCCTGCGCTGCAACAAGCCTCTTCCTGATAAGTTGGATCTTATCCGAAGTCTCCTGCACTAACTCCGAATAAATCAACTGCCTATCACCAGTCTCCTCCCAACATAAAGGAGATCTACAAGGCCACCCATACAACGCCTCAAATGGAGCCATACCAATACTCGCATGAAAATTGTTGTTATATGCAAACTCCACAAGAGGTAAATGACGCTCCCAATCACCCTTCCAATTCAACACACACACTCTCAACATATCCTCGAGAGTCTTGATAGTCCTCTCGGACTGTCCATCTATCTAGGGATGGAACGCTGAACTAAGCTTCAACTCGGAACCTAATGCCTCCTGAAGACCCTTCCATAACCTCAAAGTGAACATCGGATCTTGATCCGAAATGATCGACTTCGGCACACCATGCAACCTAACAATGCTACTAACATACAGCCTAGCCAAACTCTCAATTGACTGCTTCTTCCTCATAGGAAAGAACTGCACAGTCTTGTAGAATCTATCTACAATCACCCAAATCGGGTCATTGCCCCTAACTGATCTAGGCAAACCCGTTACAAAATCCATGGTGATGGCCTCCCACTTCCATATTGGGATCTCCATCTTCTGCATAAGACCATATGGTCGCTGACACTCGGCCTTCACTTGCAGGCATACTAAACACCTGGATACAAAATCCGCCACATCCTTCTTCATGCCAAACCACCAAAAAGATCTCTTCAAATCCTGGTACATCTTAGTGTTACCTGGATGAATAGAGAATCTCGACCTATGAGCTTCTGCAAGAACATGCTCACGGACATCTACAACATCGGGAACACAAACTCGGTGATGGAATCTAATCACACCATCCTCATCTCGAGCAATTCTTGCCTTGCCTACTAATTCCTGAAGCCTAGGATCAGCCTTCTGCTACTCAATCACCTCATCTAGCACAGAAGACCGAATAGACAACCGAGCCACAAAAGCCTGACATAGTAATGGCTCTAACTCAGTCATCGCACAGGCAGCATCCTCCAACATCTTCCAATCCTACTGGAGCAAAGACCTCTTCCTGCTAAGAGTATCCGCTACGACATTCGTCTTTCCTGGATGATACTGAAGATCGAAGTCGTAGTCCTTGAGGAACTCAATCCATCTCCTCTATTGTAGGTTTAACTCCTTTTGCGAAAAGAGATACTTCAAACTCTTGTGGTCAGTGAACACTTCAAATTTGACACCATAAAGATAGTGCCTCCAGATCTTCCGTGCATGAACCACTGCCGCATGTTCCAAATCATGAGTCGGATAGTTACGCTCATCCTCCTTCAATTGGCGAGAAGCATACACCACTACCCTTCCCTGCTGCATCAACACACAGCCTAAACCAATCTGAGACGCATCTGAGTAAATGGCAAAACCCTCTACACCACTCGGCAAAATCAACATCGGTGCAGAAGTAAGCTTAGCCTTCAACAATTGAAAGCTACTCTCATACTCCTCGGACTAGACAAACTTCACACCCTTCCTGGTTAGCTTAGTCAAAGGTGCGGTGATAGATGCAAACCCCTCAATAAATCACCGATAATAGCCCGCTAAGCCAAGGAAACTACGAATCTTTGATGGGGTCCTGGGAATCTCCCAATCTAATACAACCTGGACCTTCGCTGGATCAACTGCTACACCAGCACCGGAGATAACATGCCCAAGGAAATGAATCTCACGTAACCAAAAATCGCACTTGCTAAATTTTGCTTACAGCTTGTGCTCTCGGAGAACTTCTAACACTACCCTCAAATGCTGACGGTGTGTGGCCTCATCTAGAGAATAGACCAACACATCGTCGATAAACACTACAACGAAGCTATCTAGATAAGGCCTAAACACCATGTTCATGAGATCCATGAACGCTGCAGGGGCGTTGGTCAAACCAAATGGAAGAACCAAAAACTCATAATGTCCATAACGAGTCCTAAAGGCCGACTTGGACACATCTTCACTCCTAATCCTCAACTGATGATAGCCGGACCGCAGATCAATCTTAGAAAATACCGATGCATTTTGCAGCTGGTCAAATAGATCATCAATCCGTGGTAAGGGATACATGTTCTTCACAGTCACCTAGTTAAGCTTTCTATAATCGATGCACAACCTAAGTGAACCATCCTTTTTCTTTACAAATAATACAGGTGCGCCCCAAGGAGATACACTAGGGCGAATAAATCCCTTGTCCAGCAAATCTTGCAATTGCTTCCTTAACTCAGCCAATTCCGCAGGTGCCATCCGATATGGAGCCTTCGAAATAGGAGAGGTGCCTGGAAGCAACTCTATGGTAAACTCTATCTCTCTAGCCGGTGGCAATCCAGAAAAATCATTAGGAAAGAAGTCTGGAAACTCCTGCACTACATCAATCTCCTCAAGGGTCGGTGACTGATCAGCCTTCGGTACTAATACCACGCTGGCAAGAAAAGCGTCACAACCCTTGTTCACCATCTTCATCGCCTTCATGGCGGAGATATCAAACCTTCCCGCTAAGTTCCTTGGAAATGGATGTGAAAACTCATCCTCACCAGAAATACGGAAAACGATCTTCTTCCCACGACAATCTACTAATGCATAGTGCTCCTCTAGCCAATCCAGACCAAGAATTGCATCATAGTCCTTTATCTTTAGCAAAAAGAAGCACCCTTCTAAGACTCGGTCCTCAATGCACACAGGTAATGATGGAATACACTTCCTAGTCGATATCGTTCCCGCAAGTGTGAGCACAGACAAAGGGACCTCTAACTCCTTAGCCTCTACACTAGACTCTACTGCTAACTGCCTAGCAAACTGCTCAAAATGAACGAGTGAGTGGAACCCGTATCAAACAAAACCCGAGCATGCACACCCATGAAAAGAACCATACCTTCCGTGACGTGCTCCGCTTTCTCTGTGTCACGTCCCGTCATTTAATATAACTATAAATGCCGGAACATGAACGCATGAGGAGTCAAGAGTAAACTTTAAACTAATTGAGCAGTAAATTGCTCGGGGTTTTACTAAGTAAGAACAATTATTCATTGACATTCTACAGGTATTACATGACTCTCCATTTACAATTCAACCATAAACGCCGTAAAGGTTCATCTCTCAGCCCTCAAATCCCGATGTCCCGCCTTCTAGAACTGTAGATAACCTGAAAAAGCAGGATTTGGTGAGCTAACTAGCCCATTAGGACTCAAATCCTTAATTCAAAGGGTGAATACATGATAGCCAAGACAATGGAAGAACGGATAACAAAGAGGCACAATTAAATGTCAGGACAGTAAGCTTGAAACAGTGATAATGAAACACGAGGCATGCTCAGGTATATAACTCAAAACTGGCACATTTAACAGTTACACAGAATAGGAATTATGATGACCATAATTAAGCAGTAAATGATGCAATGCCAAACATCCCATTGCCCTTTATCATTCTGCGCGGCCCGTAAATGAATTCGGGTGCTCCTCCCAGGACTGGACCAGCCCTATTTGCATAGGCATATCAGTCAGGTGGGGTCCAAGGACCCAATAAATGTCATCATCATCAGTTATTCATATCTCACAAGGGTATTCAAACACTTGAACTCTCAGTACATCAGGTTTTATGAACTCAGTTACCGAATATAGGAGAATATAATCAACGGGGTATCATACGTAATTGATAACTTCAAGAATAATCCAAGGATGGGTGAGGCACACAATGTGAATGAACTTTGTAGTAACACGACAGTAAATACCAAGGTAAAGAAGAGGGTAGCTTGCTAGGCTATTAGGATAAAGTTTTAGCAAGAGCTTATACATAGAAGATTGTTGAAATACAGGTCAGGACAGTAGGTGTCGACAGCCAGGAGGTGGCTGTCGACAGATAGCATCAGACAGACCAAGGTTTGCTGGTTCTGGGACAGTATCTGTCGACAACTATGGGTTGGCTATCGATAGCTAGCAGCAGACCCAGCAATCTAAGGTTCTGGGAGACTGGGCCTATCGACAGCTATGAGCTGCCTGTCGACAACCGCCAGTTCTCCTTTCAGAAATGACTTTGAGTACACTTTAACAATACCAATTATGGAACCTATGGATCAAGGCATGAATTATATCAAATAAAAGAACCTATTTGTAGTCTCCACAGTGATTATATATGCTAAACAAGTAAGATGAAACTTGAGGTTACAATCCATACTTGTCTAGCTAGAAACTAAGCATGACGTAGTGCTAGAAGTATAGCCCTGATAACCATAGTTTGTTGGAAAGATTCCTACAAGATGAACACTAAACTCAAGGTATTTAAGGTTCCAAATCAAGGTTTGAAGTACCAAACATCTAAACAGAAATAATCACCCTGTTCTAAAGGTAGTATGACTTCCAATAAACTCTACTATCATGTATAAAGGCCAAGGATGGAAGAAGAAGATAAGAATCAATCTTAGAATAGAACAAGATTCTTCTTCTCCCAAACATGAAAATGTCTACCACAACTGGAAGAAGAGGAGGAGGATTGCAAGTATAGCAACTTGACTACTCAATAGGGGTTCCTTATCATGTATAAAAGACAGGATTAAAGGAGAAGGAGATGAATCCTACCTTACTAAATAGGTGAACTTTCACGTGATCTTGATGAAAGAACTTAACCCAACAAGAGAAGAACTCCCTCCTAAAGATGATGGCTTGCTAGCAACGGCAGTAGCTTCAACAACAACTTAACACCAAAATAGAAGCATCTATAGTTGCAGCACGAGCAGAAGCTAAAGCAGTTGCAGTTGCAGTGGAGCTAGTAACGCTATAGCTCCTCCAGCAGCAGTTTTGCTACAGGGAGCAAGATCAAAGGGTGCGGAAGGTATGTACGAAGGGAGGGGAGTGGTTTTTATAGACCCCACAACCCTCTCATGCAGAAGGCATGTCGGCCATGAGGTGTCATGGTAAAAACCTTTTGGTTTTTACCTCAACACATAGCTCATGCAGGTTTTCCATGGTTACACGTAGGTAACACAGGTGTTAACTTAACCCCCTTGTGTGGTGGCCTCCCCAAAGCCTTACACGTAGGCACCCGGAAAATTCCAGGAAAATGGCCACCGTAAATGACCCATAATTCAGTTGACCTAATATTCACTATGTAAATATGTTCAAACGAAGTCCGTTTGTATTAAAACTTCAACCATAGACTAATGTAATGGTTTTACAAATTATGGTGATTTTAGTTTAATTTTTAGAATTTATTTTCCACTGGGTGAAAAATCGTCCCAAAAATAGTTGTGTCGGCTTAATCTCGAAATCCGTATGTCAACAAATCCGGATATTTACATTTCTGATATCACGATATTTTTCTAGAAATTATGGTGTTCTCAAATTTTATTTTCGTTACAGTTTTTCGGTGTCGCCCTGCCGTAGCGCACCTCTCGGAGTACGACACTAGAGTAACATTTATTAACGCTAATTAATCCCAAATATTAATTATTTCAATCTCATAATAATAATCAAGTCTAATAATCATGTTATTCATGTTTTCTAACAAATAAAATTTTCTGGGTGTTACACTCTGCATTCTCTCGCGCTAAGGCAAACACTCAAGCTTGGGCTCGAGGCCTTCCTGGTCTTCCTGTAGCTGGCACGGCTGTTGTTGTCGCTGCTGGGGTTGGCGCTCCACGCTGAACTCCCTGCTGAAGCCTAGGACAATCCTAGATCTGATGCTCACTGCTCCCGCACTTTAAACACTTCCCCGCTAGCTTCCAGCACTCGGTACCTCCATGTGTCCTTCCACAGTGAGGACACTCCTTCTTGCCGCTGGGCCTAACGCCAGGGGACCGCGGTGCAACTACTTGCTGACTGCTCGCTGCCACGGGATGCTGCGGAGACTGATATGCCGCTTTCTTCCTGTCCTGCTGCTAGAAAGGTGGTGCGGACCTCTTCTGCGAAGCCTTCTTCTCCTCTAGGTACTGCTCCATCTCCCCCTCCTGCCTACACGCAGTGCTAAGGGCCTCATCTAGGGTACGATGATCAAATGCCATGAGCCTCGATCTAAGTGATGGCTTAAGGCCCATCACAAACTTCTTCGCTTTCTTGCGCTCATCAGCAACGATATGAGGTGCATACTTAGATAATTCCGCAAACCTGGCCTCATACTCAAGTACGGTCATGGAGCCCTGAGTAAGAGTGAGAAACTCTTGCTCCATCTTGTCTTGAATATGCTTGGGAACAAACTTGGCATGAAAGAGCCTCACGAACTCATCCCAAGCTATCTCGACAGCACCATCCTCAAACGGGTACGCAGTAAAGAGGACCACCGCACATCGGCTCTCTCCTGCAACAAACCATCCATAAGCACCACAAATCTAAACTTAATACAAATACATGCATAATTAGCTAACACATACCTGTAGCATATAGGTGGCCAAGCTAACCTTATCCTCCTCAGCACACCTAATAGCTCGGAAGATCTTCTCGATCTCCCTCATCCAGCTCTCCGCTAGTAATGGCTGACTCTCCCCCTTAAAAAAGGGTGAAGCCATCCTCTTGAATCATTGCATGATGGAAGGACCACCATGGTCATGTTTCTGGGAAATTGGAGCTGGAACCTAAGCCTGCTACAACCACAACATAATCAACACATAAACAATATAGCAATCATACATTTAATGAAAACAGACTACTTCTATCTAACATTTCTAACCTGAGCCTCTAGCTAAGCCTGGAGTGTAGCCTGGGTATGCACCTGTGTCTGCATAGCCTGCACCAGACCATGCATGAACACCCCATAATCTACCGGTGGTGGTGGAGGAAGCACTGTAGGACCCTGTGGTGTTGGGGCCTGCTGCTCACCCCTCTCCTCTCTCCTCTGCTCATCCTCACGAGCAAGAACACCAAGCCTACCACGAGAAGCCATAGCCTGTAAAACAAATTAATCACAATTAGAAACTAAGTTATTTAATCCCTAACCTTTTCTTAGCTATCTTTCATTACTTATTAATCATTTTCTACACATGTGGACAATTTCTATAAAGACTTAGCATATATGAAGATGATGGTATATATTCATGTATAATCTCAACCTTGGGCTCTGATATCAATCTCTGTAACGACCCTCCTTATACCGGTACGATTATACCAATCCATGTCGGTATAATGAACACCGTCATAGTGGGACATTGACCCAACACTAAACAATAGGATGATATGCACATGAATAACAAGAGTACAGTGGGAAATAAATGTACTAATCTTATTCCATCATCAACATTCTATCCACAGTCTATATAGCATTTAAAAGAAATACATATGTCCACAGTTTACAATTTCAAACAAAATTACATTGTCCAAATGAATTTTCGTAATTCCATATTACATACTATAAAATGAAAAGTACAATTGATCACGTCCACAAAAAAGCTACTCCTCGCGCTCGGAGTCGCTCCTAACAATCTCCTCCTCAGAAGTGGAGACACCTACCACACCTGTACGTCGAAGTAAGTATGAGTCTAAATAGACCCAGCAAGCAATCTATGCACAACACCCTTACACATGTCATATGCACATGCTGACTTTTAAAGATGAGAAGTAACACATGTTGCATGCTTCATACAATCTAAACTATTATGCATGGAAAACTTATAGCACTAGAACACATGATACATGCTTATAACATTAAACAGTATAACACAATAATCCTACACATGCTTTCCACACACATCTTATAACATGATTTACAATTCAACCATTATCCCTATCATGGAACAATTCTGTCAATTTAGAACATGGAATTAAGTATGAAGTAAATAGCACACCTAGCATGAATTCTAATCACTTTCACATGCATTTATCACATTTATACTCACATTTTACTTGTTGTTTTGACTAACATAATCACATAAATTTACAATTGTTCACATACTAACTCATTCACTTAACAAATTCACATGCTCATTTACACATTGCACATTTCAAAAGCTCACTTACACATATTCACATTTTTCACTTAGTTGCCGTGACACATAGTCTAAACCACCACTAGAAGGACACACATATACACATTCACATACCTATCACCTAGGCAACACAGTGAAGATCTTGGTTAACTGTGCAGAACCGGGAGAAGCACTCTCCACCCTAACCAGTGGTACTTGTCCACCTCTAGGATTTCATCATAATTTCCCATAGGATATCACACACATTGAACCTTCCCGTAGGGACTTTACTACGGTACGGTTCCACAGCCCTCTATGGTAGCAGTGTCACTAATGGCACAGTTTATACATTTTCACGTTATCACATTGTCACATTATTCACATGCATTTAGACACACCCATTTACTTTCATCACATATACATGGATCAGTTTGCAGAGCATGCTATTACTATTTCATAATGATAATCAACTCCTAATACAGTCCTAATTATGTTGTTCATAACTGAATCACATATAATTTAACTTAACATGCTTAACATGGTCATTTTCTCATTTAAATCCATAACAGTACATATTGTCATTAAAACAACATGAATTTTTTATAACAGGTTCCAACCAATAACCATATCACATGCTCAATTTTCCATATTTTTCAGATCTATAAAACAATTTTGGCAATTAAAACATGAATCAGGCATAAATATCATTAAATTCCTTTAATCAGGTTTCACAGTAACACAGTTATATCCAGCAGTGCTAAACCTATACACAGTCATCATATAGTCATAGGAAATTTTTGAAACCCTAATTTAACATGGATCTAATTAATCAGGAATTATGAAGATCAAATCATATTCACAATCCATTTACAAAAATTTTAATAAATAAAATTGTACACAGTAATTTATCCTAGCCTCATGATTTGACCTACTTGACCACATATAAAATTTACAACATGCAATTATACCCAGAAGTTCGGTAAATGTGTCACAAAGATCAAAACATCAATCAGTCAAACCTGATGAACTTGGCGGCACAAGGGTTGCCGCCAACCGGGTTAACGGCACAAGATGTTGCCGCTGACCCTGAATCTTAATGCCACAAGATATTGTCGTTAAGTTCTTGTCTGTAGCAACACAGACTGAACACATAAATCATGGTGAATGGGGGTTCCAGGACACGAGATAAATTCTATAAAATTCCTAGGACCTAGCTGACATGAGTATGGATGATGTCCAATGATTACTTGCCTTTAAAAAAAATCTACAGATGGTTTAATTAATCGAAGATGCCCTCCTCGGCCAAGCCAAGAAGGCGCCCAAATCTTCTCCCGAGCCGGTTCTGTGTTGATGTAGACTGCACACCGGGGTCGGGGAAGCCTTCCTTTATGTTCAGAGCTCCTTCCAGTCGAAGAGGATTGCCAGAAGATGCCCACAATCTCCAGATCCAAGCCTCCAAAGAATAGGTTTCGCACAGAGTTTCTAGGGGTTCTCAAAGAGCCAAAGGAACCTAATCTGGCCAAAAGAGAGAGTTTTTATAGAACCCAAGGGTCGGGTACACGATGGATAGGGTATCCTACCGTTAGGAGACGGTTTCCAAAACAGGAGCCGAAAGAATCGCGGCAGTTTCTGGATCTGAAACCGCACAATTCTGGGGAAATATACGTCCACATTCCTAATCGTCTACTGGAGTTGGCGTCCATCGATCTGGACGTCGACTCTCCTTTAACGTCCATGCATGTTGACGTTAACATGCACTTCGGCCAGAACACAGAAATGACTAAATCATACATACACACTATATACATATACATATATTATATAATGTATAACTTAAACACCATATATACAATGTAAATAAAGCATCATATACATGATTGACAATCATAAAGATATGTACAACATTATTTAAAATAAATTATAGAGAATTAAACACATATATACATATACCTCTATATACACATGCACATAACTATATACACAAAGCAACTCATCACTACATGACACAGTCTAAATAAGGAGCAAAATCCGGGGGCCTTACAAGATATAACATGAAACATTTAACATACATGGTTCCAAGAATTTACATATTAAGCATGATTACATATCATTCACTCGAATGGAAATAAAACAAGCATTACATGAAATCTTTATAGAGCTGAAAACAAACTTTGTTCATAGCATATACATATGTACAAATTTTATTTGCCAAGACACAGCAAAAACCACCCATTAGAAGTCAGATAGACATATGACATATACTCATCACCTAGGCAATTAGTGATAGAGTCTTGGTTATTGCGCAATACCAGGGAAAGCCCTCCCCACCTTAACCAGTGGTAGTTGTCCACCTCCATAATTTCTTCCCATGCCCTCGGGAACATATAACATAATGAACATTTCCATAGGGGCATTACTATGGTCCTGTTCCAAATTACTTCTATGGTGGCAGTGTCTTATTGGCCATATACACATTCATATACAAATTTCTTCAATTTCAAATGCAACATACCATGCTGCCAAATTATATACATATGATCAGATACTGATAGAGACTTATTTCATATTTATCACATGCTGTATTTTTTAACATTTTTCCACAATCTACTTCAAAAGAACATAATTCTCATAGTGATAATCAAACATAAATAGTTATAGTCATCTAAAATTCATAGAATTTTTCTAGAACCTGCCTCTACTATCATAAATCAAAGCAGGAATTATTCATGATTTTCTGACATATAATCTAATTTCCACAGTATTCACACCAGTGCTATAAATAGAGAAAAATCCATCATAATGAAACCATCTGCCAACCTGGTTCAATATTTTTATGGCGCATATATTAAAACCATACAAACCACTGTTCAAAATCTCATGATTTTTGGAATCCATAAACTATTTATCAATTTAAAATAGTACTACTGATTTATGTACTTTAGTCATGGAAATTACAGAAAATAGTCAATTCCGGATTTCAGATTTAACACAGTATGGGTACATCTCTGTCATGTATTACTACATAGAAATCACAATTTTATCACGAGCATGCATCACATATGAAATTTTCTATTAAATCTAAGCTTAATTTCAGAATTTAGTAATTTACCCTAAATCCTAGTGACTGCAGAAATTACCCAAATTTATAGTGTATCAAAAAGTTGTTCTACTAAGCACTACACCTTTCATAGAAAATCCATTTCAAGTCTAAGCATGTAAATCTAATATAAAAACAGGTCAAAATAGTGAACAGAAGAACTTGGCGGCAACCATGTTGCCGCTAACCTCAGTAGACGACAAGAAGGTTGACGTTAAGTTCATCCTTGACGGCAGTCAAGGTGGACGTTAACCTGACAGGAAAACTGAACTCATCTGGGACTCATATAAATCTCAAATCCGTCTATTTGTAACTTTTTAAAATCCTGTAAAAATTGTAAAAGGGTAAAACATAGGGTTGGGGACCGAATCCCTAGGTTACTTGCCTCTAAAACACCAAGAGATTCACGGATTTAGCCGATGAAGCCCGCCTTGGCCAACCAAGATAGTCCTCCTTCCGGGCTAAAACCCTAGATCCGCCGGTCTCCGATGGTAGACACACCTTGGAGACGCTTCTAGCCTTCAAAGCACCTATCTTCAACTTGTAGAAGCTCGGTTTAAGCCCCCATGAAGATCAAATCGCCGGTTCTACCTTACACCTTCTTAGAAACTTGGAGAAGACTCCCAAAAATCGGTTCCAAGAGGTTAACCCACCCTTTTTATAAGGGATAGGCCTCCCCAAACATTGCCCTTCGAGGTCAGATCTGTAACCCCCGACGTTACCAAAAATATAGCCCTTACCATAACTCTACCAGAGCTGGACTGCGAGAAACTCGTTGTCAATTCTGGAAGAACTAGACGTCAAGGTGTACTGCCGTTTACATAGAGTAGACGTTAATCGATATGGACGTTTACCTGAAGTTGACGGCAAGGATGTTGCCATTAACCTGTTGTTGACGGCAGTCGATGTTGCCGTCAGAAACACAGGTCAACCTACATCCACCCGAGAACAGACCATTCTACACTACAACACACAAAACCATATATGCACAGAAATTTCTAATTACACAATAAAATAAATATCAATTGAAATTTAAAAACCACTAAAAATTTTAGGACATCACACCCTCTCCCCCTTAAATAATCTTCGTCCTCGAAGATTGAGTATAAGAAACTCACCAAAAAGATGTGGGTACTTCGTCTTCATTCCATCTTCTACCTCCCATGTTGCTTCTTCTTGTGCAAAATTCCTCCATACGACCTTCACTAAGGGAATCCTCTTGGACCTCAAATGCTACACTTTTCTATCCATAATCTTTAATGGCTACTCCTCAAAAGATAAATCTTGCTTCAAATCCGCCGGCTCATAAGAAAAAACATGAGATGGATCCCGAATATACCTTCTTAGCATAGAAATGTTAAACACCAGATGAATATTCTCCATAGATGGTGGTAATGCCAATTGATAAGCTACATTTCCAACCTTCTTTAAGATCTCAAATGGTCCAATAAACCTTGGATTCAACTTTCCATGCCGACCAAATCTAATCACCCCTTTCGTTTGAGAGACCTTAAGGAATACATGCTCTCTCACCTCAAACTCCAAATCCTTCCTTCTATTGTCCGCATAGCTTTTCTGCCAGGCTTGGGCTGTCTTTAATCTTTTCTGAATTAGCTGAATCTTACTAGAAGTTTCTTGCACAATCTCAGGTCCAACCAAGTATTTATCACTACCTTCCTCCCAACACAAAGGAGATCTACAAGGCCTTCCATACAAAGCCTCAAATGGAGCCATACCTATACTTGCATGGAAAATATTATTATAGGCAAAGTCCACAAGAGGTAAGTGTTTCTCCCAATCACCCTTCCAATCTAGAGCACATGCCCTCAACATGTCTTCAAGAGTCTGGATTGTCCTTTCGGATTGTCCATCCGTCTGTGGGTGAAATGCTGAGCTAAGCTTCACTTGAGAATCAAGAGCAACTTGCAAACCTTGCCACAACCTTGAAGTAAATCTTGGGTCTCTATCCGAAATAATGGATTTTGCAACCCCATGCAATCTAAGAATATTATCTACATAAAGCTTCGCCAAACTGTCAACAGATTGCTTCTTCTTCATAGGTAAGAAATGTGCAGTCTCAGAGAATCTATCCAAAATTACCCAAATAGAGTCATTGCCCCTAAAAGACTTGGGCAAACCAAATACAAAATCCATAGTAACATCTTCCCATTTCCATAATGGAATGTCAATCTTTTGCATCAAACTTGATGGCCTCTGCCTTTCTGCCTTCACCTGCTGGCATGTCAAACATCTAGCCACAAAGTTAGCCACATCTCTTTTCAAGCCTTGACACCAAAAAGTCCTTTTTAGATCTTGATACATTTTGCTACCACCTAGATGTATAGTAAACTTGGACCTGTGAGCCTCATCTAAAATTTGCTTTCTAACATCAGCAATGTCAGGTACACAAACTCTATGCTAGAATCGGATAACACCCTCCTCATCACGAACAATGTCTGCCTTCCCTATCATCTCTTGTAGTCTAGGATCATCCTTCTAACCTTCTACCATACTATCTAGAAGAGAAGACATGATAGTTAACTGAGCCACAAAAGGTTGGCACAATTGTGACTCAACCCCTACGAAAGCACAAGCTGCATCTTCTATCATCTTCCAATCCTTTTGCATCACTGTCCTCTTCCTGCTAAGCGCGTCGGCTACCACATTAGCCTTGCCCGGATGATAATGCATTTCAAAATCATAATCCTTTAAGAACTCAATCCATCTCCTCTGCCTCAGATTTAGCTCCTTCGGCGAGAATAAGCACTTAAGACTTTGGTGGTCAGTGAATACCTCAAACTTGACACCATACAGATAATGTCGTAAAATCTTCAAAGCATGCACTACCGCTGCCAACTCTAGATCATGGGTCGGGTAGTTACGCTCATGCTCCTTTAGTTGACGAGAAGCATAGGCAACCACTCTCCCATCCTGCATAAGCATACAACCAAGTCCAATATGTGAAGCATCAGTATAGATCGTAAAGCCATCTACCCCACTAGGTAGAACTAACACAGGTGCAGAAGTCAATCTACTCCTCAATTCTCTGAAACACTACTCACATTCTTCTGACCATACAAACTTTACTACCTTCCTTGTAAGCTTGGTCAATGGTGCTGCAATGGATGCAAACCTCTCTATGAAACGGCGGTAATAGCCAGCTAAAACCAAGAAACTCCGTATCTCAGATGGTGATCTTAGAGTCTCCCATTCTAGCACTGCCTTTACCTTAGAAGGATCCACAACTACACCATCTCCTGAAATCACATGCCCAAGGAAATGAACTTCCTTCATCCAGAAGTCACACTTGCTAAACTTGGTGAATAACTTGTTCTCCCTCAAGACTTCTAGCACAGTCTTCAAATGCTCCATATGAGACGCTTTATGCGGAGAATAAATCAAAACATCATCTATGAAAACCACTACAAAACTATCCAGATACGGCCTGAAGACCTGATTCATCATGTCCATAAATGCTGCTGGGGCATTCGTCAAGCCAAAAGGTAAAACTAGGAACTCATAATGACCATACCGTGTCCGAAAAGCCGTCTTATACGTGTCATCGGCCTTTATTCGGAGTTGGTGGTAACCCGAACGATGATCTATCTTAGAAAAAACTGAAGCTCCCTGCAATTGATCAAATAGGTCATTAATACGGGGTAAAGGATACATGTTCTTGATCGTTACTTGGTTAAGCTTCCGATAGTCAATGCAAAGCCTCATCGAACCATCCTTCTTCTTAACAAAGAGGAATGGAGCTCCCCATGGTGAAGAACTTGGACGAATGAAACCCTTGTCCAACAAGTCTTGCAATTGCTTCCTGAGCTCTGCCAATTCTGCTAGTTCCATCCGATAAGGTGCCTTGGAAATAGAAGTTGTACCCAGCATCAACTCAATAGCGAACTCAATGTCTCTTTCCGTGGCAAACCATAAAGATCCTCGGGAAAGACGTCTGCATAATCACGAACAACCTTAATCTCCTTAATATGTGGTGTATTAGTGTCCTTAGACACAACCATACTAGCCAAATAAGCACTGCAACCACTGCTCAACATCTTGGCTGCCTTCAATGCTGACACCACAAACTTCCCAGCCATATTCGTGGGTAAGGGATGTGAAAACTCATCCTCACCTGGAATGCGGAAAATAATTCTCTTCTTCCGACAATCTAGCAAAGCATAATGCTCCTCCTGCCAATCTAGACCCAAAATAGCATCATAGTCCTTCATCTTCAAAAGATAGAAGCATCCTGCCAAATCCCGCTCTTCTATGCATACATAAAGTGAAGGAAAGCACTTCTTAGGTCATAGCACCTGCTGGGGTATGCACAGATAACAGAATCTCCAAATCCACAACCTCTGCATCGGACTCCTTAAGCAACACCTTAGCAAACCTCTCAAATACAGATGTGTGTATAGCACCAGTGTCAAATAGAACTCTAGCATGAATACCCATAATTGGAACTGTACCTTCAGTCACATGCTCTGCCTGCTCTGCATCTTCCTTAGCCAATGCATACACTCGAGCTTGGGCCCGGGGTCTTCCCGCTGGTTTTGCTGCTGCTGGCACCGCTACTGCTGCTGTCTGCTGCGCCATCTTAGGGCAGTCCTTGATCTTATGGTCCTTGTCTCCACAATGAAGACATCTCCCTACACTCAACCAACATACCTGACCTCCATGCCTTTTGCTGCAATGAGTACATAAAGGCTTATCTTCCTGCTGGAATCTCCCTTGCTGGGGTGCCATCTTTCCGTAATCTGGTACCTACTGAGGTACATAAACAACCTTCTTCTTTTTATCCTGCCTCAGAAATGGCAATGCCGATATCTTGGAAGTAGCTTTCTTTTCTTCAAAATATTGCTCCATCTCGCTTTCTTGCCTGCATGCCGCACAAAAAGCTTCCTCCATGGTACGATGATCAAATGCCACAAGCCTGGTACAAAGTGATGGTCTGAGCCCAATCACAAACTTCTTCACCTTCCTCCTCTCATTAGCTACAATGTGAGGTGCATACTTTGATAGCTCTGCAAATCTGGCTTCATACTCTAGCACACTCATAGCTCCCTGAGTCAATGAAAAAAATTCCTGCTCCATCTTATCCTGCACATGCTCAGGTATGAACTTAGCCTTGAATAGGCGAGTAAATTCATCCGAAGTCACCTCCTGGACTCCATCCTCAAACCTGGTACTCAATGTGAAAGTCCACCACACATCAGCCCTCTCCTGCAAAGAGTACATCTACATTAGGCATAATCAATCACACCAATATGCTTCATACATAGATATTGCCTTATGATTACCTGCAACATGTAAGTCCCCAAACTGACTTTATCCTCCTCAGCACAACAAATAGCTCTAAAGATCTTCTCTATCTCCCTGAGCCAACTCTCAGCCAACAGTGGTTGACTCTCCCCTTAAAAGAGGGTGGAGCCATCCTGCTAAACCTCTCCATCACCGAAAGGCCTCTATGCTCCAAATGCATAGCAGGTGGAGCTTGAGCCTGAAATGACAAGAATCAGCATAGGACGGATACACTAAAGAGAACCAAAGCCAACCACTAACTACACCTAACATGTGCTTGCACTTGGGCCTGCAATACTGCCTGAGTTTGCGCATGGGTCTGCATAGCCTGAACAAACCCTTGCATGAAAGTTCCATAATCTATCAAGGATGGAGGAGGTGCCACAGGGGGTCCCTGAGGTGCTGGAACCTGCTGCCCTGCATTAGCATTCTCCCTTTGCTCCTCCTCACGAGCCTGGACATTAGAATAACGTCCACGACTAGCCATGGCCTGGCAAAACAATAAGCCAGTTAATCTCTACAATTCTAATTATCTAATACTTTATTTAAGACTTATGATCATGGATCAATTAAGTTGATGTTTACTCATGAATATCCTCAACCTACAAATGGCTCTGATACCATCTCTGTAACACCCCACTTAGACCCGGTCTAGTTATACCAACTCTCATCGAGCCTAAGGGACATATTACATGGGGAACACACCCCAACATATATCAAATGTAGGTTGATTCATTAACAAATAAATAATAATGCAGCGAAAATAAAGCACAACTGATCAACTTTAATAATCAAGTCCATAGTCCATCAAATAAGTCCACAGTGCTATAAATAGTTCAATTACAATGTTCATAACATAATCAAATCTTCACAAACAATAATCTCTGAAACACACAATCTAAGCCAATCCTCTCGCTCCGAATCCGATCTCGCTATCAAAGCCTCGGGATCCGCTGTCTCACCTGAAATGTTAAGCAAGTATGAGTCTACAACGAAGACTCAGCAAACAACCCAAAAATTGATTACCAATCTAACCTATACATAATGGTTTCAAACATGTTATTACATATAGAATTCAGCATCCATACTACTTGCATTATGTACATTTATCATTCACATTCTAAACCATAAGTGAGTAAAATTGCTACTAGAATAAAGCATGATTTCAAGACATGATCTTAACTTCACAATGTTTTAATTTACTAACAGATTTCAGATATGAACAAGATGTTATGGATTCAAGATATAACATGATCCATTTAACATACATGGTTCCAAGAATTTGCATATTAAGCATGATTACATATCATTCACTCGAATGGAAATAAAACAAGCATTACATGAAATCTTTATAGAGCTGAAAACAAACTTTGTTCATAGCATATACATATGTACAAATTTTCTTTGCCAAGACACAGACCACACCACCCATTAGAAGTCAGATAGACATATGACATATACTCATCAGCTAGGCAATTAGTGATAGAGTCTTGGTTATTGCGCAATACCGGGGAAAGCCCTCCCCACCTTAACCAGTGGTAGTTGTCCACCTCCAGGATTTCTTCCCATGACCTCGAGAACATATAACATAATGAACATTTCCATAGGGACATTACTATGGTCATGTTCCAAATTACTTCTATGGTGGCAGTGTCTTATTGGCCATATACACATTCATATACAAATTTCTTCAATTTCAAATGCAACATACCATGCTGCCAAATCATATACATATGATCAGATACTGACAGAGACTTATTTCAGATTTATCACATGCTGTATTTTTTAACATTTTTCCACAATCTACTTCAAAAGTACACAATTCTCATAGTGATAATCAGACATAAATAGTTATAGTCATCTAAAATTCATAGAATTATGCTAGAACTTGTCTCTGCTATCATAAATCAAATCAGGAATTATTCATGATTTTCTGGCATATAATCTAATTTCCACAGTATTCACATCAGTGCTATAAATAGAGAAAAATCCATTATAATGAAACCATCTGCCAACCTGGTTCAATATTTTTACAGAGCACATATTATAACCATAAAAACCACTGTTCAAAATCTCATGATTTTTGGAATCCATAAACTATTTATCAATTTAAAACAGTACTACTGATCTATGTACTTTAGTCATGGAAATTACAGAAAATAGTCAATTCTGGATTTCAGATTTAACACAGTATGGGTACATCCCTATCATGTATTACTACACAGAAATCACAATTTTATCACGAGCATGCATCACATATGAAATTTTCTATTAAATCTAAGCTTAATTTTAGAATTTAGAAATTTACCCTAAATTATGGTGACAGCAGAAATTACCCAAATTTATAGTGTATCAAAAAGTTGTTCTACTGAACGCTACACCTTTCATAGAAATTCCATTTGATGTCTAAGCATGAAACTATAAATCTAATATAAAAACAGGTCAAAATAGTGAACAGAAGAACTTGGCGGCAACCATGTTGCCGCTAACCTCAGTAGATGGCAAGAAGGTTGACGTTACGTTCATCCTTGATGGCACGTTAACCTGACAGGAAAACGAAACTCATCTGGGACTCATGTAAATCTCAAATCCGACTATTTGTAACTTTTTAAAATCCTGTAAAATTTGTAAAAAGGTAAAACATAGGGTTGGGGACTCGATCCCTAGGTTACTTACCTCTAAAACATCAAGAGATTCATAGATTTAGCCGATGAAGCCCGCCTTGGCCAACCAAGACAGTCCTCCTTTCGAGCTAAAACCCTAGATCCGCCGGTCCCCGATGGTAGGCACACCTTGGAGACGCTTCTAGCCTTCAAAAGCACCTATCTTCAACTTGTAGAAGCTTGGTTTAAACCTCCACGAAGATCAAATCGCCGGTTCTACCTTACACCTTCTTAGAAACTTGGAGAAGACTCCCAAAAACCGATTCCAAGAGGTTAACCCACCCTTTTTATAAGGGATAGGCCTCCCCAAACCTTGCCCTTCGAGGTCAGATCCGTAACCCCCGATGTTACCAAAAATCTAGCCCTTACCATAACTCTACCAGAGTTGGACTGCGAGAATCTCGCTGTCAATTCCTGAAGAAGTAGACATCAAGATGTACTGCCGTTTACATAGAGTAGACGTCAATCGATATGGACGTTTACCTGAAGTTGACAGCAAGGATGTTGTCGTTAACTTGTTGTTGACGGAAGTCGATGTTGCCGTCAAAAACACAGGTCAACCTACATCCACCTGAGAACAGACCATTATACACTACAACACACAAACCATACACATATATGCACAGAAATTTCTAAATGCACAATAAAATAAATATCAATTGAAATTTAAAAACCACTAAGAAATTTTAGGACATCACACTCTCTCCCCTTAAATAATCTTCATCCTCGAAGATTGAGTCTAAGAAAACTCACCAAAAGATGTGGGTACTTCATCTTCATTCCATCTTCTAACTCCCATGTTGCTTCTTCTTGTGCAAAATTCCTCCACAAGACCTTCACTAAGGGAATCCTCTTGGACCTCAAATGCTGCACTTTTCTGTCCAGAATCTTTATGGGCTACTCCTCAAAAGATAAATCTTGCTGCAAATCTGCCGGCTCATAAGAAAGAACATGAGATGGATCCCGAATATACCTTCTTAGCATAGAAATGTGAAACACCAAATGACTATTCGCCATAGAGGGTGGTAATGCCAATTGATAAGCTACATTTCCAACCTTCTTCAAGATCTCAAATGGTCCAATATACCTTGGATTCAACTTTCCATGCCGACCAAATCTAATCACCCCTTTCATTTGAGAGACCTTAAGGAATTCATGCTCTCCCACCTCAAACTCCAAATCCTTCCTTCTATTGTCCGCATAGCTTTTTGCCAATCTCGGCTATCTTTAATCTTTGCTGAATTAGCTGAATCTTACTAGAAGTTTCTTGCACAATCTCATGTCCAACCAAGTATTTATCACTAGCTTCCTCCCAACACAAAGGAGATCTACAAGGCCTTCCATACAAAGGCTCAAATGGAGCCATACCTATGCTTGCATGGAAACTATTATTATAGGCAAACTCCACAAGAGGTAATTGCTTCTCCCAATCACCCTTCCAATCTAGAGCACATGCCCTCAACATGTCTTCAAGAGTCTGGATTGTCCTTTCGGATTGTCCATCCATCTGTGGGTGAAATGCTGAGCTAAGCTTCACTTGAGAACCAAGAGCAACTTGCAAACATTGCCACAACCTTGAAGTAAAACTTGGGTCTCTATCCAAAATAATAGATTTTGCAACCCCATGCAATCTAACAATATTATCTACATAAAGCTTCGCCAAACTCTCAACAGATTGCTTCTTCTTCATAGGTAAGAAATGTGCAGTATGGGAGAATCTATCCACAATTACCCAAATGGAGTCATTTCCCCTAAAAGACCTGGCCAAACCAAAGAAAAAATCCATAGTAACCTCTTCCCATTTCCATAATGGAATGTCAATCTTTTGCATCAAACCTGATGGCCTCTGCCTTTCTGCCTTCACCTGCTAGCATGTCAAACATCTAGCCACAAAGTTAGCCACATCTCTTTTCATGCCTTGACACCAAAAAGTCCTTTTTAGATCTTGATACATTTTGCTACCACCTGGATGTATAGTAAACTTGGACCTGCGAGCCTCATCTAAAATTTTCTTTCTAACATCAGCAATGTCTGGTACACAAACTCTATGCTAGAATTGGATAACACCCTCCTCATCACGAGCAATGCCTGCCTTCCCTATCATCTCTTGCAGTCTAGGATCATCCTTCTAACCTTCTACCACACTATCTAGAAGAGAAGACCTGATAGTCAACTGAGCCACAAAAGCTTGGCACAATTGTGATTCAACCCCTACAAAAGCACAAGCTGCATCTTCTATCATCTTCCAATCCTTCCGCATCACTGTCCTCTTCCTGCTAAGCGCGTCGGCTACCACATTAGCCTTGCCTGGATGATAATGCATTTCAAAATCATAATCCATTAAGAATTCAATCCATCTCCTCTGCCTCAGATTTAGCTCCTTCTACGAAAATAAGTACTTAAGACTTTGGTGGTCAGTGAATACCTCAAACTTGACACCATACAGATAATGTCGCCAAATCTTCAAAGCATGCACTACCGCTGCCAACTCTAGATCATGGGTCAGGTAGTTACGCTCATGCTCCTTTAGTTGAGGAGAAGCATAGGCAACCACTTTCCCATCCTGCATAAGCACACAACCGAATCCAATATGTGAAGCATTAGTATAGATCGTAAAGCCATCTACCCCACTAGGTAGAACTAACACAGGTGTAGAAGTCAATCTACTCCTCAATTCTCTGAAACTCTGCTCACATTCTTCTGACCATACAAACTTTACTCCCTTCCTTGTAAGCTTGGTCAATGGTGCTGCAATGGATGCAAAACTCTCTATGAAACGGCGGTAATAGCCAGCTAAACCCAAGAAACTTCGTATCTCAGATGGTGATCTTGAAGTCTCCATTCTAGCACTGCCTTTACCTTAGAAGGATCCACAACTACACCATCTCCTGAAATCCAATCCCCAAGGAAATGAACTTCCTTCATCCAGAAGTCACACCTGCTGGGGTGCCCTCTTTCCGTAATCTAGTACCTGCTGAGGTACATAAATAGCCTTCTTCTTATTATCCTGCCTCAGAAATGGCGATGCCGGTCTCTTGGAAGTAGCTTTCTTTTCTTCAAAATATTGCTCCATCTCGCTTTCTTGCCTGCATGCCGCACTAAAAGCTTCCTCCATGGTACGATGATCAATTGCCACAAGCCTGGTACGAAGTGATGGTCTGAACCCCATCACAAACTTCTTCACCTTCCTCCTCTCATCAGCTACAATGTGAGGTGCATACTTTGATAGCTTTGCAAATCTGGCTTCATACTCTAGCACACTCATAGCTCCCTGGGTCAATGAAAGAAATTCCTGCTCCATCTTATCCTGCACATGCTTAGGTATGAACTTAGCCTTGAATAGGCGAGTAAATTCATCCCAAGTCACCTCCTGGCCTCCATCCTCAAACCTAGTACTCAATGTGGAAGTCCACCACACATCAGCCCTCTCCTGCAAAGAGTACATCTACATTAGGCATAATCAATCACACCAATATGCTTCATACATAGATATTGCCTTATGATTACCTGCAACATGTAGTCCCTAAACTGATTTTATCCTCCTCAGCACAAGGAATAGCTCTAAAGATCTTCTCTGTCTCCCTGGGCCAACTCTCAGCCAACAGTGGTTGATTCTCCCCTTAAAAGAGGGTGAAGCCATCCTGCTAAACTCTCCATCACTGAAGGGCCTCTATGCTCCAAATGCATTGCAGGTGGGGCCTGAGCCTGAAATGACAAGAATCAGCATAGGACGGATACACTAAAGAGAACTAAAGCCAACCACTAACTACACCTAACATGTGCTTGCACTTGGGCCTGCAATGCTGCCTGAGTTTGGGCGTGGGTCTGCATAGCCTGAACCAACCCTTGCATGAAAGTTCCATAATCTATCAAGGATGGAGGAGGAGCCACAGGGGGTCCCTGAGGTGCTGGAACCTGCTGCCCTGCATTAGCATTCTCCCTTTGCTCCTCCTCACGAGCCTGGACATTAGAACGACGTACACGACTAGCCATGGCCTAGCAAAACAATATGCTTGTTAATCTCTACAATTCTAATTATCTAATACTTCATTTAAGACTTATGAACATGGATCAATTAAGTTGATGTTTACTCATGAATATCGTCAACCTACAAATGGCTCTGATACCATCTCTGTAACACCCCACTTAGACCCGGTCCAGTTATACCAACTCTCATCGAGCCTAAGGGACGTGTTACATGGGGAACACACCCCAACATATATCAAATGTAGGTTGATTCATTCACAAATAAATAATAATGCAGTGGAAATAAAGCACAACTCATCAACTTTAATAATCAAGTCCATAGTCCATCAAATAAGTCCACAATGCTATAAATAGTTCAATTACAATGTTCATAACATAATCAGATCTTCACATACAATAATCTTTCAAACACACAATCTAAGACAATCCTCTCGCTCTGAATCCGATCCCGCTATCAAAGGCTGGGGATCCGCTGTCTCACCTGAAATGTTAAGCAAGTATGAGTCTACAACGAAGACTTAGCAAGCAACCCAAAAATCGATTACCAATCTAACATATACATAATGGTTTCAAAACATGTTATTACATATAGAATTCAGCAACCATACTACTTGCATTATGTACATTTATCATTCACATTCTAAACCATAAGTGAGTAAAATTGCTACTAGAATAAAGCATGATTTCAAGACATGATCTTAACTTCACAATGTTTTTCCTTACTAAAAGATTTCAGATATGAACAAGATGTTTGGATTCAAGATATAACATGATACATTTAACATACATGGTTCCAAGAATTTGCATATTAAGCATGATTACATATCATTCACTCGAATGGAAATAAAACAAGCATTACATGAAATCTTTATAGAGATGAAAACAAATTTTGTTCATAGCATGTACATATGTACAAATTTTCTTTGCCAAGACACAGCCCAAACCACCCATTAGAAGTCAGATAGACACCTGACATATACTCATCACTTAGGCAATTAGTGATAGAGTGTTGGTTATTGTGCAATACCAGGGGAACCCTCCCCACCTTAACCAGTGGTACTTGTCCACCTCCAGGATTTCTATCACTTGCCCTCGGGAACATATAACATATTGAACATTTCCATAGGGACATTACTATGGTCCTGTTCCAAATTACTTCTATGGTGGCAGTGTCTTATTGGCCATATACACATTCATATACAAATTTCTTCAATTTTAAATGCAACATACCATGCTACCAAATCATATACATATGATCAGATACTAACAGAGACTTATTTCAGATTTATCACATGCTATATTTTTGAACATTTTTCCACAATCTACTTCAATAGAATACAATTCTCATGGTGATAATCAGATATAAATAGTTATAGTCATCTAAAATTCATCGAATTTTTCTAAAACGTGCCTCTGCTATCAAAAATCAAATCAGGAATTATTCATGATTTTATGGCACATAATCTAATTTCCACAGTATTCACATCAGTGCTATAAATAGAGAAAAATCCATCATAATGAAACAATCTGTCAACCTAGTTCAATATTTTTATGGCACACATATTATAGCCATACAAACCATTCTTCAAAATTTCATGATTTTGGAATCCAGAAACTATTTATCAATTTAAAATAGTACTACTGATCTATGTATTTTAGTCATGGAAATTACAGAAAATAGTCAATTCTGGATTTCAGATTTAACACAGTATGGGTACATCCCTGTCATGTATTACTACATAGAAATCACAATTTTATAACAAGCATGCATCACATATGAAATTTTCTATTTAATCTAAGCTTAATTTCAGAATTCAGAAATTTACCCTAAATCATGGTGACTGCGGAAATTATCCAAATTTATAGTGTATCAAAAAGTTGTTCTACTGAGCACTACACCTTTCATAGAAAATCCATTTGAAGTCTAAGCATGAAACTATAAATCCAATATAAAAATAGGTCAAAATAGTGAACAGAAGAACTTGACGGCAACCATGTTGCCGCTAACCTCAGTAGACGGCAAGAAGGTTGATGTTAAGTTCATCCTTGATGGTAGTCAAGGTGGACATTAACCTGACAGAAAAATTGAAATCATCTGGGACTCATGTAAACCTCAAATCCAACTGTTTGTAACTTTTTAAAATCTTGTAAAAATTGTAAAAGGGTAAAACATAGGGTTGGGGACCCGATCCCTAGGTTACTTGCCTCTAAAACACCAAGAGATTCATGGATTTAGCCGATGAAGCCCGCCTTGGCCAGCCAAGACAGTCCTCCTTCCGCGCTAAAACCCTAGATCCATCGGTCCCCGATGGTAGGCACACTCTGAAGATGCTTCTATCCTTTAAAATCACCTATCTTCAACTTGTAGAAGCTCGGTCTAAGCCTCCACGAAGATCAAATCGTCGGTTCTACCTTACACCTTCTTAGAAACTTGGAGAAGACTCCCAAAAACCAATTCCAAGAGGTTAACCCACCCTTTTTATAAGGGATAGGCCTCCCCAAACCTTGCCCTTCGAGGTTAGATTCATAACCCCCGACATTACCAAAAATCTATCCCTTACCATAACTCTACTAGAGCTGGACTGCGAGAATCTTGCTGTCATTTTCGAAAGAAGTAGACGTCAAGGTGTACTACCGTTTACATAGAGTAGACGTCAATCGATATGGATGTTTACCTGAAGTTGACGACAAGGATGTTGTCGTTAACCTATTGTTGACGGCAGTCGATGTTGCTGTCAGAAACACAGGTCAACCTGCATCCACCCGAGAACAGACCATTCTACACTACAACACACAAAACCATACACATTTATTCACAGAAATTTCTAAATACGCAATAAAATAAATACCAATTGAATTTAAAAACCACTAAGAAATTTTAGGATATCACAGCGGAGCTTCTTCTCTTTGGCCGGCCGAAGAGGGGAATATCGGAGTTCCCCCATCAACTACTACGTGAGGCTACGTCAGCGGCGCGATCAAAACACTTCCTTGGGCACAGGTAAGGCTCTGGCGATCACCTCCCATTAATCTACTTGCTGGTTTCTTTCCTTTTCTTCCTTTTCTCTCTGGTCAACCTGGTCAAACGGTAGTCAAAGAGCAAGAGAAGGTCAACCAGCAAACGCCAATGAACAATGAGAGAGCCACTCAACATTCGGGGAACCTTCAGAGTCCATTCGGGAGCGGAACGGAACGTCCACAACTCTCTTTTGGCAATCACGGATGGACAATTACTACTGCTGCAGATCTCAGCCTGCACACAGGTAGACGTCAAGTGATTTTGACGTCTACCCAGGTAAACGTCCATCTTTCCTACCGTTTATTTCTTCTTAACGTCAAAATCCTATGCCATCCACATCTCGTCAGCATCCATCGATCATGCCGTTTACGTTTTGCTGAAGAACTTAACGTCGCTTTAGTTGCCGTTTACTTCACAAAAACTTTTTTTTTGCTTGTTTTTCTTTCTGTTTGTTTTGTTTGCTTTCTTTGGTCACTCACGGTCCTGAGTCAGGAGGTGGGTCTATTTTCTCTTCTATTCTAGCCTCCCCACACATTTTAGGATAACCCCTTCTTGATTTACAATCTTTTACTCGAGGATTCCCTCTCAGGTAAATCGGATTGGCTTCAAGGAGAACTCCATAGGTCCCTAAATTCTGTGGATTCCCTCACGGTATGGGGCAGGAGGACCTTTACCCTCCCAGTTAGTTCGCCCATTCACCTGGCTTTGAGTGAGAGGTGAGAGAATCGGCCTTCACAAGTCAAGTTAACACACAACTTCAACGTTTAAAAATTTTTGGGACGTTGTTTGACCACATTGTTTGTGTAGAAATCCATATTTCTCCTAATAACAGTGTAGTTAATCGACCTAATCACCATAAAATCAGTCGATTGTGTGCTCATGGACTCTTGGTTGAGCTATGTCAATATGTCTAATAATCTGTCTTTTGAATATGATGATAATATCAATGATGAATTTGTCGGAATGGTTAACTCTAACATGCAGCCTGAAGAGTCAGTTAAATCCTCCTCTCAAGCCGATAATGAGAAGGTGGTCAATACTACTTATGCCCAAGAAGCCCAAGACGACCCCGAATTCTCCAAACTCTTATCCCGCTATTCGCCCGAGGACATCATTTCCTTGCTCTCCAAGCATACCGTTCGGGCGATGGCTTCCCCTTCCTCACCTTCTCCTTTCAATGCCTCCTCATCCAGGCCCACTCAGAGGCCGGTCACCCCATCCTTGGTTCCCATCTCCCCTCTTCCTCCCACTCCTGCACCAACTCCCATTCCAACTCGTTCCTATGTTTATCCACCTTATGTCCAACCCACACCCCCCACTCAATCCGAATCCATCTCCAGGTCGGAGATGGAGGGCCTTGTTAGGAAAATCTTGGGTGAGTCTTTGTCCCTGTCCAAGCCTCACTCCCTTCAAAACTATTGCGAGCTCCCGAATGCCTACTTTCCTTCAGGTTTCAAGGCCCCAAAATACCGCAAGTATCACGGGACCTCCGACCCCCAATCCCATCTCGCCGGCTTTCTCATGGACTCCCACCGGTGGTTATATGATCGGGTCTTCATGGTTCACCTCTTCTAACAATCGTTAGAAGGGGAGGCTTTGAGGTGGTTCACCTCCTTACCCGCGTTCGATCTTGTTAACTTTGACATTGTCTTCGAACGCTTCATCTCTCATTTATCTTACATGGCCACCCAAGTCCCCACACTTCCTGACTTGGTGGCAGAAAAGATGAGGCCGGATGAAGACTTTGTCACTTTTGCCAATCGTTGGAGATCCATGGCTTCGAGGGCCGACCTCCCCATTCCGGAGTCCCAAACCATCACCATGATAGTCACCAATACCACCCTTTTGATCAGATCCATATTGATGCTTAGTGAGTTTCCCTCCTTTGCACACCTTTACAATCGAGTTAGGATGGTTCAAAACCAAATCAAGGACTCCTCCCTCCCACCATTCTTTGAAGGGAAGCCTAAGGGACGCCAGGCTCCCGCGGCACCTACCACCGAGGGGGTGACCGTCAATGAGTCTATTAGTGACTGCAGTCAGCCACTAAGGCCCCCTAACAAACCCTCCACTCCCACCTCCAATCCTCACCAATTCCCATCACATCCCTCTACGCCCTATTCAGCTGTTCCTCCACCTTCTGGCTATACCCGTTCCGGTCCCAAGAGATCTCACTATCCTGCTCTCCCTGAATCCCTTGGGGACATATTCTTTGCCTTCATGTCTTGCGATGCTATCCAACTTCCCCCACAAAAAGAGGGTGTGCATCCGATGGCTGACACCTCAAAGTATTGTCCCTATCATAGGGCCCCCGATCATGAAATCCACAATTGCTTCACTTTCCATGACTGGGTGTATGACATGAACGATCAGGGTAGGATCAATTGGGACGACGTCAAGGTTGCCATTGCCAAGTCTAGGTACACAAGAAGGGATCTGGGCATAGTGCAGAACCCCCTCCCCAACCACCAAAACAACAACAATCCATCCTCCTCCAAGTCCCAGGAAAAGGTCAACACCATGACACATCAAGAACCTTGTGTTGTGAGGAGAGAAAACAATGGGGAATAGAAGGTTTCGAGGAGTGGTACCCATGCCCTTCCGTAGAGTCCCAGGAACCCTCCACCACTGTAGATGCTATCCTAGAAGAGCGACCCCGAGTGCTTATCCGACCCGCTTGTTAGGATGCCCAATCTATTATCATTCCCCCCTCCTATGGGTCGCCCACATATGGTTCCCAATCCCTCCAACTCATTCTCCCCAGTTCTCAGGAGGATGTTCATGTCACCCTCCAGAATCGGATTGTTCCCCCACTCCCACGGCCATCTCAAGATGAGGAAGATAGTGAACCCCCGCCACCTGTCGGCACTGAATATGATATTCTCCAGCACCTAGACAAACTCCCGCAAGGGTTTCTATTTTAGAATTGATTCGGAATCGCCATCCCATCAGTCCACTCTCCTCCAATTCCTCCAAAAGATCATGGTCAATGATGACCTTCCTGCTAGTGGGGTGACCAATGCCATTCTCTCCCTCACCCAAGGACCCTCCATCTCCTTCTCGGATAAAGATCTTGCAGCCCCCGAGTGTCGTTCACTCCTTCTTTGTCTAACTGTCACCCTCAACCGGGTTTCGGTAGACTCCACTCTCATCGACATAGGGGCATCCATCAATGTTTGTCCGATGAAAACCCTCAAACAATTGGGTTTAAGGGAAGAAAATCTGGAAAAAATCTGCTCCACTATCGCTGCTTATGACAATTCCAAGAGGGTTGCCAAAGGAAAGATTGCTCTTCAACTAGAAATTGGACCAGTTACTATGTCTTCAGAGTTTCTAGTCTTAGATGTCGATCTGGCCTACAAGGCCATTCTCGGTCGTCCTTGGTTAGAGCAAACTCTAGGGGTCCCTTCTACCGCCCATCAATCCTTCAAGTTTCCATTCAATGGGCGGATCATTAAAATCAAGAGCATCCCTACCGTGGAAACCGTCAACTTCATCACGTCGGAGCAGATGCCGCACCTATTCATTCCAGACAAGGGGAAGAAACCCATCATGTCCATCATTGATTTACCATCTCCCCTTGACTTGAACCAACCTTTCTTTTTTGATGAGGAGTTTGAGACCACCACGTGTCCTCAAGGGAAAGGTTGGGAGGTGATGGCAAAGATCGGCTATATTCATGGTCGAGGGTTGGGTAGAGACAGGCAGGGTCCTGTCAGTAGTGTCCAGGTTAAGAGGTTGTTAGCTAGGGCTGGTCTAGGCTTTCATCCAGACCCTATTCATCTGGATCCATTCATACCCTATACACCTCTTATCTGGACCTTGAAAGAGCATTTCATTCGTGGATCCATTCAACCGGGAACAAGGGAGCCCGTGGTAGAGGAATTGTCTGACTCAGAGAGTGAAGAAGAAGAGGAAGCTGCTAAAATTGAGGAAGTTGTGAGGACTTCGGCCTTCACTCACTCTTTGGTTCCGACCTCCTATCTCCATCTCCTTCATCTTCTCCCTAAGCTGAAGTGTGCTCAGCACACGAATTTCCTTCTCCAGCCACTTCTCTCCCCCTTCTTTCCCAACCTATCTGTAGACGCGAGATTTGGCCCATCCCTGCATGGTTCATGGCCCAATAAGGATTGTTTGACCGCTTGTTGACTTGCCTCGGATCCCATGTTAACGTCAACATCGATTGCTGCTGGCTCCCAGTTGACGGCACACACCCTGGACGTCGACTCCGGTTGAAGTTCACATAGGTTGACATCTGCATGGGATTGGCGGCAGCATCACTTGACGTCAACCTAGGTTTACTTGGTATGCGCAACTGCCCGAGATTCTTGCCCACTTGCGCCCTCCCCTCAGCCATGCAACGCATGGGGCCGTTCCCAACGGGCAATGGGCCACCTTGACCCAGTAAAAATCCTACTTGGCCCCCTCCCATTGGTCTAGCCTTTTTACATGGATTGCCACATGTTCAAGTGTGTTTCTTCACACTTGAGCATCCTATGCTCATTAGCTCCGCCCCCACTACCTATATATGAAGGTCCTTAGCCTTCTAAGTGGGGGGGGAGAGGCTGGACAAGCCCAAGCTTTGATGCTTTGAGAGAAGAGAGAGAAAATCACTTCAAGCCTTGAGAGCTTCCACGTTTCCTCTCTGCCCCTCAACCTTGGAGCATCCAGGAGGCTTCACCACAAGCTGGAGGAGCCCACAAAGCAGTCATCCATGCCTGCAAAAGAGGATCACCTCCTCTCTTCTCTTCTCTTTCCCTTCTTTCTCTCTTAGCTTTGCATGCTATTCACTTCACACACACACACCCTAGGCACATAGTGCACATCCCTACACACCTAAAAGGGGCTTTCCAAACTAAAAACGGAGGGAAGAAGGGTGGTCATAACCTTTGGCCACCCTCTTCTCAAACCCGCGACCGGTATGGGCTTGCCTTTTGGGTCGTTCTTCATTACTTTTGGACGTTTACTACACTTCCCTAAAGTCTAATAGAGTCTTCTTTGTTGCAAGAACACTTCAAACGAGACCGTGGAGCTTCTTCTCTTTGGCCGGCCGAAGAGGGGAAAGCCGGAGTCCTACCATCCATCGCTACGTGAGGCCACGTCACCGGCGCGATCCAACACCTCCTTGGGCACAGGTAAGGCCCTGGCGATCACATCCCATTCATTTTCTTAGCCGGTTTCTTCGTTCTTTCCTTGGTCAACTCGGTCAAATGGGAGTCAACGAGTAAGAACAGGGTCAACCAACAAACGCCAACGTCTGACGAGGAAGCCTCTCAACGTTCGGGGAACCTCCGGAGTACCACTCGGGGGCAGAATAGGACATCCACACTATCCTCCCTCCATTACTACTCACCTGGCCAGTCAGGGCAACCTCGAGTCAACAACTCATGGTTCTAAGCCTTGACTCCCAAAAAAAAATGCCAATTTTCAAAGGTGGGAATGTGAGGTCTCCATCGAGCATCCTTCCTCTGTGGAGTCTCCTCCGATCGGCCAGGGGCCGACTCTCTTCAGCTTAAATTCCCATTCTCACCCATCTAGGGGCACTTCTTCTGTACATAGTCTTATACATAGTAGTTTAGATTCATGTTTAGGATCAGGTCTAGGTTTAGAGGAGTCTGGTCCCTCTCAGCCATACATTCACAAAGAGAAGGGAAGGCAACTCCCTGTCCAATATGTTTTGGCCTTGGCTGAGAGATGTGTTAAGTTAAGTTAAGTCTCGGAGTTTCTTGAGGAACCTGCTCTCGTAGAGACTGATTTTGTAGAAGGAGGATGAACAAACTCCTCCTTGCCAAGAATCCAGAAAATGATTAGCTTCCTCCTACAATCCATAAGAGCATAATGCTCTCGAGCCAGTCTAAGCCCAGATAGCATCATAATCCTTCATCTTCAGCAAATAGAAACTACCAGGTAAAACCTGCTCCTCCATGCTCACATGAAGTGAAGAAAAACACTGCCCGGTTAAATAGTTCCTTCTGGAGTATGCACAGACAAGGGAACCTCCAACTCTTATAGAACCAGACCATTCTCCTTTATCAAAACCTTGGCAAATCCCTCAAAAATAAAACTATGCGTAGCACCAGTATCAAACAAAACTCTAGCATGCATTCCCATAATCAAAATCGTACCTTTTGTGATGTGCTCCGCCAACTCTGTCTCGTCTCTCGCCAAAGAGAACACTCGAGCCTGAGCCCTCGGTCTCTCTGCTGCTCTCGGTGCTGGTCTAGCTACTGCTGGTGCTGCTGCCGCTGCAGTCTGCTGCGCCATCTTCGGACAATCTCTGATCTTGTGGTTCTTATCACCACACCTCAAGCATCTCCCGGAAGTCACCCAACAGACATCACCTCCATGATGCTTCCCACACTGAGTACACAAGGGCTTTTCTGCAACTTTGTCTCCGCCTGGTGTCGGTGCAGCCACTCTCGCTGGTACCACTGCTCTCTGCTGAAAAGTTGGGGCCTTCTTCTTTCTATCCTGCCGCTGAAAAGCTGATGCTGGCCTCTTCAAAGAAGCCCTCTTTCTCCTCTAGGTCTACCTCCATCTCTCTGCCTCCTTCATGCAAGTTGCTGACAAAGCCTCCTCCATGGAACGATGCCCTAAAGCCACCAGTCTCATCCTCAAGGACGGCTTCAACCCCATGATGAACTTCTTTACTTTCCTCCGTTCATCTGCCACAATGTGGGGCGCATACTTGAACAGCTCCGCAAACCTCGCCTCGTACTCAAGTATGCTCATTGACCCCTGGGTCAATGTCAGAAACTCCTGCTCCATGCGGTCCTGCACATGCTCCGGAATGTACTTCGCCCTGAACAGACAGACGAACTTAGCCCAAGCAACCTCCATAGCTCCATCTCCAAATTGTGTGCGTAGCACTGATGACCACCACACATCGGCACGCTCTTGAAAAAGAATGCAAATACAGCTAAGGGTACACCCCAAACAACACACATAAACCTTATTAAACCATTCTTTACCTACAACATATATGTAGCCAGAGTCACCCTCTCTCTTCCGCGCACCGGATAGCACGAAAGATCTTCTCCGTCTCCCGAAGCCAACTCTCTTCCAAGATAGGATCACTCTCCCCCTTAAAGAAAGGTGGGGTCATCCTCCTGAACCTCTCCATCATGGATACTCCTCCAAAGCCTGCCTCTTGAGCAGGTGCCTGCGCCTACATCCAAGTCAAGCTCTTAGATGAAATCTTCCATTTTAACTACTTGAATAACACTTCTTATCTACCAACCTAAACCTGCACTTGCGCCTGCAAAGCCGTTGTCGTCTGAGCCTGAGTCTGCATCGCATGCACCAATCCTTGCATCAAAGCTCCATAATCCATAGGTGGTGGTGGGGGTGGCAAAGGTACACCAGTCTGGTCCTGCGCCTGCTGAGCTGGAGCCTGAGAACCTCCCGCTGACTCATCACCTCGGGTCGGACCAGCCCTCTACGTCCACGGTCGCCATAGTCTGCAAAACAAGCATCTATTATAATACCTATTATTCTACATAGATCTTGGACTAATTCTTCTTATGCAGACTTAAAATATGAACACAATGTTGATATTCCATTTATGTACGTGCTCAACCTGGAACGCTTTGATACCAATCTCTGTAACGCCTCTCTTAGATCCAGTACAGTTAGACCAACTCACATTAGATCTAATAAGGTATTACAGTGGAATAATCCAACATTAGACGGTACAGATTGAGATATACATAAATGACAATTCAATTCCAAAAATATGCAATGGAATATGGAACCAAATGTTTGTAACCAACATCATATTCAAATGTAAAGTCTAAACATAAAGGAAAGATAACAATAGTCCAAATTAATACATCTCCTGATCTAAAATGCATAAAATAAAGTACAATTTATTCCTCACATACAATAACACTCTCAATCTCTCAAGTAAAGCTAAGCCTCAACGTCCTCACTCTCTAAGTCAGTGTGCACTAACTCCTGAGTGTCCTATGTATCTCTGAAATATTAAGCAAGTATGAGTCTACAAGACTCAGCAAATCACATGGAAGACAGTTCAAGATATTAAATTTATATTAGATTTAAAACATGGTAACTTATATCAATCACATCTTTGATATCATATAGCTTTTTCCTACTAACATGGTCCTAAGTCATTGGCAATCAATCATTTCAAAGCATGTTTAATTATCATGGCAATGAAACGTTTCATGTAATGCATGTAATTCACATCTTATATTCTAATAATTGAACTAACATGTTCCTATACATGGCATGCAATCAATTTATCATGATATATACTTGTTGTCATGCAACATGTAACAATTTCTACATTATGCAATATGCAACTAGTTAACATGTAGCAAGTAGTCATTTAAACATGTAGCAAGTAGTCATGTAGCATGTAAAACAATTAACATGTGAATTATGTAGCATGTAAAACAATTGACAAGTAGATGATGGTTTAGGGGTATATCTGCTAGATTTTGATGAGAAAGATGAATCGGGAGATCTTGGGTCAGAAGAAGAGGACCTAGTGAGCTCCTATGTGGATGGCACGAAGTGGTTTGATGAGCCAACCATGGCTGCGGACGAGCCAACCAAAGAGATCAACCTTGGCACCAAAGAATCCCCGAACGTAGTTTTGATTAGTGCCAATTTGAGCATAGAAGAAGAAGAAGCCATTGTAGCTATCCTTAAAGAATTTTTCGATGGTTTTGCTTGGTCCTACGAGGACATGCCGGGGCTTGAGACCTCTTTGGTCGATCAATGTTTGGTCTTAAAAGTCGATGCAAAAGCCGTCAAACAAAAGCTAAGGAAGCTACACCCCAAGCTTGCGCTCAAGATCAAAGAGGAGGTTGATAAGTTGCACAAAGCTAAGTTCATTAGAGTTGTGCTTTATTCGCAGTGGGTAGCTAACATCATCCCCGTAATAAAGAAGGATGGTAAAATTAGGATCTGCATAGATTTCCGTGACCTTAATCGTGCTTGCCCTAAGGACGATTTTCCTCTCCCCTACATAGATGTCCTAGTGGACAATACTGCCGCTTTGAGATGTTGTCATTTATGGATGGTTTCTCTGGGTATAACCAGATCCGTCTGGCGAGGGGAAGACCAGGAGAAAACTTATTTCACCATGCCTTGGGGGACCTATTGTTATGTCGTGATGCCCTTCAGACTGAAGAATGCAGGAGCAACCTATCAAAGGGCAATGATGGCAATCTTCCACGACATGATGCTGATGATCAGATCATCCCCATATAATTTCATGAATTATAAATCTATTTTGATGATTAACAAAATCCTAAAAATTAGTATCTAACAAGTTTTCATGAAGCTTAGTCACAAGAAATAAACCAGGCAAAATCAAGCAAAGACTTGTAAGTAAATCCTTACATTGTTGTTTTTAATTTCAGAGCATGAAATTTCTCTAAGTACACATCAACTCGCTTTGAAGCATAAAGATTTCATAAGTCATCGCAAAGAATAACTCTTTCATAAGTTCATATCATTTTTGGTTTACATCGATTTCGATCTCAGAACGATTCGCTAAGTGATCGCATCGATTTCGATCTCAGAACGATTCACTAAGTGATTGCATCGAGTTCGATCTCAGAACGATTCTCTAAGTGATCGCATCGATTTCGATCTCAGAACGATTCGCTAAGTGATCACATCGATTTTGATCTCAGAACGATTCGTTAAGTGATCGCATCGATTTCGATCTCAAAATGATTCGCTAAGTGATCGCATCGATTCGATCTCAGAACGATTCGCTAAGTGATTACATCAATTTCGATCGAGAACAACGATTTGCTCATAACGATTTGGTTTAACGATTTGCTCATAACAATTGCTTATAGTGTTATAACAATTGGTTATAACGATTTGCTTATAACGATTGCTTATAGTGTCTAACAATTTGGTTATAACGATTTGCTCATAACAATTTGCTTATAGTGTTATAACGATTTGGTTATAACGATTTGCTCATAACGATTTTCTTATAGTGTCATAACGATTTGTTATCCAGAACGATTTGGTTATGGATGCATAACGATTTGTGCGTACAACGATTTGTTTACGAATGAGCAACGATTCACATGAACAATGACTCATTCACAACGATTCTATAAGTCATGTTCATATCGACTTCATGAGCTATAACGACTTGATATTCAAATATCTTGACAAGTCAAAGTCATCCCGCGTATTTCTCTTTTATCCATGCATTAAATAAACCGTACATTTCTCTACACGATGCATGTCCAGATATCTTCTATTCTTATGCTCCTGCATGTAATATCTTTTTGGAAAGACATAATGGAATTTCTATTTGATGTATTCTCACTCTAACGTTGACTGACAACAAGAGACAGCTTAGCTGTCTACGTTTTAGCATTTAATGTGTGCAGGTCTCTGACAGCACGACTCTATACAATGTTGGATAAAGTAGAAGCTGGAGGATATCAAGAAGGATTTCTTCTTCACGTGCATGGAACGCAAAGAACCGTTGACTGCAAAGGAAATCCATGCAGTCTAACGTTCTCTGAACTTAGAGACAACGGATACTTCAACGACTACATTTTCAAAGAAGATATAAATAGAAGACTGGTGCTTACGTGAAAAAAATCTTGAGAATTCAAAATCTGCAAGCACCATAGAAGAGCTCAAGTCTCACTCCATCGTCTTGTTGTAGCTCTTTGCTCTCTGTGTCTAGTGTAGAACCTTGAGAGAGCTTTTGTGAACTGAGAGTGTTCTTCTTTGTAGATCTTTTCCTCTCAGTCTTCGCTTCGGATCAAGCATTGTGCTATTAGCTTGGTCCAGGGGCGTATCATCCCTTGAACACATCTTTGTGTTATTCCCTTCGTGTTGAAGGAAGACCTGGGGGTTCCAGGGTGTTATTCCCTTCGTGTTGAAGGAAGACCTGGAGGGTTCCAGGGTGTTGTATTCCTCTTCGGGTTGTGAAGAGAAGACCAGCTGCGGCTGGGTGTGTAAGTGTCCTTGAGGGGGACTGTACCCTTGGGTAGTGAATCCTGAGTTGTTGCTCAGGGACTGGACGTAGGACTCCTGTGGAGAGGAGGTCCGAACCAGGATAAAATCTTGTGTAGTGTGATTGCTTGCTTTGTGTTTGTTGTTTACTTTTCACTAACGCTAACAATCATCGAAGTGCTTGTTGTGTGAACATTTTTGTGGACAGGTTTTAATAATCAAATTTTAAAGAATCCCATTCACCCCCCCCTGGGCTTGCTAGCTGGGCAACAAGTGGTATCAGAGCTAGTCTCTTCGACAAAGAAGAAGATCCAACGATCTGAAGAGAAAAGATCAAATGGCAGCCCAAGGTCACTTCGAAGGTCAGTCAGTAAACAGGCCACCGCTGTTCGATGGTGAAGACTACACATATTGGAAAACAAGAATGGAGTTCTTCCTTCAAGGCTCGACTATCAAATTTGGTCGATTGTAGAAGAAGGAGATCTTCTGGTCACGAATGAAAAGGATAAATGGACGGAAGATGACAAGAAGAAGATTTCTCTGAACTGCAAGGCCAAGAGTATCCTATGTTGTGCTCTTAGCAAGAAAAAGTTCAACGCATATCAGCCTGCAAATCCGCTATGGAAATGTGGGAAAAGTTGAGGATCACATACGAAGGTACTGACAAAGTAAAGGAAACCAGAATAGATATTCTGGTAACTCAATATGAAAGATTTCAGATGCAACCCGGTGAAACAATTACACAGATGTACAGTAGGTTCACCGACATCACTAATGGATTGGCTGGTCTTGGTAAAACCTATCAGATGGGAGACATGGTTAGAAAAATTCTCAGATCCTTACCTGCCTCGTGGACTCCAAAAGTAACAGCAATAGAAGAGGCTAACGACTTGGAAATAATGTCATTAGAGAAACTCATCGGGTCCCTTATGGCCCATGAGATTAACATGGAAAGGTTGGGAGAATCATCTAGCAGAAAGAAGCATTCCAACGCACTCAAGGCAGAAGAAGACACATCAGAAGAAGGCTCATATAGCCAAGAAAGCATGAACAGCAGTGAAGATGAAGAAGCAATGCTATCCAGAAGGTTACAACGCATCTTGGCTAAGAAAAAGAAGTATCAGTCCGGAAGAAGATACTTCAAGAAGGGAAAGACTTCAAAGGTCAGAAGTCAAAGATGCAAAGAAGACTGAACCGATTTGCTATGAATGCAAGAAGCCCGGACATATCAAGGCAGAATGTCCGAAGCTCAAGAAAACTGAGTTCAGAAAGAAAGACAGCACCAGAAGACCCAGAAGATTTAAGAAGAAAGCCATGGCAGCAGCATGGGACAACAGTAGTGACTCGGACAGCGAGTCAAGCTCAAGCAATGAAGAAGAAGAAGAAGCCAACCTGGCATTCATGGCCAACATCGAAGACAAGGTAACATCAGACTCATCTTTCTCTTCGTGCAATGAATCTGATTCTGACAACTTAGAAGAAGTATGTAAATCACTAAAAGCCAATAAGAAAAATCTCGCATGCTTAGAAAATACTAATTCAGACTTAAAATCTGAAAATGAGCAAATGGAAAAACAAATTACTGAACTAAAAAGAGAAATGAATTGTTATGTGAAGACTTGAAAATTAAAAATGAACAATTAGCGAGTTTGGAAAACCAAGAAACTGTAAATAAATTAAAACAAGAAGTTAACACTTTAACAACAGAAAATGAAAAATTGTCAAGCACACTAGAAAATTTACTAATGGCAAAACAACATTAATATTAAAAGGTGCTAGACGGTCAGGTAAAAAGAAACATGGATTAGGTTATACTCCTCCCGATAATGAGGAAACAGTAGTATATCCTAAAACATATCCAACTCCTAAATTTGTACCTGAACAAGACACAACATATAAATCAAATTTTAAATACATTCCAACTGAAAAGATAACTAAAATGTCTTGTTGTAGCCATTGCAATAAGTTAGGACACATTAAAGTATCATGTCCAACTAAACATAAAATATAGATAATTAAAAGAAAAATTGATGACAGGACCCAAAAGAACTTGGGTACCTAAAGCTTAATGTTTTTAATGCAGGAAAACCTGCGAGCATCCAAATGGTACTTAGATAGCGGATGCTCAAGGCATATGTCATGTAATAAGAAGCTGTTCTCTCACCTTGAAGCTGAAGAAGGCACAGTTACATATGGTGGCAATGGCAAAGGAACTGTAATAGGTTGCGGACCGGTTGGTAGCAAAGGAAAAGTTATCATTGAAGATGTACTTTGTGTGAAAGGACTGAAGCACAACCTTATTAGTATCAGCCAGCTGTGCGATAAAGGACATCAGATCAATTTCAAGAGTCAAAGTGCAGTATTATGAAGGATGGTGCAGTCGTGTTTGAAGCCAGCAGGGAAAAGAACATGTATGTACTTATTTGGAAGAACTAATCTGGCAGCAAATAAAGAGCAGTCAACAGATCTCTAGCACCGAAGATTGGGCCACTGCAGCTTGGATGGCATGAGAAAGTTGATCAAGAGAAGCTTGGTGGAAGGTCTACCCAAGGTTAGTGCAAAAATGAATGGTGTCTGTAGGCCGTGTGCAAAAGGGAAGCACACCAAGTCATCCTTCAAGTCAAAGACTGTGGTAACAACCTCTAAACCCTTAGAACTTCTACATATGGATCTATTTGGGCCAATGAGGACCACAAGTCTCGGGGAAAGAACTTTGGATTTGTTATAGTAGATGACTACTCCAGGTTTACATGGGTTTCTTTCCTAGAACACAAGGATGATACTTTTGAGAGTTTTGTTAGTTTCAGCAAGAAAGTTCAAAAGGATAAGAAGTATAGCATCATTAGTATCCGATCAGATCATGGAGGAGAATTTCAGAATGAGAGCTTTGCAAAATTCTGTGATAGCCAAGGAATAGAACACAACTTCTCAGCACCAAGGACACCACAACAAAATGGAGTTGCTGAAAGAAAGAATAGAACCCTATTGGATATGGCAAGGACAATGCTATCAGAATATGATTTGCCAAGATATTTTTGGGCCGAAGCCATCAACACAGCATGCTATATCATCAACAGAGTAATGATCAGGCCAATCTTGAAAAAGACTTCATATGAGCTATACAAGCAGAAGAAGCCGAAAATCAGCCATTTCAGGACATTTGGATGTCCATGCTTTATCCACAACAACAATAAAAGAGATATTGGTAAGCTAGACTCCAAATCAGATGAAGGTATATTCATGGGGTATGCTTCCAAACCCAAAGGATATAGAGTATTTAACAAATGAACTTTATTAATTGAGCAATCAGTGCATATTATTTTTGATGAAACTAACCCTTCCTTGAGAAAGGAAGTAGATAGTGATATTGATGATACAGATGAATTGTCCAAGAAGCTAAAGAACACATCGATTGAGGACAAGGAAGATCCACCCTTGGAAGATCTACAACAAAAGGATACATCTCACGATAATCTTCCAAAAGAATGGAGGTATAAGAAAGATCACCCACTGGAAAACATCATTGGTGATCCATCGGTTGGGGTAAGAACCAGAGGTAATTAATTCCTTGTGACTACATTGCCTTTGTATCTCCAATAGAGCCTAAGACAGTCAATGAAGCACTGACTGAGGAATCTTGGATATTAGCCATGCAAGATGAACTAAATCAGTTCAAGAGAAACCAAGTATGGTCCCTTGTTCCGAGACCATCAGATCATCCTGTGATTGGCACCAAATGGTGTTCAGGAACAAATTGGATGAAGCTGGTGTGATCATAAGAAACAAGGCCAGATTGGTAGCTCAAGGCTATTCCCAAGAGGAAGGCATAGATTTCGATGAAACCTATGCACCAGTGGCTAGACTTGAGGCAATTAGAATTTTACTTGCATATGCTTCTGCATTAAATTTAAAACTCTTTCAAATGGATGTAAAATCTACTTTTCTGAATGGTTTTATAAGGAAGAGGTATATGTAGAACAACCACCTGGTTTTGATGACATGGATTTTCCAAATCATGTTTTTAAGTTGCATAAAGCTTTATATGGTTTGAAACAAGCACCAAGAGCATGGTATGAACGTTTAAGTACATTTTTATTGAACCATGGTTTCATTAGAGGAAAAGTAGATAGTACATTATTGTTAAGTCTAAAGTCAAACATGTATTGCTTGTACAAATTTATGTAGATGATATAATATTTGGTTCTACTGATGAATCTCTTTGCAAGTATTTTGAAAAGCTTATGCAGGGAGAATTTGAAATGAGCATGATGGGGGAGCTAAACTACTTCCTCGGATTGCAAATCAAACAAGAAAAGGAAGGATCTCACATCTGTCAAGCCAAGTACACCAAAGAATTACTAAAGAAGTTTGGATTTGAAAACGCCAAGCCACTGTCAACACCCATGATCACATCAACAAGGCTAGACAGTGACAAAAATGGTAAGAAAGTAGATCAGAAACATTACAGAGATATGATAGGTTCATTACTCTATTTAATAGCAAGCAGACCTGATATATTGTTTAGCGTATGTATGTGTGCTAGGTACCAGGCAGATCCTAAAGAGTCTCATTTAATTTGTGTTAAAAGGATCTTTAGATACTTAGCCAAAACTCATGATCTAGGATTATGGTACCCAAATTCATGTGAAATTAATTTAGTAGGATATTCTGATGCTGACTATGCTGGATGCAAGGTAGATAGAAAAAGCACCAGTGGTTTTGTCAATTTTTGCAGGATGTCTGATATCATGGTCCTCAAAGAAACAAAATTCAGTAGCACTATCTACAGCTGAAGCTGAGTACGTGGCTGCTGGAAGCTGTTGTACACAACTCTTATGGATCAAACAGCAGCTTGAGGATTTTGGACTAAATATCAAGACAATTCCCTTGCTGTGCGATAACACCAGTGCAATAAATCTCACCAAGAATCAGTTCAGCATTCAAGGACAAAGCACATTGAGGTTAGGTACCATTTTATTCGTGATCATGTAGCTAATGGTAATATAGACATTTCTTTTGTAGATACACAAAATCAGTTAGCAGATATCTTCACAAAGGCCCTTACCTGAAGAGAGATTTACTTCTCTTAGAAGGGAACTAGGCATGTGTAAATTGTGAAAGATTTATCTGTATAAAACTGAAATATGAATTATTTCAGAATAATCGAATTTTCTCTTCCCTGTAGTTAAGTAAAATCTCATTAAAATATTACTTGTTTCTTACTTATCTGAGACGGTTCGATTAATTTTAAAGTATTTATTCCTCTCAAACTGGTCACTTTGTCATTTTTTGCCATTATGGCGCCTCTTGTTTCGAAAAGTCACCTTTATTCTTTTTATAAAAACCCGAAATCTGTGGTACAACGATTCAACCTTCGTCTTCATCTCCTTCAACTTACCTGAGGCGATACCCTATCGACTCCGGCATCGACTCTCTGGGATTTCAAAGTGTCCAACTCCTTCCCGCAAGAAATTTCTTGAGGGCTTCTGCTCCTTTCCTCATTCCAATCATCCAGAAACTTTACCCATTCAAACCCATGGCCCGTCTGGTGTATCCGGCAGCGTCGGGGGCTATGGAGCTACGTTTCTTACCGCTGAGCAGCAAGAGAGGTATACCTTGTGAAGATAAGGTCTGTGGCAACAAGGCAGTGGACGTTGTAGACTTGTAGAAGAATGGAATGGGCAGCATATTGCAGCAATGGAGAGGATGAAATGGTCGAAGATGGCAACTCTGTCAGAGGTGAGTTATCCAGACCTAGTAAAGGCATTTTATGTTTGTTTGAAGACTGAGGAGGACGGGTCCTTGACATCCACTGTCAAAGGAACCCAGATTAAGATTACCTATGAGCTTTTGGTAACTTTATTTGGAGTTTGCACCACCGGTCACAGTGGGGTTCACACTGTGGATATCCAGGCGAAGGGATTAGGGATTGTTGGTCCCGAATACAAACTGAAGGATGGGAAGATTGACATCAACCAGCTAAATGCATTCAACCAGATTCTACATTTCATTGTTTGCCAAATATTGATCCCAAGGAGTGCCACCTTTTCGACTTGTTCTAAGGTGGACTTAGATATGATGTTCTGGGCTATCCAGAACCAGAGCATAAACATGGCTGAGGTTATGATAGAAAGGATGAAGTTTGCATCCGCTCAGGTTTGGGACAAGAAGAGCAAGCTAAATGTGTCCCTACCATATGCACATCTGCTCACCAAGGTATTTCAACATTTTGACATTAATTTGTCTGGAGCAGTGTCAGAAAAGATGGGGCAGGCTATTCGTAGCAGAAACTTAAAGAAAAGTGGATTCTCATTGGTTGGAGGTATATGGACCGAGACCTCAGTGGCTGAGGGTGAAGCCATTACTGGAGAAGCCCAAGAAGTCTAAGAAGAGGTAGGAGAAGCAGCAGTAGCAGCAGAAGTACCAGCAGGACCAGAAGTTCAAGAGCAACAATAAGAAGTTATCAGTTCATAAATTGAAGTAGAACAAGCAGCAGTAGCAGAGGTCAGAGCTGATGAATCAGTGATCATTGGAAGCCAGATTGAGGATATTCCTCAAGAAAATTTTGAGCCAGTTGAGCGAGATCAGAGGCTATCAACCCCACCACAGTTGTGGCATCTGTTCTTAGAAGTGTGCTGGAATCCATTCCGAGCACTCAGAGGGAGCCTGATCAGTCCAGTGAACCAGCAGCAGATGTTGTAGCATCTGGCCACATTCAAGAAACTGTCATGGAGGATACTCCTATTCATAGGGAGCAAGAAGAAAAAGATATTCCAGTTGATACCCATATGGAAGATGCTCCTATGCAAAGGGAGCAATCTATTGAAAAGGAAACACAAATCCAGGGGGAGTACAGTACCAATGCCCCTATAGATGAATTTCAAGAAGGCATTGTGGAGAGTGCCTCAGATGATGACAATGATGATTTTGTGGAGCCCGTTGCAAGGGCAAGCAAAAAGGGGAAACAAGTAGCTTCGGAGATTCCCCTCCTCACATGGAAGGCCCATCGGAGGGCAAAGAAGAAGCATCTAAAAGTCAATTTGAAGCCTCTTATTGAAAGAATGGATGAACAAGGAAAGATCTTATACTCTGTGCAATCTGATATTGCTTCTATCTTTATAAGCCATAGTACCTCAGCTAAGGAGATGGGAATGGTCAGAAATGCAGTGAGATGGGTGTGAAGTGAGCTCATTAGCATCAAGGAGTCTATAGCCGCACTTGGAGATTTGGTCAGGGCACAGTCCTCAAATGCCCTCCTGCTTCTTCTCCTGCAGAACCAGTTTGCAGTTCTGGGCCTTCTGAGGCCAGGCAACAAGATGCTGGGCCATCAGGGCCAATTTCAGAAGAACCAGCAGGGCCATCCGGGCCACAGGTTGTTGAAGAGGTAGCAAGTGCAGTGCAGGATCATGTTGAAGCTGTGAAGGCTGGGCCACCAGGGCCATCAGAGGATGTTGTTGGGCCAACCGGGTCAGTGGTTTCTGAGGGTGTGATTCCAAGAGTAGAAGAGCCAGCTGTAGCTCCTGAAGCCCCTGATCCTTCATCTCTTGTAACTCCGGCCCCTCCTTCACCACCATCTTCCTCCACAGCACCACCAGCACCTATCCCTTTCAAACAACCCATGCCTCGCTCCATTTCTTCTCCAACACAATTTCCTTCCCAATCCACTTCATCTCCTGCCACCTCCACATCCATTCTTCCACCTCCTCCTGTCATTGAAGACCCTCCAGCCTCATCATCAGCTGGAGCCTCATCCTCCTCTGGTCCTTCTTCAGCTGGACCATCTATCATACCTCCTCCTACCCATCAATCCTTTCTTCATCCTCCTACTCCTCCCTCCTTTGTTACCTTTATACCTGAAGGTGCACAACTTGAAGATCCCTTTCTCAAGAAATTCGAGGATGAGTTGGAAATTACCACAATCTGCGCAGTCCTGGAAGTTGGTTCTCATGTCCACAGAACTGACTCTCCTTCTTCTAGTCCTTCTTCTAAGAAGAGGAAACTCTCCAACACTCTTGCTCTCCCAAGTTTCCTCCTCTTTAGTTTTCCCTCACTGTTGACAATCGAAGGAAACCAATCTATTGTGAATATCTCTAAAAGTGTATCCTTGCCACCATTTTTGGTGTTCCTTTTCTCAATCTAACTGATCACCTCAATGTTGTCCTTCCCTACTGCCACTTCTCAAAAGCTGATCAATCCAAAATCTTCCAAATGGCTGAATGCAAGTCTAAAGATCAGTGGGCCAAGGGGCACAAGGCTCTCTACAGGAAGTTTCTACTTGCAAAGTCAGATCGGTTTCCACCCCGGGATCACCCACTCACTCTCTCTGAGTGGTTTGTCATTCATCACAAGTCTACCTGGGCACCTTTCATTCAAAAGGAAGGAAAGCTCATCCGGTACTTCCAGCTCTTCAATGACTATCATTATCTTCACAAGCTAACTGGAGTGCAGTTGGGTCAGTTCCAGGGAGCCATTGCTTCGTTAAAAATTAAAAATTCAGTTAATTGCTCCTTCAAAGTGGATTTTGCTACCCTGCAAATACCAGACAGTGTGTTTCTCCCCAAACTGCATTCTTTGGTCATGGACTCCTCAGTTGGTCCTGTTTTTTGAGAGATTTTCTCGTGTAATGGGAAGGATCTCAGCTCAACAGGGTCGTCTCCCATACTTCCAAAGATTCCTCTTCCGGGAATTTCATCTAGGCCATATCACTTCTGAGGTTCTTGCCCCTCTTCTCTCTGAAAGTGAAAGGCTCTCTCCCTCTGATTGGGAAAAACATTACAACCAGTCGGCCCTTCAGTTGGAAGCTTTGAACAACTCCTTGTTTAAGGCAGGCAAGCCTACTCTCTCAGCTGAAGCCTTTTTAGACTTGAATTCCATCAATCTGGTTCAAGAGCCCTATGATCAGTGGGTCGAGCGGTACAAACTTTTTATGGCTTTGAAGAAAGATCTCCTGCAGCATCAGATCCACTTCCCTATCAAGATCAACCAGTTTCTTCGGTTTGCCAGCTTTGGCTCTTTCATTTCCTTCAAGGTCTCCCTTGGCAAAGATGAATATGCTATCTTTCTAGAAGCTCAGTGCCAACTTCACATCAAAAGAATGCTTCCTGTCATGGGGTCATCTTATTCTATTGCTTTTGGGGTTTTTCAGACCTATTTTGAGGAACAGGAATGCAAGGCTTTGCCCATTATTCAACGGCATGCCTCTCTTCTGTCTCCTGCTTTCTACCTCCATATAACCCCTCAAGATAAATTGAAAAGTTCTTTGATCTAACTTATCTTTTCTCCTTTCTTCTTTGTCTTCGTATGATATCTTTTTGCTTAATGACAAAAAGGGGGAGAAATATCACACATTTGAAATACATAAAAATAGGCTTTCTTTTAGAAGCATCTATATTCTTGTTATGTTTTGTCATCACCAAAAAGGGGGAGATTGATGATCAGATCATCCCCATATAATTTCATGAATATATATATATTTTGGTGATTAACAAAATCCTAACAATTAGTATCTAACAAGTTTTCATGAAGCTTAGTCACAGGAAATAAACCAGGCAAAATCAAGCAAAGACTTGTAAGTAAATCCTTACATTGTTGTTTTTTATTTTCAGAGCATGAAAGTTCTCTAAGTACACATCAACTCGCTTTGAAGCATAACGATTTCATAAGTCATCGCAAAGAATAACTCTTTCATAAAGTTCATATCGTTTTTGGGTTTACATTGATTTCGATCTCAGAACGATTCGCTAAGTGATCGCATCGATTTCGATCTCAGAACGATTCGCTATCAGAACAATTCGCTAAGTGATCGCATCGATTTCGATCTCAGAACGATTCGCTAAGTGATCGCATCGATTTCGATCTCAGAACGATTCGCTAAGTGATCACATCGATTCGATCGAGAACAACGATTTGCTCATAACGATTTGGTTATAACGATTTGCTCATAACAATTTACTTATAGTGTTATAACGATTTAGTTATAACGATTTGCTCATAATGATTTTCTTATAGTGTTATAACGATTTGGTTATAACGATTTGCTCATAACGATTTGGTTATATCGATTTGCTCATAACGATTTGCTTATAGTGTTATAACGATTTGCTCATAACGATTTGCTTATAGTGTCATAACGATTTGTTATCCAGAATGATTTGGTTATGGATGCATAACGATTTGTGCGTACAATAATTTGTTTACGAATGAGCAACGATTCACATGAACAATGACTCATTCACAACGATTCTATAAGTCATGTTCATATCGACTTCATGAGCTATAACGACTTGATATTCAAATATCTTGACAAGTCAAAGATATCCCACGTATTTCTCTTTTATCCATGCATTAAATATAACCGTACATTTCTCTGCACGATGCATGTCCAGATATCTTCTATTCTTATGCTCCTGCATGTAATATCTTTTTGGAAAGACATAATGGAATTTCTATTTTGATGTATTCTCACTCTAACGTTAACTGACAACAAGAGACAGCTTAGCTGTCTAAGTTTTAGCATTTAATGTGTGCAGGTCTCTGACAACACGACTCTATACAACGTTGGATAAAGTAGAAGTTGGAGGATATCAAGAAGGATTTTCTTCTCACGTGCATGGAACGCAAAGAACCGTTGACTGCAAAGGAAAGCCATGCAGTCTAACGTTCTTTGAACTTAGAGACAACGGATACTTCAACGACTACATTTTTCAAAGAAGATATAAATAGAAGACTGGTGCCTACGTGAAAAAAATCTTGAGAATTCAAAATCTGCAAGCACCATAGAAGAGCTCAAGTCTCACTCCATCGTCTTGTTGTAGCTCTTTGCTCTCAGTGTTTAGTGTAGAACCTTGAGAGAGCTTTTATGAACTGAGAGTGTTCTTCTTTGTAGATCTTTTCCTCTCAGTCTTCGCTTCGGATCAAGCATTGTGCTATTAGCTTGGTCCAGGGGCGTATCATCCCTTGAACACATCTTTGTGTTATTCCCTTCGTGTTGAAGGAAGACCTGGGGGTTCCAGGGTGTTATTCCCTTCGTGTTGAAGGAAGACCTAGAGGGTTCCAGGGTGTTGTATTCCTCTTCAGGTTGTGAAGAGAAGACCAGTTGCGGCTGGGTGTGTAAGTGTCCTTGAGGGGGACTGTACACGTGGGTAGTGAATTCTGAGTTGTTGCTCAGAGACTGGACGTAGCACTCCTGTGGAGAGGAGGTCCGAACCAGGATAAAATCTTGTGTAGTGTGATTGCTTGATTTGTGTTTGTTGTTTACTTTTCACTAACGCTAACAATCATCGAAGTGCTTGTTGTGTGAACATTTTTATGGACAGGTTTTGATAATCAAATTTTAAAGAATCTCATTCACCCCCCCTCTGGGCTTGCTAGCTGGGCAACAGATGAATGTGCACCAGGAGGTCTATCTTGATGATGTCTTGGTTAAATCTAGGACTCGACATGGCCATGCTGAAGTCCTCCGGGTAGTTCTCCAACGGTCTAGAGAACATAAGCTCAAGATGAACCCCAAGAAGTGTGTTTTCGGAGTATCCTCAGGGACGTTGCTTGGGTTCATAGTTAGCAAGAGGGGAATTGAGATTGATCCCAACAAGGCCAAAGCAATAATCGACATGCCTCCTCCTAGGAATATCAAAGAAGTTAGAGGGCTGATTGGTAGACTTCAGTTTATTAGGAGATTCATTTCTCAACATTCGATCCGTTGTAAGCCCTTTTATGAGATGCTTAGAGGAGAGCCTAAGTTTGATTGGAACGATAAGTGTTAAAAGGCCTTTGAAGAATTGAAGAGTTATCTTTTCAATCCCCCTGTTCTCGCTCCTCCAGTCCTAGGTCGGCCTTTATTGCTCTACGTGTCAACCACTGAAGATTCCACTGGAGCGGTCTTGGCCCAATATGACGACGAGAAGAAGGAGAGAGTGGTATATTACCTATCCAAGTTGTTCAATGAAGCTGAGAAAAGGTACACTACTATGGAAAGGACATATGCGGCCGTCGTCTGGGTTGCCCAGAAGTTGAAGCATTATTTCCTAGCTCATGAACTGAAGCTTCTGGCACGAATGGACCCAATTTAGTACTTGCTTGAGAAGCCCATTCTGACTGAACGTTTGATGAGGTGGCAAATCTCACAATAACGCTGATTGGCCAGACCACCTAGTTGAGGCTCTATGGGCTTACCGCACCTCGGTCCGAACTCCTACGGGGCAAACCCCCTATGCTTTGACATACAGATCAGATGCGGTACTCCCATATGAGATCTTCGTCCCTTCACTTAGAGTTCAATTGGATTCCGAACTTGACCCGGTCAACGTCGGGAGGCTTTATTAGCACAACTTGAACTCTTAGACGAAAGGCGAATGATAGCGGCCAACCATGCATAGGTTTATCGTCAAAGAATTGCACGTTTTTACGCCAAGAAAGTCCTTGAGAGAAATCTGAAGTGGGTGAAATGGTCCTAAAGTACAAAGTCATTAAGGCACCAAGTCTCAAGAGTAAACTGCAAGAAAATTGGGAGGGTCCATTTGTTGTCAAAGAAGCATACTCGGGGAACACTTACAGGTTAGTGGACGCCGAGGGAGTTGAGTTGTCACATCCGTGGAATGCAGTCTACCTCAAGAAGTTCTACCCTTAGTCAGTCAGTCAGTTAGTCAAGTCTGTTCGTTCATCACTTGTCAATGTCATGGGTTTGAGACTCCGCTTTTTCGCTTAGCCATTAGTAAGGTAGGGTCTCTTCACACACCACACGATGTTGGAGTATTGACCATTAGCTGAAAAATCATAAGTACACTTGGATGTGTCTAATTAGGTCAACGTAACCTCTTTTCTCTTCTCACTCGGTCAAGTTTGGAAAAGGGGCAAATTACTAATAGGGGACCACCTACTCTCACCTGAAAGACAAAGTCATAACAAATATGGCAATGAAAGAAATGCAAATGCAAAGGCAAAATGCCAAGCCAAGCCTGAATGGCAAAGAAAAGCCAAAAGGTCAAAAAATGGTAGCAAAAAGTACGTACCCAGAAAAAGGCTGACCAAATCAAGGAGGTAGCAAATAGTATGTGCCTTCACTATGGAATCAAAATGAAAAGTACCCCTGAAAATAATTGATGGCTAAGTCTTCCGGTGTGAGATGTTGGTTTGGAAACAAAAAGTGTTTTGAACTAAATCGTCACATGACTTCCTATTTATTTCTTCCAATTTCTCCATCTATGGGCAATTGACCTTGTAAGATTTCCATGGTGGAAAATATCAAGAAGGCTAGGGCAATCTCCAATGTCAACGATATCATGCACGGCCCTCCTTGCTCATGGCCTCTATGATTAGGTGGATTATGAAGACCCTATATCTTGACTTGTGATGAATAGGTGTCTTAGAGTCAAATGATGAAAAATCTAAAAAAAAAAAGTAGAAAAGTAAAAAAAAAAGAGTTTGTTGATGTGTACATATTTCTGTTGATAGTTCCACTATGTACATATTTCTACTTTTATTTTAAATTAAAAAATTTCAAAAATCAAAACCCAAAAAAAATTAGTTGTATCATGTACATATACTAATATATTTCCTTATTTTCTTATTCAAAAAAATCAAAAATTAAAAAAAATACATGTACATATTTCCCTTCAATATTTTATTTGTGTTCCTATCTTTAATTAGATATTAGCTCCTTGACCAGATCTCAAGAAAGGTACATCTTTTAGGCAAGGGGCTAAAGACAGATCTACACTAACTTTTTTCCTTGAAGTGTTGTGGATGCAGGAACAAAATTGGCAAACCATTCAAGCACACATTAGATAAACAAAATGCACAAAAGTCCACTAAATGCTCAAGTTTTGTACATAGCATGACAGGGGCATACCCATGGTGGTACATCTGGAGCCTCGCTCCTCACTCCTCTCTCCTCTCCTCCTCGCTAGGCCTCTGCCTACGTGAGCTGCTCACCTCCTCCTCCTCCCTCTCCCGACACCGGTCTGGGAGAGGTGGTCTCGTCCCCGTCGACGCCTCTGGTCGTGGTCCTCCTCCTCACCCCACTGACGGGTCTCCCAAGGACAGGATGTCGTCAAGGGACCTGAAGACTGATCCCGTCCTCACTGGCGTCTCTGGCTAGGCCTATCGCTGCTGCTCACAGTGCTTCTTCAGCACCTGGTTCTTCAAGAACTCCAAATCCGCGACGGCCTGTTCCCGGGCCCTCTCTGCCTCCCTCTCCCTCGCCTCGAGCAGGCGACCCTCTGTCCTCGTCAAGTCCAGTCGTAGACTTTCCATCTGCACCTGGAGGGTTGCCCCCACTCCCTTCCGCTGCACATAAATGAGCAAATATGTTAGGTCAGTCAAATCATGTGCAGAAAGGTAGTGATTCAATATCTTACCTCCGCCTCCAGCTCTTAGATCCTCACCTCAGCCCGGTCCAAGGTTTCTCGTAGCCGGACCGCCAAGTCCCCACTAGGAGGCTATGTAGATGAGCTCGCCTCCGCGCCTCGGCTCGCCCGCACCCTCGCTAGCTCCTCTCTCTACAATCACATACATTGGTCAGTCCACAAATCACATCAAATCAAATCATGGTCAAGGGTGAGTCGTGACTTACCAAGGACCGCGTCTCGGCGCAGAGTCTCTCCATCTCCACGGCCTGCTCCGCCAGTTGCCCCTCCAGGAGCCTCACCGCCTCGGACTCGAGCATTTATCATCCACACTTGCACGTTAGAACCAATTAATTAGATGTCAAGAGTTAGGGCTGAGAGTTCACTCACCACTCGCCGGTCTAGCCGGAGCCGCCCAACGTAGCGTGCCCGGTAGTCAACTAGGTACGTCGCGATGTCCTGGAGGTCGGTGTGCTGCAAGACCTACTCCCCTCTGCCACTCCAATAGGCGACGGTGCTGCTGTGCTCTTCACACCAGTCCCTGTCCTCGGAGAAGAAGCGTCAGCGGGAGTGTCCCTCTCTCCCTAGATAGGGTACCTCTAGGGCCGGCTGATGCCAACCCAGAGTCCGTACCACGAGCTCCAGGAAGAGGGGCTCACTTGTAGATGCAAGATTTGGCCCATCCCCGCGTGGTTCATGGCCCAATAAGGCTTGTTTGATCGATTGTTGACTTGCCTCGGATCCCCTGTTAACATCAACATCGATTGCCGCTGACTCCATGTTGATGGCACAGTCCCTTGATGTCGACTCCTGTTGACGTCCACATGGGTTGACGTCTGCATGGGGTTGGAGGCAGCATCGATTGATGTCAACCTGGTGTAGACACCCGATTCTGACTAATGAGTCGAACCATATTTCTTGTTATCTTAGTAAGCCCCTAGTTGGTCACTCACCTTGAGCCCATCATTAGCCTTGTTTTGAGCCCATTAACAACTCAAGTTGCCTTGAAATCCCGCCCATTATCGCTTTGAGAAAGTCCTTAGGCCTAAAATAACCATTATTCTTTCGCATGATTGGCTGATAATTCGCAGATAATTGGCCTCATTGACGCGTCGTATCGTAGCGCCGCGTCTCAGTGTCGCATCCCTACAAGCCGCCGCGACAGTCCATGCATACTCATGCACGTGGGCATACTGTCGCGTCGCCCCGCCCCGTCGTGTCTCTAAGGTCGCGGCCCTAAGATACGCCGCGACAGCAGCTGCGCATACAGGCCTCCGCAACAACCTCCTATTTATCCTCCCATGGGTTTATCTTTATCTCCAAGCAATATCTGAACCCCTTGGGCGAGGTTTGGGGCTAGGGGACTCTTTAGAAGGCTTATAGGACTCTCTCACACGAATTTTAATGGGATTTATCTCTCATTTGGCTAATTAATCATTTTAAGGGGATATTCTCTCTCAAAAATCTATAAAAGGAAGGCCCTCTCATCATGCAAGGGGGGACCCATTTTTTCCACCCCGAAGGGCTGCCGAAATCTCCTCTCACCAACATTTAGCCTCGCAGCCACCTATTTCCACCATTTCCTTCACATTCCCCTCCACCAAAACACCCTCATTTCACCATTTATGGAGCACGGAACGTGAGAAGGACGACTCCTGTTACCTCCTGAAGCTTTTGCACACTCATTGGGACTGCATCCACGCCAGGGAGTCGCCCTAATGGACTCATCTCCTCCCCCTCTCTTCCACCTTCATTTCTACATGCATTTTTATGTTGTTTCTAGTTAGATCACACTCACCACATACCCACATTTTTCACACACCCAAAGGGGTTTAAAACCACCCCAGGTGCGTTCCTACCATGATTCCCCATTTCCTCTCATTTTTAGAATAGATACTACGCTTAACATGTTCTAATAGGGCTTTTTTTCTTGTCTCTTCTTTATTTTGGCAGGCACCCAGGCTTTTCCACGAGGAGCTCTTGTTCTCCAGCCGGCTGGAGGATGGGAAGAAGGTCCACACACGACATCTCCCGCACACAGAGAATGCGACAGTGGAGGACGACGCGACAAGAGACGCGTCAGGCGGCAGCGACGTGTTACCAGCATCTTCGCGGCAGGTAAGACCGCCGTGACACCAGGTCCGCTTCCTTTCTCTTTCCATTTCCTAGTTAAGTTAGCCCATGTCATTTTCTACTCGTTAGGCAACTTACTAGGTGGCGATCACATTCCTACTTTCTATACTACTAGTTTTAGTACACGTTTGTGTTGAGGGGGGGCACAATCCCCGTGATTACACCTTTTGGCGATCGTGATGGGACCTTCAGTGCTACCCTCGTAGATTTAGTTTGCCTGCTTGCCATGTTTTCTTCCTTGTTTGTCATTTTAGTGCCATGTTAGTCTTTTTGTTCTTTGTTTCCTACTTTTTGTCCCTCGGTTCGTGTCACGGTGTATCGCGTTGACGCGATAGTATCGCGGCACCCGACAAGGACGTGTTAGCAGGTCAGCATTTTTTCTTCTCATATCTGCCTTATCCTGCTTCTATGAGATCATGCGTCCATGTTCCATGTCTCTGTACCATGTATCGTAGTGTTTTTGGATGTTAGAATCCTGTTAGGGTTGGATTTTCCTTTTCTTTTCATTGGTAGGTTTTCGGGACCTGTCGCGGCATAGCGCAGGGACGCGACACGGTCGCGTCGAGCATAAGCATTGCATCATCAGGTACGCTTTGTATGTTAATGTTTTTATCCATGAATCGTTTTCTGAGTGCTTCCTGATCCATCCTGTATTAATTTAGTGTTTTTGTGCTTTCATCATCTGTTAGGGTAGTCTGTTTGAGTCTGGTTGGTGATTGACTTTGTTCTTGGGGCTCTGTTCTTATCGCGGCAACCCGCCCTGTCGCGATAGTGTCGCGGTGTACACGGCCGCCGCGACTCTGCCCGAGAGCTTGTCTGTCACCCTGCTGATCTTCATTTGTTACTCTAGCATTCATTTTGGGCACTTAGGCCCCTTGCATACACTATTCATCCCATTTGTTCAAGTTCCCCCTTGGTTGAGTGAGCCCTCTCACCTACGAGCACTCGTAGGCTGACTTGGGCCCACCTTCCGAGGACCTCCGTAAGTCCTCGTGATCGTACGCACGTTGCGGTTCACCGGGCTAGTTGTACCCGTCGCGCCATTATCTCCAAACCATCCCTTGCGTGCGAGTGTCCCACCTCTTAGCTACACCGGAGGACTCGAGTTCATACCAATTAGGGTCCATTTGACCGAGTGACATCCCCTTAATCAATTCATCTAAAGGTCAAGTTCGAACCTTAAGAAATTTGCGCATTAATCATGACAACTTGAGTGTTTCTGTTCATCCCTCCTCCTCTCAGTCTTTCTTGCTGTGCTAGAGTCTAGCGTAGTCGGTATCACCCCTTATTCGTTTTGGGGGTGCATGCGTCATTGTTTAGGGAGATCAAGTCACTCCCCTCCTATTCTTGTATTCTATCATAATCCCTTGTTCGACATGGACCAGTTCCGAGTCCTTGCCGATGATGTCCTGCCCATCGGGATCCTCGAGGACGTGGCCCAACCCTCTATGGCCATACTCCCGGGGCATACGCAACCTCCCCTCGTCATCGGGAGTCAATCCCGTCCTCCTTCTCCTCTGGGGGGAGATGACACCCATTCGCAATTCAGTCAGCTTCTCCTGCATCTCACTCCGGACCAAGTCCGCGAATTTCTAGCCGCTGCCAAGGGGAAGCGACCTCTATCCCCCTCGGGTCAGAATTCAGTCCGACCGACAGATTCCTCCGCCCATGTTGCCTCAGCGCCCCACCTTCCCTCCTCAGGGGTAAATCCTACACCCCTCCGCCCTCGGGCCATCCATTTCTCAGAACCGAGCTACCTTCCGGCATGGGATGTTCGGCCTCGATCCCCTCCAACCTCAACATATTATACAGCCGAACCCGCTCCCTTTCCCCGTGAGAGGTCCCACTCCTTTGAGCAACCTCGCTCCCTTGTTTCTGCGCACCATGTCCAAACCCCCTCCGACTTTCTTGCGAAGTGGACAAGTATGAAAAAAGAGCTTCATGACCTCAAGAGGCAAATTGACCCTCGGAAGGTAGCCGACATTGCTCTCCCATCATTCCAATATCTCCGGGTACCACCCCAGTCGGAGCTCCCTGTTTATCGACGGTACTCTGGGGTAAGGGATCCATATGTTCATTTAAAGGATTTTGTCTATGAATCTACACCGCACAAGTATGACCGCCACCTCATGGCATACTTGTTCAGAAAATCCCTAGATGGTTCGGCCCTAGAATGGTTCTATTCTTTGCCCCCTGAGGAAGCCGAGGACTTCCAAATTGTTCAAGAGAGGTTCCTACAACAATTCCAAGATCGGGTCGGACCTGAATACTCCTTTGTGGATCTAGTAGCTGAAAAGATGAAGCCCGAGGAGGAGTTCTCAACTTATGCTGACCGATGGCGCTCATTGGCCGCCAAGGTCCGCTACCCCATGCCGGAGGAGGAGAAAGTAAAGCTATTGATCTCCAATGCTACACCAACCTACCGAGCCATCTTAGCCATGAATGACATTACTACCATGCACCAGCTATACAGCCGAGCCCGTTTAATTCAGACCCAACTCAAGGACTCGCCCATACACTCTATGTTTAAGACCCCTAAATCCCGTTACACCAAGAAGCTCCAAGGCTCCGTCCCCGAGGGGATCGAAACCAATGAGCAAGTGGGTGCGGTAAGTAACCCCCAAGGCCCAGTAGGTAGGTCTCCATACACCCAGCAACCTCAGCAGCCATGGAGTAACAATAGGCAGCAACCTCCCCAAGGTCAGAACCCTCCACAAGACCAGCGCCAGTACTCCCAAGTCCCTCCTCCTCAGAATGGCTATGCCCCTAGAAAGCCCAACGGACCCAAAAGAGCCTAATATCCCCCTCTGCCCGAGTCTTTGGCCAATGTCTTTGCAGCCCTCATGTCCTTGAATGCCCTTAGACTCCCTCTTGAGAAGGCAAATTGGAATATGGCAGCAGACCAAACAAAGTATTGTGTCTACCATCGCCATCCGGGCCACAATGTGTCAGATTGTTTCCAATTCTGCGACATAATATATGATCTTCATGAGCAGAACCAAATTGATTGGGCAGAAATGAAGAGGCTAATCCAGACATTAAGGGACCAACAGGGTCAGAGGCAACAGCAACAACAGCAAAGGCGACAGCAGCCACAACAACAACAACAACAACAGCAACAACAACAACAACAACAGTTCCAACCCTTCCAACAACAGTACCAGCAACAGCAACAACAACAGCAACCGCAGCAGCCGGCAAATGACCTTGGCATAATCCGCAACCCCATGCCACAACACCAGCCTGCTCCAAATCCCCAACCTGCTACACCACCTCCTCCACCCGCGTAAGTTAATCCAGTCATCCACCACCCACCGCCAGAAGCTCAATGGGCCTTCGACGATGAACACGAAGTGGGCCAGCTTTTGGTAATTTCCCATATCACACTCCCTGCCACCACGCCTACATCCACTGGACCTCCCTCCTTTGCACCCACTATTGCCACCATCACCTCACCATCCCATAACTCCCCAGTCATATCACCCATTATCCCTTTGTCCAGCAACATCTCTCTCTCCCCTACGCCAGCGCCATTGCTAGCCAACCCTTCCATTCTTGACACCTCACCTCTTACACTCCACCATAACCTCACCCTGCAGAGCGGGCAGATGTTCCATCGGATGTACCCTAATGCGTCTGTATCTATGCTAGGTCAACCGGCACAGAAAACCAGCACTCAACAGCAACAAGATATGGAAGAGATAGACCCAGCCCCGGGGACCCAATATGACATTCTGAAGCATTTGGATCAAACCCCCGCCAAAATCTCCATATTAGAGCTGATCAAAAGGTCACAGACTCACCAAGATGCCCTAAGGGCCTTCCTGCAGAGAGTCATGGTCAGTGAGGACATGAACCCCAACAATCTGCCTTTTGTACTTTCTATCGTGAACAGGGGACCCACTATTACCTTTTCTGATGGTGAATTAGCTGCCCCTGAAGCCAGGAAGATGCCTTTGTGTGTGACACTCACTATAAACAAGGTGGCCATTGACGCAGCACTAGTAGATACAGGGGCTTCCATTAATGTATGCCCGTTGAGCACCTTAAGAGCCTGCAACATCTCAAAGCGCCAATTGCAGCCTACCCCCACCACCATAGCTGCCTGCGACAATTCACGACGTGCCTGTCATGGGATTGTCACGTTGCAAGAAGAGCTGGGGCCACTTGTCATGTCAATTGAATTTTATGTGTTGAACATCGATCACACTTACAAGGCCATCCTAGGGTGCCCGTGGATTGAATCGCTAGGGGCAGTACCTTCCACGGCACATCAATGTTTGAAATTCCCCTTCCAAGGGCGGATAGTCAAGGTTAAGAGCGTAGCAACGACCCACACAGTGGAAGCGGTTGAGAGGGTATTGCCATCAGTCTGGCCATCGAATAAGCCCGTTATCTCAGTGCTTGATGTGAACTACCCATGGGCTTATACTTTCTCTTCTAACCGCCTGATTGGGTCCCCATCAGTGGCAGCTGTCAGGAAGGATGTGTCCACAAACACAAAAGGTTGGGATATCATGTTCAGACTCGGCTATCAATCAGGGAAAGGTTTGGGTGCTCATCTCCAAGGGAGAACCAAAATAGTGGCTAGCACAAAGAAGTTCACAAAACATGGTCTAGGATACTCAGAATGGGCTGCATTCTCATCTTCTTCACAGTCAGACCATGGCCCACTCACCTGGATGCTGTATGATCATTTTGTCAGAGGGCCGGTGCAGCCTGGATATAACACCACGATGGGAGAGGCACCAAAGTCAGCATACCAAGCCCTAGAAGCTCAACGACCCAACAAGAAGAAGAAAGCCGAGTCAGATACAGAAACACCAGACCTCGATGATTTGATTTCAGCGGTCAATTTGTTGTTCAGTGAAACAGAAGCTGAGATAGAGGAACCAGAGTTGGAAGATCTAATCTCAGTGGTAAACCACCTGTTCAGCGAGGATGACATGCCTCAGTCTCTGGTAGCAGCATTATCAGCATCAGCAGCCACTGCCAAGCGACAGTTGCTTGGATTTGGTGAGGAAGTTGAGATAACGAGTTCAGCCAATTCAACAAAGGAGCTTTGGCCAGGGTTTTCCCGGCCTCCCATTCATTTCATTTCATCCATCCTTGTTCATAATTTTGATTTTATTCCCTTATCTCCACCCCTCATTCTCCAATTCTCCCCCGACGCTGTTGAAGCGTTAATCCACCCTTCACCCATCATCACTATCTTCTTTAATGGATCGGTCCTGTCCTTTTTCCGAAGCCTCCTAATGTAATGTAGTTCTTTTCATTGTCAAAATCAAAAAACAAAAAAAAATGTGTGTGTATTCCCCATTCATCTTTTTCCCCCTTTTTCTTCGCACGGCGATCCCCGCCTTCTCCTTTCCCTCGGACGGCGATCCCCGTCTTCTCCTCTCTCCTTTTCGTCAGACGGCGATCCCCACCTTCTCCTTTCCTTTTTATTTCTTCGGACGGCGATCCCCGTCTTCTCCTCTCTCCTTTTCGTCAGACGGCGATCTCCGTTCTCTTCTTCTTTTCTGACTCATCCTTCCCGCTTTCTGCCTTCAGCTGTCTGGCTCTCGCACTTTCTCTCGACGGCGATCCCCGTCACCCTCGCGCTTCCCCTTTGCTTTGACGGAGTTCCCCGTCACCCTCTGCCTCGACGGCGATTCCCGTCACTCCCGCACTCCTTCCCACCTGTGGACGGAGATCCCTGTCACTCCCCAATTTTCTCCTGGGCGGCGATCCCCGTCCTTCTCCTCATTCTGCTCAAGCTGTTCTTTCGCCTGAGGACCGACATGGTCGTCCTGGGCGATCTGGGTGAGGGGCCTACTGTTCCCCTGCACCCCAACTCTACTACAGGCACCCTGAGCTCGGGTGGCCCGCCTCTTCCTCCAGTCCCATCGGAGGACCTTTGCGGCCCTGCCACACCTTTTCCTTTCCTTTCCAATAAACCTCCGGACACTCCTCCGGAGCCTTCTGTAAATATCAAGCCTAGTTTAGATTCAGGGGTAGAATCTAGCAAGTCCCCGTCCCATCTAGGAAGAATAAGGGTAGTGGCATACCCCGTAGATATCTGTTGGACTTGGTGCAAAGGTGTGGCGCTCTTCTAGCTGTCGAAGAGTTCGTCCAGGAAGCACTAGTTCTGAACATAGAGGATTTGCACAAAGAGGAAGGGCTAGACAATGGATTCGGAGTGTATGAGATCTTAGCTAAAGATGACCCATTGGAGGAAAATGATTGTGAGATAGAGGATGCTGCCGAGATGTATGCAAGCGGCATGAGAAGATTCGATGAGCCCACCTCGGCAGTAGATGAACCCACCAAAGAGGTAAACGTGGGAACAGAAGAGGACCCAAGGCTCTTGACCATAGCTTCCAGTCTCCCTCCTGAAGAAGAAAAGCCACTCATAGAAATGTTGAGGGAGTTTAAGGATTCCTTTGCCTGGTCCTATGATGACATGCCCGGCATTGACCCCGAATTAGTAGAACATAGGTTAATCTTGAAGCCAGGGGCAGTTGCTGTTAAGCAAAAGCTAAGGAGGTTCCTCCCCCACATTGCTTTGAAGATGAAAGAGGAAATTGATAAACTACACAAATCCAAGTTTATCCGCGTAGTCCTCTATCCATTGTGGGTGGCGAACATAGTCCCGGTGATGAAGAAAGACGGAAGGGTGCGTATTTACATAGATTTTCGGGACTTGAATAGGGCATGTCCAAAGGACGATTTCCCGTTACCTCACTTGGACGTCTTAATTGATAACACTGCAGGGTTCGAAACTCTATCATTTATGGATGGGTATTCAGGCTATAATCAAATCCGTCTAGCCCCAGAGGATCAAGAGAAGACCTCCTTCACCACCCCTTGGGGAACTTATTGCTATGTGGTCATGCCGTTTGGATTAAAGAATGCCGGCGCCACCTATCAGAGGGCAATGTTAGCTATCTTCCACGACATGATTCATATTGATGTTGAGGTATACATGGATGATATCGTGGTGAAGTATCGGACCAGAAAAGAACACTCCTCCGTGCTTGCCAGGGTTTTTTGTCGCGCACAAGAATACCAATTGAAGATGAATCCGAAGAAGTGCGTATTTGGGGTTTCTTCAGGCAAGCTGTTAGGCTTCATAGTTAGCAAATGGGGGATTCAAATAGACCCGCACAAGGCCAAGGCAATAAATGAAATGCCTCCTCCCAAGAACATATCTGAGCTTCGAGGTTTGATTGGTCGGCTTCAGTTCATAAGGAGATTCATATCTCAGCACTCCCAAAGATGTCGTCCCTTCTTTGAGCTGTTGAAAGGAGGAGTCAATTTTGAATGGAACGCTAAGTGCCAGGAGGCCTTCGATGAGCTCAAAAGTTATCTCATGAATCCACCTGTGCTTCATGCGCCTATCCCTGGGAAACCCTTAATCCTATATCTGTCGACTATTGAGGACTCCCTAGGAGCTGTCCTTGCTCAACATGACGAATCCGGCAAAGAAAGGGCAGTCTATTACCTATCCAGGCTCTTTAATCCTTCTGAGCTCAAACTCACCACAATGGAGAAAACATGTGCAGCGCTAGTTTGGGTAGTGCAGAAATTGAAGCACTACTTCCTAGCTCATAAGGTGAGTTTGATTTCTAGAATGGACCCTATTAGGTATCTCCTGGAGAAGCCAGTCCTCTCCGACAGATTGGCACGCTGGCAAAGTTTCCTCTCTCAATTCGATATCACCTTCATAGTTCAGAAAGCCATAAAAGGGTATGCCATTGCTGAGCACCTTGCTCACCTTCCTCTCCCCCATAGTGACACGGTTCAAGAGGAATTCCCCGATGAAAACCTGTCACTCATCTCTCGCGATCCCTTATGGTCGCTCCACTTTGATGGAGCTCTCAATTCTAGGGGACGGGGCATAGGCGCTGTTTTGCTCACCCCAGAAGGGATCACCATTCCTCTAGCCTATCAGCTCCAATTCTATGCCACCAACAATATCTCCGAGTATGAGGCTCTCCTTGCCGGTCTTAAGCTTGCCTACCTCTTAGGCGCTCGTCATCTCAAGATCATAGGAGACTCTCAACTCGTCCTTCAGCAAGTCCTTTCTACTTACCGCACTCGTGACCCTAAACTCAAGCCCTATCAAGATCTGGTCACATTCCTAGCCAAGCAATTCCGTCAGCTCATCTACATTCATACTCCTCGCTCTCAAAATATCCTGGCCGATGCACTCGCAACCCTGGCCTCCTCTCTCTCCTTCCCTCTCAGCCGCAGCGCTGAGACAATCACTGTTCAAAGGCTAGAGGCTCCCTCCACTCAGGATCCTTGGTTCGTTAACCTTAGGAGCTCTCTAGTTTTGAAGGCAGAGAGAAAAGAAGCAAAGGCGTTAATGCTTATGGAGCTAGGAGAAATGATGGAAGAAGAAAGGCCGTGGTACCACGAAATTGAGCAATATTGCAGAGACGGTACCTTCCCCGAAGAAGCTGAAGCAGAGGACAAGCGAGTCATCCGTAGAGCGGCATTATGGTATACCATTATTGGTGAAGTGATCTACAGACGCGCTCTAAATGGAATGCTCCTCCGATGTTTGACAGACGAAGAGGCTTGGAAGATAGTGGAAGGATCCCATTCCAGTGAATGCGGAGGGCATTTGAATAGCCAAATGTTGGCTAAAAAAAATCTTAGGCAGGGCTACTACTGGCCGACCATAGAAGAAGACTGTGCCACCTACGTTCGTAGGTGTGTCAAATGCCAGATCTATGCCGATAAGATCCATGCCCCTTCTTCCTCTTTGCATCTGCTATCTTCCCCTTGGCCTTTCCCCATGTGGACCTTTGATATCATCGGGCCTCTTGGTTATCCTAATGCTCAGTAAAACAAAAAGCCTTCATTCTCACTGCTACTGAGTACTTCACCAAGTGGGCCGAAGCTGAAGCATTTGCAGAAATCAAAGGTTCAACCGTGTGCAGATTCATCATGAGGAACATCATCGCGCGGTTCGGAGTGCCAAGCAGCCTCGTCACCGACAATGGACCCCAATTCATATCTCAAGAGCTTCAAGACCTATGTAAGAAATTCAACATCTCCTTGCATCATTCGTCTCCATACTATCCGCAGGGCAACGGCCAGGCCGAAGCCACAAATAAAACACTTTTGAAAATTCTAAAGAAAACCTGTGAGTCTAATAAATTTGCTAATTGGCCAGAGAAATTGGTCGAGGCTCTGTGGGCCTACCGCACCTCCGTCCGCACGCCCACTAGTCAAACTCCATTCTCACTTACATATGGGATGGAGGCGGTATGTCCACACGAGATCCTCATTCCTTCACTAAGGGTCCAGCTAGACAAGGAACTTAATCCCGATGAACATCGGGAGGCGTTGCTTACACAGCTAGAACTCTTAGACGAACGGCGTTTACCTGCAGCCGATCATGTTCTTTCATATTAAAATAGACTCTCAAGGTCTTTTCAAAAGAAAGTTATTGAGCGTAAATTTCAACAAGGAGACATGGTTTTGAAATGAATTTTTATAAAACCTGGAGGTCCGAGGTTCAAACTGTCAGCAAACTGGGAAGGGTCGTACGTCGTTAAGGAAGTGTACCCCGGAAACGCGTATAGGCTAGTTAATGCCGATGGTGAGGAGCTCTCTCACCCATGGAATGGGTTGTACCTTAAAAGATTCTACCCCTAATGTTGATAACAACACCAATTTGTAGAAGAATGTTGTTGGCCATATGCCTCACCCCCCTCATTGTGGTAAATGACCTCTATGTCCAGCCACACACACACAACACGGCGACCTAAGGTCAATTCCCCTTTGTTTATGGTGTTTCTGCTCAGCCCTCGTATAGGGAACCTGAGGTCAATTCTCTTCTTACTCGGACAAGGTCCAGGGGCAAAGGGGAGGCTAGCATGTAGACCAGCAAGCAGTATAGATCATGTGTATGAAGTCTCAAAGAGGGACGGTCAATTCAAAAGAAAAGCAAAAGGAAATGATGAAATAGCGAAAGAAAAATGATAAGAAAATAAGGGGCATGTCAAAGAGTGGCAGTACAGTTCCCCGCGGGACGCCCTTGAGCCCGGTCGTACGCATGCCCCCAATTCAAAAAGAGCAATGACCTTAAAGTCCCTGGACAACAGACGAATTTCACATATAACATACTCATTGCAAGTCTTACAAGCCAGTAACCCCAACCACAAGACCAAGTCTTGTCTCATTGCTAATCTTTCTGTTCTCCCTAAAAAGACCAAAGAACCCCTACACCTGGTCTGTGGTGGAACATTAATATTCAAGGGGCAAGAAACCTTAGTAAGCCAAAAATAAATGCACGCTGCACATAGATTTTATTCGCCAAACAAGGGATGGGGATGAGGTCCATGGCTAATTACTCAAGGAGCAAGAGGTGTTGTTATCAGAAAATCTCAAAAATTCAAAAAAAATAGAAAATCTCAAAAGCCAAAAATCAGAAAATATCAAAAACTCAAAAAATTAGAAAATCTCAAAAGCCCAAAAATAAAAAAATCTCAAAAACTCAAAAAATTAGAAAATCTCAAAAGCCAAAAAATTAGAAATCTCAAAAATTAAAAAAAAAAATAGAAAACCTCAAAAAAAAATCTTTAAAACTCCAAAAGAATGTGTGTACATACCGCTTTCTTTTGCATGCATTATTTATTTTCCTTTCCGCCTATTTAATAAGGCTCAGTCCCTTGACAATTACAAAGTCGGATTCATGTTTATTTAAGCGCAAGGGGCTGAGTCAAAGGGCAGATCTAACTTGTTTTGCTAAGTGTGCAGGGACAGGTAATTCTAAGGGACACGCAGCGTTGTACTCAGTACTCTCTGTCTCTCTCTCTCTCCTATGTTTGAAACTCATCTCACACTTGTGTCATTCACAAATCATTCATTCCATAAAGATTGACATAAAGAAAAATTTTTACTAAGAGATGAACAATATGTACAAAAGATAGAGGGGAGGTGGTTCACAAACTCCTCACTGTCCACCACCACTCTCCTCAGATCCCTCCTGTCTCTCTGCTGGTGGTGGCATCTCACCACCATCCCTATCACCCTGAGCGCTACCCTCACCGCGGTGGCGCCTCTCATCCTCCTCGTTCCTCCGCCGACTGGAGGAACCTGTCAAATACTGTCTAACTGAGGTGCCACTCGCCCCACTAACACCAGTCCTACTCCTACTCCTACTCCTAGCTGCCTCTCCGAAGGTCTTCACCATACCCCGGAGCTCATCGATCCTAATCTGCTGCGCCATCACCTCTGTGCGCAATCTCACTATCTCTGTCTGGTCCGTAGGCGGCCCCTGCACCCGTAGTGTCGCCAGCTCTGCCATAGCCTCTGCCACCCTCTGCTCTGCTGCCTCCGCCCGGATGCGCAGCTGGTCTCTCTCGCCTCTGGTCGTGTCCATCTGCCCCTGCAACTGATCCGCGCGGTCGGTGGCGGTCCTCAGCTCCCTCTCCTGCAAAGGAACGGTCTAGTCAGTGCCAAATGTTTATAACTTTCAAACTAGAAGGTCTACCTTACTTACCCACTCCTCCAGGTCCCTCTGTGTCTCCTCCGCGCGCCTGACTGCAGCCGCCAGTCGGTCCTCTAGATCCGACTGGGCGCTCTCCGCTGCTCTCGAGGAGGAGGCACCAGCAGCTGCGGCACTCCTTAATCTCTCCAACTCCCTCTGCTGCGCAAGAAAACGCATGTTAAATCCCCAAATCAGCTTTGAAAGTGGTTAAGTACCGAAGTTTGAGTAAGTACTTACCAGCTGCTCTGCCTCCTTCTGTGCCACCTCGCGGTCCTGCGTCGCTGAGAAGAGCAGGGCTCGAAGTGATGCAGTCTCCCCAGCCATGTCCACCTACAATTCATGTCCAATTCATTAGTTCAATTCCATAAAGTCAAATTCAAGGGGTTTTGGTTTAAGGGTTTTTTACCTGGTGTTGGGCACTCTTGTATACCTTTCCTCCGTACTTCAAGGCGTATGCCTGGAGGTACGCATCGTCGGTAGTCACGCTGGATTTGACGGCCTTGCCTCGGCGTTCCCAGTTTTGGATTTGCTCCTTTGCCCGCTCACGCCAATCTGTAGTGTCGTGGAGCCCCCAGAAACTCCGACCTGGTCGGCGAAAATGGTCCCGGACAGGGAACTCCACTGCACTCTGCCGAAGCCCGAGTGAGCGCTGGCATAGGAACAAGTGAAGAGGTAGCACAAGGTTGAGTGCATGCACCCACACCGACCTACCGAAGTAAGGGCGGGCCAGCACCAACCAAGGCTGTCCCTCGTCACTCTCCCCCATATATGGCAGCCAAACCACCTACACAACAAAGTTCAGTCAGTCATCAAGCAATCAAATCAAACACTAATCAAAGAGAAGGTTTAGAACACTTACATCCAAATGAGGGTAGCTGTCTATGGCCTCCTGCAGGCACTCCAACTGGTCACCAAGGCTGCGGGAGTCCCGGCGAGAATCCCAACGGCGTGCAATGGGCATGAGGCCCGGCCGTGTGAGATCCCCTCTCCCCAGGGCTGGGAAGTGAAGGTAAGTCCAGACCTGCAAAGTGAGAAGCAGATTAGGCAGCAGTTTAAAACAAATCACAGTTTAATTCAAGGGTTAGGAGAAATGTACTTGGAGAAAGGGGAAGAATCCGCTCGTCAAGGTCTGCCGCTCAGAGGCGCCCAGGCTGTCGAACTGGTGCGCTAGAAAGGCTGCCCCCCAGGCATACCCCCCTACCTCAGCCAAGTCCTCCAGGAGAGGCAGGAAGCGGCAATGGACTGCGTCGCCCCTCGTGGAAAACAGAAGTCTACCAAGAAACAGGACGAGGAAACGACGCAAGTCTAGGTCCGCCTCCGCTCCTGGCTCGCTCGCCAACTCCCTCTGGCTAATCCTAACCAGTCTCTCGAAGTGCTCATCCTCGATCTCTCCCACCTTCTTCCTCGAATAGACCTAGGCTCTCCTGCAGTGCTACCCTGGGGACGAGGGATGACCTATGACCTATAGGTAACCCTAGCAATCGCTTGGCCAGGTCCTGGTAGCACGGGTAGGTAAAACCACTCACCGGTCTCCCATAAACTCTGAGCCTTGTGATCTGGCTCACGTCCTCGAGGCTGGGGATCATGTGTCCCCATGGGAATACGAAGGTGGTTGCCTCCGTGTCCCACCTGCTCTGCAGGGCCTGGGTGAGAGCCGGTCCGCCCTCATTCTCCCTATCCTAAAAATCTCCCCGAACCCCATCTCCTCCACTCTCTCTCTCTCTGGAAAGGGGGGAAGGCCAGGAAAACAGCCAAAACTAGCGTCCAGGATACCCGGGCCCTCATCACACCCTGCAGGCATAATTGAATTGTTAAACAGTCAGTGTTTTGGTGTTCGGTTCAAGTCGCGACCCCCATAGAGGTCGTGAACTTGTCGCGACAGTGCGGTGCACCGCGACCTTATCGCGTCACCTTTCTAGGCCGCGATAAGGTCGCGTCGGCATGCATCGCCGCAACATGGTCGCGGCGCCCATGACCATCGCGACAACCTGTCGCGACGGGTCGCGCTGACGCGTTCTCAGGACCAGACCAACCGGAGCCTCCCTTGTCCGAGCCTCTTTCCCATGGGCGTCGCGCCCTACATCTGCCCTCTAGGGGCTCCGTCTACTATTCCTACACATCCATTCAAGGCTTAAGGTCGGATTTACTTACCTATTTCATCGCCTTTGCCTTCTCCTTCCTCGCCTCTTCCACATCGACGGCGGGGGCCTCCACCTCTTCCTCCTCCTCCATCTCGACGTCCACCTCCACCTCTTCGACCGGGGGCGCCTCCTCCCGGCGCCGGGAGCTCCATCGCTCTACGTGATGTTTCGTCCATGAGGATCCTTCGCCGGTGTTGCCTCCTTCCATGACCGTTTTTGGGGTGATTAGGTTGAATTTGGGAGAGAATGCAAGAAAAGGTGAAGTTAGTGTGCGAGGATTGCAACGGGGATTGGATGATTCGAAGGTTGGAGGTTTGGGATGCTTGAAAGCAAGGAAAGGGGAAGAGGAAGGCGCCCTTTGCATTTTGAATTGCTCGGTTCGAGTCGCGTCATTGCGGGAGGTCGCGTCTATGTCGCGTCAGTTAAGGTGACCGCGACATGATCACGACCACCCGCCTTGACGCGTTCTGAAGGCGGTCCTAAGGGTTGTCACGACATAAACAGAGCCCATTGCGCATGTAGGAAAATTATGTTTTATTCATTCATCAAGTCTATACATTCACTGATTCTTTCCTACAATCAATTAAATGCCAAAATTCTGCCCTAACTACCATTTGATGTCCTCCCTACAGTCAATCCAATCAATTCTCAAATGACCCCCGCTGTCGGCTGAATCTTCTTCAATGCCTCAAGGTATTCCTTGGTCACGTCCTCATCTTCCACTACCTCAGCTTGAAGGAGACCCAATGCACATCTTTCCCAATGGACAATGGCGCTGCGCACGTCGCGCTCGTCCTTCTCGTCGCCCCTCTTCCTCTCTTGAACGGGCAGGTAATGCGATAAGAGAGGAACAACGGTGCGAGCCGCACCGCATTGAAGGTAGCAGCGATCCGGGTTGTAGAGAACCAGTGCTCCATTGCCTAGCAGTCGCAAGGCCAGTCCGGTGCGCTGAGGAAGATGGATCATCCGGTTGTGCAAGAAACGCAGGAGCGTTTCAAATTCGGCCACGGTCATCCTTTTGAAGTAATCACGACATGCCTTCAGCCCTTTCAATTGAGCAGTTTTGCACCACGCCTTAGTGCTCATGCAAAGAGGCTCGCCCACGAATGCCAATGGATGATGAAGCATTGTCTTACACTCCGTGGCCAAGTTCTCCATCGCCCGAAATTGAATGTGCATGCCCATCCAAAGCTCGAGGGCGATCACCGAGCCATAGAAGGGGCCCCCGGTAGCTGCAGAAGTAAGTCCAATATAGAGATATCCCAAAACCTCCTGGCCAATACTCATACCTTCTGAAACTGAGGCGATGATGCTGAGATTGGCAAAAGAGATGGCGACGTCCAATGCCGGGAAAAGGATGACCCCGCAAATACAGATTGCTGCCGCCTTAGCAATGGCCGTGTGGTTCCCGGTCTTGCGCTTGCATTGGGAAGTAATCCACTACGCAATGGGGAGGAGATGCACATGCATCCCGCTGGTCATGGAATGCAAATCAGTCTTCCTCGTAGTAATCTCTGCAAGGATGCTCCACGAATTGATCGGCGCCACAGTGTATGAGATCGCAAGCTCCTCGCCCCTCTGGTACCGTGGGAGGCCGAGCATTATCTCCAGCTCCTCCAATAAGATAGTGGCCTCGAACGTGGGGAAGACAAATGTATGCGTCTGCGGATGCCACAGTTCCACGAGCGCAAGGACACTATCCCACATGTGCACGATTTTGTCATATTTCTTAACAAGGACGAACACCGTGGATAGTCCCCACTCCTTCAATTGCCGGATTGACGCGGGCGGCAGTAATTCAAGCATGGGCGTAAACCAGGGCACCCTGGAAAACCTCCTCTGCCCGGGTAAGATCTGAGAAGAGATAGAAGGTTGAGAGGAAGAACGGAGTGAAGAAAGAAGAAAAATAGGGGAAAACAGAGCAGAAATTCAGGTTTTGGAAGAAGAGAAAGATGTATACTTGAAGCTCCAGGTGCGTGCATATGTGCCCCGGGATGGCAGAGAGTCGTTGGAGATCCGCGTGCGATTCACGGGCCGCCTTTGGTCCGGCATATGGCGGGATGTCCTCCTGGAAAGCAGAAAAGCTTCTCTTCATGGCTGCAAAATGAGGGTATTTGAAGAACAGGTGAATCAGGGGTTTAGCTGCGGGATTAGCCTCCCAAACCCTCCTTTTATAGAGCTTAGGTAGATGCAAACCCAGTCTAATCCCGTCTCTAGATGTTAGGATAAGATTAGGAGAGGTTTAGGAGTCCTAGTGGTAATCTAGGAGTCTTAGGATAGAGATAAGCTTGAGGCTTCTGCGTTTTCAGGGCTCGGGCCGAGTCGCGACGCCGCGATATGACGCGACCAAGTCGCGACATGGCAGGGCGCCGCGACTATGTCGCGGTCACCTAGGTCGTCGCCTCTCTATATGTTGTGTTGTTTCCATGTCTGTGCTTAGTGTATTGTTTGCCTGATTATGTTTGTGTATATATTGTCATTTTGTGCTTATTATGTCTGTTTATTGTCAAAAAACAACAACAACAAAAAACAAAAAAATCAGAAAATCAGAAAAAGGAAAAGAGGTCGTCATAGGTAAGTCAGGTAAGTATTTCTTCCCCTACTCCCCTGCATTACTATATGGTATTCTAGCTATTATATTATTTCAAGGACCGGCTGGTTCTCAATGTGCTCTGGGATTTGAGTTCTCCTTTACCAAAAACAGTGATAATTTAGGTGCACATTGTTAATCGTTGGATAGGCCGTTGAGTTAAGTAAGTTCGGGGACGATGGATTCAGGCCTGCACTGCGGTTGTGGGTAGTGTCTTGACCTGCTCATATTTGGCTTAACATTATTATCCTTGATGTATTTTCTACTTTCTCCTTTTCTTTGCATTCGTTTTAACGATTTCTTTTCTTTTAGCCCAGCATGCATCATGTAGGACTTTGAGCTTTCCTGACTCATTCCTGACTATTGATTAGCTCTTGTTGAGTGTCCAATCATCCTTCATATTCCAAACAAGAAATCCAATTCCATTCCGAATCGGAAGGTTTGCCTCCAAGATAGTTGTTCCCGACAGTTTGACAAGAATTTCCCTGTCTGGATTCTCTATCAATTTTTCATCTTATTTCTTTGATCCGTTTTGGTTGCGAACCGCTCCCAGGACAGAGTCATGAGTTACCTGCCTGGCACGCACATGTCTCTCCAAAATGAAACCTGCAGGCCAATCGGCTAGGGTACCTCTCAATCGAGGGGTTGATCATCCTCTTCTTTTCTCCTTCTCGTCCAGACTTGTGCTTTTCTTTGCACTCTGCTCGAGCAGCTAACTCGGGGCTTTCACAAAGATTCCAATTGCTTGTTGGTTACATCGGGTGTCTCTTTACCTTGGCTCCCACTTTTCAGTCCACTCCGCATCATTTTCGCTCCGCTGTCACTTCGTGACACCTCCACTCCACTTCCACCTCGTTTCCTTGCAAAGTGGAAGCCAAGGAGGGGCAATCTGTAGACACCCGATTCTGACTAATGAGTCGAACCATATTTCTTGTTATCTTAGTAAGCCCCTAGTTGGTCACTCACCTTGAGCCCATCATTAGCCTTGTTTTGAGCCCATTAACAACTCAAGTTGCCTTGAAATCCCGCCCATTATCACTTTGAGAAAGTCCTTAGGCCTAAAATAACCATTATTCTTCGCATGATTAGCTGATAATTCGCAGATAATTGGCCTCATTGACGCGTCGTATCGTAGCGCCGCATCTCAGTGTCGCGTCCCTACAAGCCGCCGCGACAGTCCATGCATACTCATGCACGTGGGCATACTGTCGCGTCGCCCCGCCCCGTCGCGTCTCCAAGGTCGCGGCCCTACGATACGCCGTGACAGCAGCTGCGCATGCAGGCCTCCGCAACCACCTCCTATTTATCCTCCCATGGGTTTATCTTTATCTCCAAGCAATATCTAAACCCCTTGGGCGAGGTTTGGGGCTAGGGGACTCTTTAGAAGGCTTATATGACTCTCTCACACGAATTTTAATGGGATTTATCTCTCATTTGGATTATTAATCCTTTTAAGGGATATTCTCTCTCAAAAATCTATAAAAGGAAGGCCCTCTCTTCATGCAGGGGAGGCCCCATTTTTTCCACCCGAAGGGCTGCCGAAATCTCCTCTCACCAACATTTAGCCTCGTAGCCACCTATTTCCACCATTTCCTTCACATTCCCCTCCACCAAAACACCCTCATTTCACCATTTATGGAGTACGGAACGTGAGAAGGACGACTCCTGTTACCTCCTGAAGCTTTTGCACACTCATTGGGACTGCATCCACGCCAGGGAGTCGCCCTAATGGGACTCATCTCCTCCCCCTCTCTTCCACCTTCATTTCGACATGCATTTTTTATGTTGTTTCTAGTTAGATCACACTCACCACATACCCACATTTTTCACACACCCAAAGGGGTTTAAAACCACCCCAGGTGCATTCCTACCATGATTCCCCATTTCCTCTCATTTTTAGAATAGATACTACGCTTAACATGTTCTAATAGGGCTTTTTTCTTGTCTCTTCTTTGTTTTGGCAGGCACCCAGGCTTTTCCACGAGGAGCTCTTGTTCTCCAGCCGGCTGGAGGATGGGAAGAAGGTCCACACACGACATCTCCCGCACACAGAGAATGCGACAGTGGAGGACGACGCGACAAGAGACGCATCAGGCGGCAGCGACGCGTTACCAGCATCTTCGTGGCAGGTAAGACCGCCGTGACACCAGGTCCGCTTCCTTTCTCTTTCCATTTCCTAGTTAAGTTAGCCCGTGTCATTTTCTACTCTTTAGGCAACTTACTAGGTGGCGATCACATTCCTACTTTCTATACTACTAGTTTTAGTACACGTTTGTGTTGAGGGGGGGCACAATCCCCGTGACTACACCTGGGTTTACCTGTTCTACAGAACTGCCCGAGAATGTCGCCTACTTGCGCCCCTACCTCGGCCATGCAACGCATGGGGCCGTTCCCAACGGGCAAACGGGCCACCTTGGCACCCCCTTGACCCAGTAAAAGTCCTACTTGGCCCTCTCCCATTGGCCTAGCCTTTCTACATGGATTGCCACATGTTCAAGTGTGTTTCTTCACACTTGAGCATCCTATGCTCACTAGCTCTGCCCCCACTGCATATATATGAAGGTCCTTACCCTTCTAAGCAAAGGGGGAGAGGCTGGACGAGCTAGAGCCTTGATGCTTTGAGATAAGAGAGAGAAAACCCACTTCAAGCCTTGAGAGCTTCCACTCTTGCTTCCTCTCTTCCTCTCAACCTTTGGAGCATCCAGGAGGCTTCACCACGAGCTGGAGGAGCCCACAAAGCAGTCACCCACGCCTGCAAATGAGGATCATCTCCCTCTTCTCCTTCTCTTTCCCCTCTTCCTTTTTTAGCTTTGCATGCTATTCACTCCACACACACACACACACTAGGCACGTCACACTCCTAGACACCTAAGAGGGATTTTTCAAACCAAAAACGGAGGGAAGAAGGGTGGTCGTAACACTTGGCCACCCCTCTTCTCAAGCCCGCAACCGGTACGGGGCTCACCTTTTGGGTCACCTCTCTTCATTTCTGCACGTTTACTACACTTCAATTAAGTCTAATAGAGTCTTCTTTGTTGAAGGAACACCTCAAACAAGACCGTGGAGCTTCTTCTCTTTGGCCGGCCAAAGAGGGGAAAGTTGGAGTCCCGCCATCAACCGCTACGTGAGGCTACGTCACCGGCACGATCAGAAGACTTCCTTAGGCACAGATAAGGCCTTGGCGATCACCTCCCATTAATTTACTTGCTGGCTTCATTCCTTTTCTTCCTTCTCTCTCTGGTCAACCTGGTCAAACGGGAGTCAAAGAGCAAGAGAAGGTCAACTAGCAAATGCCAACACCCAACGAGGGAGCCACTCAACGTTCGGGGAACCTCCGGAGTCCATTCGGGAGCGGAACGGAACGTCCATAGGGGTATGCCCCAGGTAGTTGTAATTTTTCTCTTGGACATGTAATTATGTATTGGGACAATGTAAAGTGTTGTGAACAAATATGAAAACATGTACTTTCTTGTGTCTTATATTCATGTGGTTGTCTTTTATATTCTTACTGGACACTTGTGCGAGTTATCTGTGGCGAGACTTCGGTCTGTTCGTGGGAGGCAGCTCTGAATATGGAGCCTTATTAGACATAAATATCCAGAGTCACTACAGTTAGTATCAGAGCATGGTCCAGTTAGAATATGAAAAGACATTTAGGTTACAATGTCCCAAGACATGGTTAATGTCCACTCCTGGTAGTAAGTCTACAATTTTGTGTGATTTTTAGTGTGGTTTTCACGTGAGTTTTTGGCATGTGTATTGTGTGCATATTTTGTCAGCTTGGCAGTTGCCAGTGGTGGCAGAGGAATGGTATGGTTGGTAATGGCATAGTTTGTTGAGTTATGCTAGTAAGTTGGTTTATTACAGAAAAGTATGATCATGTAGGGGTTTTTAGTTGTGGAAAAATTGAGGGAAATGGTAAGTTCAGTTGTGATAGTTAGTAAAAATAGAGTTATGTTTTGAGAAGGATATGATTTAGTGTGATGAAAGTGCTTTACAAGGTAGAGAATCAACGGAGACAGGTATAAGGTAATGGTTGTGAATATGTGTAAGAGGAAATTGTTGCAAAGGTAATTATGTAATAGAGTTATAGTGGGAACAGTGTTGTAGTGTGGTACAGTGTGTTAAAGATTGTTATATGAAAGGATTACGATTGAGCATTCACCAGAGGTAATTGAAATGTTTGAGATTTGTGTTAGTAAGTGTTAAGAGATAATTTGGATGATAATGTGACTAGTGATATGGAAGATTTGAAATGATTAAGTGAGGCAGATTAGTTTCAGATAAGGTATTAGTAAACAGAGGAGCAGTGATTTGTGGCAGTAGAGTTAAATGTGTTTTGTGATCAGAAATGATTGTAGTGGAGAGTTTGAGAATAATGTTGCTATAAGTGATAATGGTAATAGGAAATTGATATAAAGCTCAATGTAAATGTGTGCAAAGGTGAGCAGTTGGAAATAGAGAGAGTAGAGGAAGATTAATATTTAGTTGAATTTTCTGAGAATTTTGAAGGAAAGATATTCCATGGGCAAGTTATTGTGCTTAAAGAAAGGGGTATTCAAATTTGACTCTGGTATGTTTCAGTAAAAGGTAATTGTGTATTAAGAAGAGTTATAGTATAAGTGGTACAGTAAGATCAACCAGTTAAAGGTAGTATTTTGTAAAGATGGTATTATGTTCAAAGCAGTTGCCAATAAAGTTAAAGTTCAGTATTATTGATTAGATGAAGCAAGAATGTGGCAGATTATAAAATGGTAATAGTCAGATAGTTCAAGAAATGTGCAGTAAGAGTTTATGAGGCATGTACAGTAAGTGATTCAGATGAACAGAGGAGTTTTGTTATAAAGGTATTTCCAGAGTTTGACGTAAAAGTTACAACAGATCAGTCAAAGAATAGTGAGCAGATTAAAGTATGGCAGAATAGAACAGAAAGAACAAGGAAGGTATGGAAATTGGAATTTGTAAAGTCCATATATTGTAGAATATAAAAAGGAAAAGTGTGATCAATTAAGTAGTGAATAATTTGGGTCAGATGGCATCTGATTGAGAAAGGTTTGGTAAAGTTGAAGGCAGAGTATGTGCATAGTTAGTTGAGCAGTTTTATTTCCCCGATAAAAGAGTATAGTGTCACAGCAATGAGAATGGATATTTTAAAAGGTTATAGATTTGATTTGCTAAGTCAGTCAGAGAATAATATTCGAAATAAGGAAAATATGTAAAGAGTAAAGCATGTCAGTAGCGGTATGGCAAGACTTAGAATTCAATGTGGCACAAATAGACTTGAAGCATTAAATAGAGCAACTTAGGAATTTAGGTATTTTCTTCCTGTGGTAATTAATTGGGTAAAATGGTTTGATAAGTAAGTACAGTCAGCTCAGTTGGAGTCAGAGTGGTAGCAGGAATAAAGAGAATTAAAGATAATAGTGAAGGCAGAATTTATGGAACATTTTGGCAAGTATCTAATGTAATCAGAGTGGCGCAGCAGAAGCATAGCAGATTCAAGATTCCCAGGTCATCAAAAGTTTAATTGTTTGAAAAAAGAGTTTGAGGTTTTTGCAGAGCTAATTAAAGAGGCAATAGTTCATAGTAAGAAATGAATTTAAAGTGGCATAACCAGATTGATATACAGAGGCAGGAAATTCAAAAATGGTATTTTGATTTTCTTCAAGGGACTGACAGTTGAGAATGTGAGCAAAGGTAAGACAGAGTAACAGTTGGCAGTGATAGGCCAATAATGGTATAGCACCAAGGAATAGGAATTTGAAGATAGTTTAATATGGAAGGGCACTTAAGCGTGGCAGTTTATGGTAAAGAGTTTTAAGTAAGTAAAGCCGCATAGAAAGGAATGTTGCAACACAGCTAGGAAAATGTGGAAGCAGGTTGAGTCCAAAGAGATAAAGCGCCAATAGCAAGGTAGAATCACCTATAACTGAAAGGTAAAGAAAGTCAGATTGGCAATTAAGCAGAGCAGTTGTGAAATGAATTAAAGAGAAAGGGAAACAAAACCAAGATAGAAGTGAACAGACTGAGTTAGTCAGCGCAGAATGGTTTGAAAAGCAAGCACATAGAAAGTCTATCCTACTTGTTCTGTATATGGTTTTATGTCTTTTAGGTGTAAGTATGGCTTACCGTGGCTCGTTTCTGAATGTCGAGGACGACATTCCTTTTTAGGTGAGTAATGTAACGGCGCGATCGTTTGGCTCCGTGTTCTAGCAGTTCTGGTGTAGTGCTCTTGGCCAAATGTGGGGTCATAGAGCCTTGTGCATGACCTTTGTGCCTTGCGTGGGCATTATGGGCTTTAGTTCTCAACTCATTAGCCCGCAGGTTTTCTGGTGAAGAAGGCGACGGGGCATGTCATCGCATTTTAAACGCGACAGATCCCTACGTTGCGATTCACCAACCGCCTTTGTGACGTGTGGCGCGTCGAGTTCTGATTGGAGACGGTGAGGGTGGTCACGTTTTACATGTTGTAAACGTGATGTATGCCTCTGTCGCGATTTTGACTGAGTGTTTAATTGCTTTGTTTCGGCCAGACAGAGCAGAGAAGCTCCTGTGGCATTTTTGGCATATGGTGGTTCGTGCGACGCTAAATTCATGTGAGGAGGGTGTTCGAAGCGGGGTGCACCGGCGATGTGGTGGTTTTCGCATTCTATGGGTTCTTCGAGACTGGTAGGGAGACTTCCTCCTTTATTTTATGTTCTTTAATTGGTTTACAGCTTAATCATGTGGTAGATCAGCTTTCATTTTATAAGCTTCTGTGTGAGTGCAAGGTGTGTGGAATGGTTTGTGAAGAAGGATTTGGGGTTCAGCCGTCTGCCTGATAAGGCGACGGTTTGAACCGTCGCGTTTTAGTGAGAACGCGACAAGGTAGTCCGTCGCGTTTCTCTTCGATAGTTTCGATTGGTGTGAACGCGACCACTTGACCTGTCGAGTTCTTATTGAACGCGTCGGTGTGGTCCATCATGGTTTAGTGTACGGTTTGGGTTGTTCTTATCGCGATGTATTGTCCCATTACGATTTGAACTTTGATTGTCGAGTTTGACCGTTTGGTTTGAAGGCAACGTATCGGGCCGTCGCATTCTGGTCACGACGCTGGGCCCCGTAGCGTTAAGTTTGGAATTGCGACCACTTCTGAAGGCGACGTCTGTGTCTGTCGCGTTTCAACTTCCGATGTATGGTATGGTGGTTGGGCTGTGATGGTTCTATGTGGACCTAGCCTTGATTGATTAAAGTTAATTTAAGTTGTTTTGAGTTAATGAATATTAAGTAAAGCATGTTATAGGCTTATTAATTTGGATTATGTTCAGAAAGTGAATTAAGTTAGTCATATTATTATGCTAATTATGTGGTTAATGTGCGTTGTGGTCTAGTGTTGCTATGGAGGTCATGAGATGACCAATGACTGGCAAAGTTATTATGTGTGTATGTGGTTCATGTGTGTATGGTGGTTCATGTGTGTATGAGTGTATGTTTGCTTGGAGGTCACATAGTGACAAGTGACAAGGTAATTATGGTATATGCACTATGATTTATAAATACAGGTTGTATAAGTATGGATCGTGGTTTGTGTGCTTGCCGAGTTTGGTGGTCTGACGCCTATTCCGAAATGCCTCTTCAGTCGGGTACCCCAGGTTTTTTGTGAGCCAGGCACGTTGTGCTCGGGGCGTATCCCGGTACAATGTGTACCACAGAGGTCTGTGTCATCTTCCTGGACACCCTCACTCCTGTGTTTGAGTTGTACGTCCGGCGGAGGGAAAGACGACAGTGGGGCAGCGACTTGTGTTTGTGGGTGTGCGGTCGCTTGTAGCGCACTCGTGTTTGGGAGTACAGACACCAGTAGACGTACTGAGCCCCATCTAGTCCTGTGTTTCTAGTGCCTCAGTTTAGAGAGCTCAAGCCAGAGTTTCTAATGGTGCCAGGCATGGGCCTGCAGCAGTATGGGCTGCAGGTGTGGTGTTGGTTGGTCTCCACTGTTCTTTGGCTTTACTGTGTGGTTGTGGAGCGGCAGTTGGACCTTCATCCTTGACTGCAAGACTAAGAGGTAGTTCTTGTGTTGTGTTGTCCGGGTTGGATACTAGCGTCATGAACCAATAGTTCATTCCCGTGTGGTGGCGTCGTTCTTTCCTACTCATGCTTTCCAATGGTTGTAGCTTGTGAGTGGTGACTCACCGGTTGTGGTTTGACTCACTGTGGTATGCCTTGTTGGCGGCACAGTTGTGTTGAGGTTTTGTGGTGGTACCTCATGGTGGTAGGTACCTGTACCCTTCATGGGTAACCGTTTGTTATGGTACGCTATGTACCAACCTTTTTAGGTGTTGAGGTAGAGCTGTGCTCCGTGGAGGTCGTGTTGTAGGACCTTCCACTTGTAGTGTTGTACCCTTTTAAGGGTAGCCTTCCAGAGTGTTGTGGTTTTAGGGTATAGTGGACTACCTCCTTTTTGGCAGTCTTGCTACCCTCGTGTTTGAGGTTTGCCTGTGAGGCTTGTGGCCTAGGCATTAGTGTTGTTATTATGGTCCAGTGTTTCTGTACCAGTCCTCATGGTTTCTTTAGTTTCTGCAAACTGTGTTAGATAGTGGGTTTTATTTAATGGTAGTTTAATTATGTTTAATGTGATTATGATATGATTTGGCTATCAGTGTTACCAGTGAGACCCTTGTGGTTGTGGTCTCTTCAGTTTCCAGTTTTATTTTGGGAGGTCCCTGCTGAGCCAGTGACTTGTTGAGGCTCACTCCCTTACAGTTCTTTTCAGGTGTTATCTGTATGTTGGCCCGCAGTAGCGTTATGGCAGACTTGTACCACTAGCAGTTGAGTTGTAGTTGTGTTAGTGTGAGCTTTGCTTCCTCGGGGTATGCCCCAGGTAGTTGTACTTTTTCTCTTGGACATGTAATTATGTATTGGGACAATGTAAAGTGTTGTGAATGAATATGAAAACATGTACTTTCTTGTGTCTTATATTCTTGTGGTTGTCTTTTATATTCTTACTTGACACTTGTGCGAGTTATCCCTGGCGAGACTTCAGTTTGTTCGCGGGAGGCGAGTCTGAATATGGAGCCTTATTGGGCATAAATATCCAATGTCGCTACACATATTTCATTGTGAACTCTGCTAACTTGCTCCAATTATTCAATGGAGAACTTAAAACATGCTTTGCTTACTTATCTTGTACTCAATTAACTGTAATTCTTTGAACTCTGTATGACAAAATTCTGAACTTTTTTACTTTGTTTACTTAACTGAGCTTAACTGATCATGTTGACTTTCACACTTACCGAGATCTGCTTTCACTTACATAGACAATTTGTGCTAAAAGAAACATTTCTTCGCTGAATTCCTTTAACTCATAACTGTAACATTCTTTTACCTTGCAAATAGATGTTTGTAAACAATTACCATGACTGCATTTTCATACTCCTGACATTCCGCTAATCCTTCTTCAGCCTCTTTTTAGATATCATACTAACTGATTACAAACACACCTTCTGACCACTATCTTAATCAACTAAACTGAACAAAACTGTCTACCGTTCTATTACATACACAAATCTCTAATTGAAACACTGAAATTTTTTTAATATTTAATACTGATTCCCTAAACATCTGCTTTCCTCTCTTTCTCTTTGCTGCATTCTTTCCATTACACAGCCGCACTATTCAATAAACTCTATTCCACTGAAATAAACAATCTCTATAAATTCCATTCTATTTCCTCTGCTCTTATTGTACTCTGTTGTCACATCTCTATTCTTATTCATGGAAACCATTACTTCCATAACACAGTTACTGACACTGACAATCCTTAATCCAAATGTAAATGTTGCCGAAGCTTTGATTTAATCACTGTAACACATTTGTTTCTTTTCTTTACAAATTCTTGTCTATTAACACTACATTCTCATTCCTTCTGTTTCCTGAACCACCCTTCTCTATCTCCTTCCATTCTACTCTCTTTACTGAAATCTAAATCCAAAATTCAAAAAAGTTGAAACACCTTTCTTGATGCCTGATCTGATCTTGCTAATCACTAAATCTTGCTCCAATAATGCTAACTCCCCTAACTTTCTAACCTTATACCATTACCTTGCCTTAACTATTACATACACTGAACATTTCTACAAAACACAAAATATTTGCTGCAACGCTGCAACATATAACAAATATTTTTTCTAACAATACAACTTGGCATCCAAACTATCATCTGCTTACTCATTACTATCCTTAACTAGCTCAGAAATCCGTTCCAGCTCAACAACCTTTTCATTCGCTCTTTCTTTAACCAACAATTCTCATTCCTTGTAAGGCCCTCGAATTTGTTGCATTATTGTATTGCATGTAATAATTCATGTTGTGTATGTACGTATGTAAATATCTACGTAGGTACTAGTTAGTATACTATTGCATGCATGTGTATAAACTAGATGTAATAGTGTATGAATGATATGTTTGATATGTGTACATGATAATACATATGTATGACATATAGGTATAAGATTGCATGGTTTATGCATGTTTTTGAGTTCTGGCGAAGGCCAGATTGGCGTCAATATCCATGGACGCTTGAGTTGAGTAGGCTTCACCCCAATGGACGCCAACACTAATTCCAGCGTCCAGCGATGTGGATGCCAAATTCTCTGACCTGCCTGCGTGCAGAGCCCAGAATTTCCGGAAGCAAGCCACCCCAACCATTGGGAGCTGTCCCCAACGGTCTGAAAGGCTATCTTGTCACCCCCCTGCGTGACAAGAGAACCCTCTGCTTTAAAACCAACTCCCCTTGCACCAGAAAACTCTTTTGACTCTTTGCAAAGAGGAGGAAAACCCTATTCGGAGATGTGCAAAGACTGAGCTTTGGAGGCTTCAATCCGGCGATCCCAAGGCTTCATCCGCGTTCTTTTGCAACTGGAGGCTATAGGGAACCAAGGAGAAGCTTCCCCACCACCGGCTTAGCACCTGCATCGCCTAGAACCCGGAGGAGAGCTCTTTTGGAGGCTTCTTGGGACAGCCCAAGGAGAGCTTCCACCGAGCCCTAGATCCTTTTGGTGCCATTTTCTAAAAGGCAAGTACCCTACCCATAACGTCCCTGTATGTGTCTAGGTTGTTTTATGAATTTTATGTATTTTCCTTCGTGTCCTAGACCCCCAAATTCACCCCATCTTTGGAGCTCGGGTCTGTGTTCTGCACAGACCTGACATTAATGGCAATATCCCTGGCCACTAAGATCATGCTTAGCGTCCAGCGATTATCCGTTGAACATTGAATAGCGGCCATAGACCGCCGCCAAGTTCATCTGAGTAGAACAGCAAGCTGTTCGGCCCTTCTATATGATTATTTCGACGTGTTTTGCGTTGAGGATAATGTAACTCTTATATACTATGTACACTAGTTATGTGATGAATGGGAGAATGAATGTACATCTATTTTTGGGGTGGTTTAGTTTAAGTTTGTCTAATGTGTATGAGAAAAGAATGGCCATGTGTATTCACCATGATCCTCATGATCAGTGGTAAAGTTTTGTTGCCCAAATTTGTTAGACCATGTTGCATGTTACTATCTGTGCTCTGAGTTTCTGACATTTTTTCCATGCTTGTATGATTATTTAAAATTCTGTTTTGGGAAAATAGAAATCATGCGTAGTCATGTTAAATTCCAGTAATTGTGCGTTACTCGATAAATTCGAGAACAAATTCTGTGACCCTGGGCATGCTAGGGTCAGACAGTGAGCTATTAAAATTTGTGATTTTGTTTTAACTCCATGTTCAATCGCATTATGAATATTGTGTGGAATGGATGGTTAACTTTCTGAAATTTCATTTTGAGTTAGAAAAATCTGAAATTTGGCATGTGGGATCCTAAACCCGAATTAGCCTGTGGTTCAAATTTCAGGTCATTTGGATCAGTAATGATGCATATGACTTTTTCCATGTAAAATGTGAAACTAATGCATGCCTTTGTAAAATGATTTGATTTTGTATAAAGCAACCTGATTAGTGGAATTTCCTGAGTGCTAAATTTCTGTAATTGCAGTGCCATGTTAGGAAAAATAGAGAAATGTGCATGTGAGTGGAAAAGTGAATGAAATGAGAGTGGCATGTGTAAACATAAGTGTTAAAATCGGTAAAATGTGTAATGTGTAACTTGTGCCAATGTGACACTGCTTCCGTTCCGCAGAGGGCAGTGGAACCGTATCAGGGAAAAGTCTCCCTGAGAGGTTCAATGTGTAGTGACCCTAAGGCATAGGGGGAAATCCCTGGAGTGGACAAGTACCACTGGTTAGGGTGGAGACTTGTTCTCCCCGGTCTGTGCAGCCCAAGAGTCGCCATTGTATTGCCTAGATGGCGTCTATGTGATGTGTGTGTTGTGTCCTTCTTTTGGTGGTTTGGGCTATGTGTCACGGCACTAAATGTGAATGTGTAAATGTGTATGTGTTCATGTGAAAAATGTGGATGTGACAATGTGTAACAGTGTATGCGCAAAGTGTGAAATAGGCGAATTTGGAATGTGTAAAAATGTGAAATCAAAATGTGAGGATGTGAGTTGTAATCCATGTTATGACAATCTGAAATCATACTTAAACCTCTTACCATTTTATGATCATGTTCACGTATTGCAAAATGCCTAGAATCCATGCTAGAATAATTGTTAAGCATGTAGAAAACGACTTCCATCCTTGGTTTGTTCACATGTTGTGATTTAATCATTGTTGTAGCTTTCATGTGTTAGATTTCAGTTGCTAAAGCATGAAAAACCAGCAGCTTAAAGCATGTAAAATGGTTACGTATATGCGTAAGAATGTGTAGATTCCATGTTAGGAATGTTTCCTTTCATACATGCTCGGAAATTTATGTTAATACTTTCATGTCTTAGTTGGTTGAAGGTGGATTTCTATGTGAGAAATGAATAGAAAGCATGTGATAGGAAGTTTTATTGTGGGGAAAAATCTGAAAGCATAGTCCATGTGTTTAAAATTGTAGATTCACCGTGATAGGTTGTTGAATTAAAAAGTCAAGCATGCTACATGTTTGTGTCTTGTGAACGTGAGTGTAGAACCTACTATGATATGTGCATGTACGGCATGTGTAGAGTTCTTGCGGAGTCTTTTAGACTCACTACTGCTTCGGCGTACAGGTGTAGTTGGTGACGAGACACTTGCGGAGGAGACGTTGGAGACCGACTCCGAGCGCGGAGATTAGAGTCTTGGAGTACTAGCGACATTTTGTGACTTTCGTAGTATGTAAATTGAACATTGTACTAGCATTATCAGGGAGAATGTATAAGTATGGACATCTATGTATTTGATTTTCAGCAATTAAATTATGTGGACTTTTAGTTCTTAAATGTTTTTGAATCATGTATGTTAAATGTGGATGATGAATGAAATGCAGACAGTGGTTCTTTTACTTCCGCTCCTCTTGTTCTTATATTCACATGTATCTCAGCTGAATGTTATTGTTGGGTAATGTCCCACTGTGGCAACACTCGCTATAACCGACGTGGGGTTGGTAATAACCGTACCGGTATGATGAGGGTCGTTACATTCCTACACCTTTCGCATCCTGAAAAATTGTTATAATACTAAAAATTTTCTACTCATAAAACACACTTAGTCCCATGCCACAAGTCACCCCGCTCTCTACTTACTATACCTCATCTGAAGCTGATCTAAACCACTTAATCATCTAAACTCTTCCATATTGCTAACCACATTATCATTTGAACTACTTCTCAATTCTCCCCAGACACAAATCTCAAACATATCAATTACCCCCACTAAATTTCTCAATCCTTTACATCTAACAATCTTCAACACAACACTGCTCCCACTACAACACTATTTCCGATGTAATTCTATCACATAGTTATCTCCATAGAAATATCCTTTACACATACCATTGCCATATAACTGTTTCAGCTAATCCACTACTTCACTGAAAACACCTTCATCACACTAGATTATATCCTTCTCAGAAGACAACTTTGTTGGCCCACGGATGTAGCAGCAAGGATACCTAGAGGGGGGTGAATAGGTTATCTGAAAATACAAATAAAAATCACCACTTGAAGACTTTGGTTAGTAAATGTAGTTGTGTGCAATAGATAGAGTAGCAGTGTGGAAGCTTTAAACAAACATCACACAAATGAACACAGAGAATTTATCCTTATTCGGTACTTCTCAAATGGAAGACCTACGTCCAGTCCCCAAGCAAAATCTTGGGATTTCACTAACCAGAGTACCATTCCCCCAAGGATATACAAACCCCCAGCTCCCCGCTGGTCCCTCTTCTTTCTGAGTAGGAAGGAAACTCACTTCTGTTACAGGTCAAGAGTCACCCATCTGGAACAAACCCCAGTGCGATCTACTAGACTTAAACCCCCAGCTAGATTCTGCTGACACAACCACCCCAGCTAGGTCTTCCCTTAACACAAGGGGAACACTGTGTATACTCCACAGCTGGACAGAATCCACCAGCGCTCAGCTGGCCTTCTCTTCACACAATAAGAGACATTGTATATAGTCCTACAGCTGGACACAGTCTTCTTATAAAGGAAAGAACAGACTGAGAGCTATACATGATGAACACTAAGGAACTCAAACTCTCAACTCATAGACTCTCTCCAGATTTACATGATACACAGAGAGAGTGAAGAGAGAAAAGGACTTGATGCTTGAAGACTTCAGATGGTTTTGCTTCACGCACACTTCTTCTTGGCTTGAGCTCTTCTCTCTTTGCTTTGAGTGTGTTTGGCGTTAAGGCTTCTCATGGATGTACACTCTTTTGAATGATTTTCAGGTTTGCTTTCTTGTTTCTTCCAGCTTTGCTTCATTCTTTTTAAAGAGCGTTTGACCAAATCCATTGAAAAGTAACTGTTGGAGCTATTGGATCCGTTGTGACTCTTCTAGCCATTGCTCATCTTCTTCTTCATCTCCTTATGCTATCATTATATCTAACGGATGCTTGCTTGAGTCTTAACGGACTCCTCATCTAAGGCCCAGCAAGTTTTCTACATGTTTGCACTTTTAGAAATTCGTTTGGTCGGAGTTTGGGACCCCAGACGACGTGTTTCAGGCCGAATCAATGGTCTACTGTGAGGGGGCTCTTGACGTCAAGCATTGTGACATCAAGATGTGGTCGACGTCAACCTGCTACTTGATCTGACGGTAATTTCGATTGCCGTCTATTTTGTGTTGATGTCAACATGTTTTGACATCACGTCTTCTTGGAATCTTGACATCAATATTTCTGTGACGGCAACATTTGTTAATGTCAACTTCTGCGTGTTCTAGTCCTAGTTTTCCTTTGAAACTTGGGGGCTTTTTTGGATAGGTTTAAAGGGGGTAGAGTCGTGTTAGGGCAAGGATCTTACCCCAATCACGACCTTGGCTCTCTATATATAGAGAGGGTCATTTGGGGAGAGAACTTTTGCTCTCTTGCTAGGTATTGGGTGTTGTGTAAGGAGAGAGAGAGGGCTATCCCGAGGGTAGATCGGTCGTGTTGCTGCTTGTTTAATGTTGATGATATGAAGAGAAAGCTTCCACGACCTGAGAGGAAGGCTTTGGACAAGGAGATCGTGGCTAGATCGTGCTCAAGATGAAGGATTTGATCGTGCTTGGAGGATACTCTTTTGGGTGCGAAAAGAGGGCTTCATCGGCTAAATTCTCTTGTTGTAGAACGTTCTTGACACAAGTAACGTAGGGTTTCTCTCCGTGGACATGTCCCCTAGGGTTTTCCAATTTTTCTAGATTTTTAGAAAATTGTTTCGATGTCGTTTGCCATATTTTCTTGCCCTCGGTCTGCATTTTGTGCAGTCTGGGAGGTTGACGGCCACAAGTTAGCTGTTAACCTGAACTTGATGGCAACAGATGTTGACGTCAAGTTCATCTTGTCTAGAAATTTACAGTTTCACAATTTATGATGGTTTTGTGAGATTCTGTGATGGTTTTTGAGTTCTTTCCATTCTATCTTGACCTGTTAATCATCATGATGAGTTTGGGCATCTTGGATTAATTTTTGTTAATTATGGTAATTATTTTAATTTTTGTTTATATGAAAATGCATGTGAATACTTGATAATTTTGATTTCCATGATGTATACATGTTATAAAAATCATTATATGTTATACTTCAGTTGTTAGACTACTTTAAGCATGATCTAGGGCTTCTTTACCTAGTTCTATTTATGTTCATGAATTATTAGTGTTTTTGTGAATAATAACTTGATTTCTGACTTTAATTATGAAAAATAGTTGTACTACTCAGAAAGTTTATGAACAATTACTGATATGTTCTGTCAAGTATATCTACCTCGTGGTTAAAATTTCAGCATGTTCTGATCATTGTACAATTAGTTATGAATTTTTTGAAGCTTGCAGTACCATGTTTTAATAATAATAAGTCTCAAACATGTTTAAAAATGTGATTAGCATCATGATTAGGTTGTGTTAATTATTGTTTATGATTAATCTGAGTATCTGGAAGTGATTAATATATGTTGCATGTTATATGGTGTGTGTGCATGGAAAGAGAGAGAATATGTGACAGTGTGCATGAATAACATGATAATGTGAAAGATAAAGTTTGTGCCAATGAGACACTGCCACCATAGATTGAGTGGAGCCATACTGTAATAGTGCCCTACGGGAAGGCTCAATTGGTTATGAGATACCCGGGGCAACGGGTCGTGTGAAATCTTGGAGGTGGACAAGTTCCACTGGTAATGGTGGGGAGGGCTTCCCCCGGTTTTACGCAGTAACCAAGACTTGATCATTGCCTGGCGATTAAGTATGTGTATATGATTGTGTAATCTTTCTAGTGGTGGTTTGGGCTGTGTCTTGGCAAGTGTAAAAGTGAATATGTGAATAATGTGTAAAGTGATATGTGAACGTGGCACGTGGTATGTGCAAGTGATGGTGACATGTGATCGTGATCGTGAAAGTGAAAACTATGCGAAGCTATGTGAAATCATGTGTAAGTGAATGTGAATGTGATAAATGTGAGAATAAGTGCATGTGGAAGCAAAGGCAAAAGTGCATGTGAATATGTCATGAGAAGGTAAATGCATGTGCTAATATGATCCATGTTAAATGATAATTGTGATATCTGTAGGATCGAAAATAGGTTGGACCAGATCTAGAAGGGGGGGTTGAATAGATCTAGGCCAAAAACTGCGGAAGCTTAGCCAATTTAAAAATTGCTTTGAATCAGAGACAACTTAGAAATGAAATACACAGATCTGATGAGTGAGTGTGTGAATTAAGGGATTGAGTGAGTGATTAAGTTGATTAGAAGTGAGCGAAAAATCAATGCATACATCTAGCGCAAAGTGAAGTTAGATCACAAAACAAACCACTGCACAGAGATTTTAGGTGGTTCGGAAATCACACCATGTGATTCCTACATCCACCCTCACAAAGTGAGGCTCCACTACTCAACTTGAGCACACTACACACTGGAGCTTAACAACTCCACACACTGAGTTCAACAACTCACACACAACCTCTAGAGCAAGACTACTCTAGAAACCTGAGCACAACTGCTCAACCACAACTGAGTGCGACGACTCAACACACTGAGCACAAAGGCTCAGAACCAACTTGCTAAATCAAAAACAACAAGATCCAGATCCTCTAGCAATGATCTGATCTATAGAGATTCATTCAAGGAGACTGGTGCAACAATTCATGCACAATCTCAAGAATGACTCAGAAGAACTAAGGGAAATTGAAGAGTTGTATGTAGAATCCTTGTTCTTCAGATGAACTCCCTTGTAAAAGACTGAATTGAGAAGATGCTTGAACTCTTGAAGTCCCTGGGCGATGCTCTGCAATTTGTGCCTCTGGATCTTCCTTGAAGTCTTCTCAATCGACTGCTTCTACTTGATCTGCTCCCTTGGAAGTGATGTCATTGCATCTTCATGGATCAATCTTCACTTCTTGTGCTTGGAGAAATGAGAATTTGGTTGCAGCAGCACAAGAGGAGCAAGAACGGGAGGAGAACTGTTCTTGCCGCCAAAAGGATTTCTGGAAGGCTCTGAAAGGTTCTCTTGGGTTGGATGGCCAATAGGAGGGTATTTATAGCCCAATGTCTCCAAAAGTACCCTTGGGGTGCGTGGGCACATGATCCAAGGTCGATCCACAAGATCCCTAGAGTGCCACGTGTCCAGGTGGGACTTAAAGTGAAAACGTTTCCGGAGTGTGTCGACCTGACCATGGGTGGGTCAACACACTGTCCCATTTCTGTAAAACTGGCCCTCTGGGAGAGGTCATAGTGTCGACACACTCACTAGCTGTGTCGACACACTATCCCAATCTGGCAAACAGGTCTTCTGGGAGAGAGTACTAGTGTCGACACTACCTGGGACTGTGTCGACACACTGTCCCAACCTGTCAACTGGGTTCTCTGGGAGCTGGGTCTAGTGTCGACAGCACTTGGGACTGTGTCGACACACTTGATCATTTCTTCATGACTTTGCCTTAGGGTTTGATACCCTGTGTCGACACCAGTAGTGGGTGTGTCGACACTACCCTTGTAAGAAATGTATGTCTCTGAGAAATAAACACATAAATCATTAGTCCAATGTATTATCATGAATATATATGATAAAATGTGTTTGGAAACATGCTTTTTGAATATTGTTATTACATGTGTGATGTATCTAACATGTTCCATTCATTGTGCATTAAAATCACAACTTGTCATCATCAAAATTATGAGGGGAAATGTATTAAATTCACACTCAACCAACAATCTTCCCTTTTTGATGATGGCAACATTAAGTCACATGAAGGTTTGAATTTACAATGAAATGTGATTTTAAGCCATTTATTCACACAACATTCAATCATATACACTGAATGACAATGAACACATGTTTTAACATTTTCATTTACATTCATCAAAGGCCATTAAGCACATTTTAGCAACATTTGACAATTTTGCACAATTAAGTACACAATGTTACGACAACCAAATCTTTTCATTAATGGCCAAAAAACATACAAGGTTTGACATTTACCTCATCCATTCATTGACATTCATAGACAATCATTCATTCCAAGGATTTTCAATCACATTCAAAACAAGTATTCCTTCTCATTCAAAAAGATGTTCATTACAATGATATTCAATTACATTCCGAAAAAAAACAAGTGTTTTTCTTTCTTCTCCCCCTTTGACATCATCAAAAGAAAATTACATTAAGCAGGTGGAGGAGGAGGAGGAAGAGGAAGAAGGATGGACTCAATGGTCTTCAGCCTTGACTCCATTGCTGCAAGGTTGGATCTAAGTTGAGTTTGCATTGTTGACAGCCTTGTGTGTAGCAACTCTTCCAACCTTTGACTGTTTTCATACATGTTGGACTAAAAGGCAGACAAGTCAACGGAAATTGGCTGTGAACCTAAAGAAGAGCTTGCAAATCCATGTCTATTGATATCTCTGAGCTCCTTCTTAAGGGTAGACATCTCATTGTCTATGTGAACTGATAGGTTCTTCATGCCTTCCAAATCATCAACCATATGAGCAAATAAAAGTCTAGTCTTTGAAATCTGAGACACTGCTTCCTGACTGTTGAATAAATTCTTCTGAGAATTTACCAATATCCCTTCATGGACCTTTTCCAGCGTGTCCTGATGTTCCTTTAACTGAAGGGATGCATCACCCAAAGTACCAATTAGCCTGTTAAATCTTTGGGTGGCATGATCTGCTGCTTCTTTCTGCTTAATGAACTGAGCATTCACAGAATTCTCCAACCTTTGAACTCTCAACTCAAAGCTCTCTGAAATTTAATGGATGGAGGAGGTGATGGTATCAAATTTCTCAGTCAAAAAGGAATATAGCTCTGGTGGAACAGAAGGTCCACCAGTGGAAGCAGAGGCAGATGCTTGGTAATGTGGAGTAAAAGAAGGAATTTCCACATCAGGGAGATGTGGTGAAGAGGCTTGAAATTGAGGTGTGTGAGGAACATCCTGGGGTATAGGTGCTCTAATCTCATTTGGATTTTGGTCCTCTTGATCATGTGGAGATTGGGCAACCTCAGAAGGTGGTTCTACAACCTCAGGAACCACCGGGGCCTCAACAATTACAGGACCTCTTCTTACTTGATCACCTTCAAGTCTGAATCCCATGAACTTTTGCAAATGCTTGAAGCAATAGATGTTGGACTTTGGGATTGACTGGGCTTGCTCATTCTTAAGAGATACTCCAAAATGCTGAAAAAATGGTGTGAGATGAGCTGCATAAGGAAGAGATCTATGTAGATCGTTCCTTGTAGTCTCTGACATTATCTGGTACATAATCACATGCAAATTGATCTTTATGTCTTTCTTCATGCAGTATATGATGAATCTCTGGATATTTGTAAGCCTGTCCCTTCCACCACCTTGAGGTGTGATAATGGTGGTGAGAATGTGATGGATCAGTCTCAAGACAGGTGGGAAGGCGTTGGTGTTAAACCTGGTGACATAAGTCTGCTTGGGGTCAGACTTATCAGTTGGGAGACCAGTCAACAAAGAATAAGCCTCATGAAGGTCAAATTCAAATTCATGGTAGTCAGCACCTTCATCAGGAATTCTAAACAATGTCGCAACCAACTCAGTAGGCAAATCTATCAATACACCTTTGACCTCAGATTGGTAACCCTCAGGTGTACATTCCAAATTCAAGTAGAACTCTTGAACAAGTCTGGGATATATGGTCCTGAATTCAGATATGAATGGCAGCCAAGTTTGAAAACTGAAGTATTGAAAGACTTCCGGGAAGGCAGTGGCTAAGTCATTGTCGACTAAATCCACAGCTCTAGGCTTTAGGATAGATTTCCCTTCACTAGCCAACTTTGAAGGGGTTGCCTCAGAGGGCTGAGATGACCCAGATGAAGGTGAGGAAGATTCCGCAGAAACTTCAGGGGAAGAGGCCAAAATCTTCCTCCTAGGGTGTGCAGATCCCCTTTGGGAATGACCTCTACTGGAAGAGGATGCCCTACCTCTCTTTGATGGTGTAGGAGATGCAGAAGAACCCCTGGCTGCGCAACAGGGTCATGATGACGCTTGCTTCTCCTCTCTGTGGGTTGTTCTTCCACGGCAATGGGTCTAGCGGTTGCCCTAGACCGAGCACCACGACGGGGCATTTGCTTGGGAGCCATGGTTGCAGGAGAAGAAGGATGAACAGGGTATGGAGGAGATGGGGGAAAGAGAATGGAGACAGAGAAGGATGTGAGGAGGGAAGGAGATGAAAACTCTTGCCATTTTCAAAGGCAAATGGCGGCCATGGGTCGACCTGGAGAAGAAAAAGGGGGGTTTTGGTAAGATAACCCGCAGGTACAGGTATTCCTTAACCAGCGCCCATGAGAAAGACCCACCTGGAACCGCCACTGTGTCGACACAAGACATGGGTGTGTCGACCTGGGCTATGAATGTGTCGACACAGAAGTGTGGATGTGTCGACCTGGCCTGAAGAAGTTTTGATGTTTTGAGCATGAGGAAAATTTTGTAAATTTTGGGAAACCTTAATTATGATGAAATATGGATGGAATCAACATGACAAGGATTTTTAAGAGATCAAAGAATTCATTTGTCATATTTTTACAAAAATCCAACAAACTTCAAGTTTTACACAACAACCTACAGGATATTTTCATTAATTGACTTGAGCCATTAAAATGATAGTTTGAGTGATATAGAACATTCAATAGCCAATGACAAGCTACCATATTCTCCAAATCCAAAGAAATAGAAATGTCTTTTAGATTGAAATCACTTGTGATGAAGTTAAACAACTTTGAGCACACTGATGGAAGACAAGGATGTTGATTTTATGTAATTCTCCTTGGACACATTTTTTTTTAATTTTAATCAAACTATCAAATGTAGTAAATCTTTTTCACTCAAGAACTAATACTTTTTACACACCATAGTCCCTGGTTACTAAAGATTTACCCATTATCCAGTTTCAAGGGGTAAATGACAACCTTTTGACATGAAAATATACGTTTATCAATGCCAATATTTTTAGTTACTCAGTCATCATCAAAATGTATAGATCATTTTTTATTATTATTTTTTTATTTTTGAACCCCTTTGAACAGAGATAGCAATAATACCTCATGACATACATGGCACTTCATTCATTGTGAAGGTTTGTAGTTTCTCAGCATTTGTGCCATTGCTCTGTTGAATAATAAATGAAGGAGAATTTTATAAAATTGAGATCATTTAATCTCACATCAGTTGCAAAGAAGGTGTTTAAATTCAAAGCACACATGATTTTTCAGTCTTGAAAAGAGATTTAAATTTATGTAGTCTTGAAGAGTATAGTTGAGAGTTGACTGCAAAAATGTAGTAGATCAATCAAAAGTCATTTTGAGGTCCTAGACAAGCTTAATGAGCACATCATGAGTGGAAGTTGATATAACTCAAGAAGAATCTTGACTTTTGTAAAAAGAATGAGTAGTGAATTCTTTAGCTCCCCCTGAGATGATGATTCCTAAAAATCTTTCATCAAAATGAAGATATGCAAGGATTTTGAAAAATTGAAATGATTCTTTTTGAAGAACAAAGACTCCCCCTCAACAATTGCATATTCAATTCTTGGTACTTGGCGGAGACACATACTCATGCATAGTGAAAGTGTCCAGACAAGCAGAACTTGTCCTTCTTCAAGTCACTATTTGATATACCAAGAATTTCAACACAATGTGAATTGAAGAATTTATTGTCAAAAAGAAATGGAAGTTGATTTGTGAGAGATGTGAACAGCATGAATCAAGGAAGCAAAGAAGAATGATGGAATAGTGACTCCCCCTCAGAACATGCCTAAACACAACCCAATGAGAGATTTCAAGAAGATGGACATTTGCAAAGACCAAGCTCTCTCCTCAAGGATGAAAATCTGTTGTCAGGAAGAGGCTTAGTGAAGATATCAGCAATTTGTTTTTCAGTTTCAATAAAGAGGAGTTCAAAAGATTTCTTTGCTACCTCATCCCTCAAGAAATGATGCCTAATTTAATGTGTTTTGTTCTAGAATGCTGAATTGGGTTTTTAGACAGATTTATGGCACTTGTGTTATCACAAAGAATTGGAACACAACCTAACTCTTGGTTATAATCAAGAAGCTGATGTTTCACCTTAAGAATTTGAGTGCCACATCGACCAGCTGCAACATACTCAGCCTCTGCAGTTGATAGAGCAACTGAGTGTTACTTTTTGGAAGCCCAAGAGATTAGGCATCCTTCTAAGTACAAACACAAGCCACTTGTGCTCTTTCTATCAAGTTTACACCCAGCATAATCAGCATCACAATAGGCAGTCAAATCTAAGTTACAACCAGCAGGATACCAAATACCAAGATCACATGTTCCAACAAGATATTTGAAAATTCTTTTAACAGTTAACATGTGACTTTCTTTAGGATTTGCTTGAAATCTAGCACACAAGCATACACTGAATTGAATATCAGGTCTAGAAGTGGTGAGATAGAGTAGAGAACCAATCATACCTCTGTATGTCTTTGGGTCTACTGACTTACCAAATGAATCTTCTTCTAGTTTCACATTAATTGCAATGGGTGTGCTTGAGTGCTTGAGGTTCTGGAAGTCAAACCTTTTAGAAGTTCCTTGACATACTTGGTTTGGCTTATGAAGATTCCCTCACTGGTTTGGTTAACCTGCAATCCCAAGAAAAATTGTAAGTCTCCCATCAAGCTCATTTCAAATTCAGTTTTCATTTGATTTGCAAATTCAGTGCACAGGCTCTTATTGGTGGATCCAAAAATTATGTCATCAACATCAATTTGAACTGCAATTATTTGTTTATTTACAGTTTTTGTGAACAATGTTTGATCAACATTACCTCTAGAGTATCCTTTTTCAAGCAGAAAAGAGCTCAAACGGTCATACCAAGCTCTTGGAGCTTGCTTAAGACCATAAGAGCCTTATGAAGCTTAAAAACATGATTAGGATATTTTTCATTTTCAAAGCCGGAGGTTGTTCAACAAAAATATTTTCTTTTATATATCCATTCAAAAATGCACTTTTACATCCATTTGATAAACTTTAAACTTCAATGAAGATGCAAAAGCAAGGAATATTCTTACACTTCTAGTCTAGCTACAGGGGCATATGACTCTTCAAAATCAATTCCAAATTCTTGGTTGTACCCTTGGCAACAAGTCTAGCTTTATTCCTTATGACTTGATCATTTTCATTCAATTTATTTCTGAATACCCATCTAGTGCCAATGACAGATTGGTCACTAGGTTAGGTACTAATTCCCACACTTGATTTCTTTCAAATTGATGATGTTCATCATGCATTGCATTTATCCAGTCTGAATTCATTAGAGCTTCATCAATTGACTTTGGTTCAATTTGGGAAATTAGTGCTAGTGGGTCTTCATGAATTGCATTCAAGAAAGATGATCTAGTTCTTACCCTATCATGTACATTGCCAACAACATTTTCTATTGGGTGATCTCTCAAAATTCTGTGTTCAGGAATTACCTGTTAGGTGCATTTAAATTTGGAACAACATTACCTGATCCACTTGGAGTAGGTGAGTGATTGTTCAAATTTTCACCAAGGTCTTCATTCTCCTCAACAGTTGGTGAAGAATCCACAATGAAATCATCCTCTTCATTATCTGGACAGTCCCTGCAAGATTTAGAATAATGAGTTGAAAAGGAATTTTCATCAATAGTAACATGTGGAGATTCTTCAACAGTTTTGTTTTTGAGAGAATAAACTCTAAAAGCTCTTGAAGTTTCAGAATAGCCAAGAAAAATGGCTTCATGACTTTTAGCATCAAACTTGTCAAGGCTTTCTTTATTGTTGTTATGAACAAAGTATTTACACCCAAAGACTTTGAAATAAGACAAGGTTGGCTTTTGTTTTTCAACAACTCATAAAGGGTTTTTCTGATTTTTGTCTGACCAATGTTCTATTGAGAATATGATTTACTGTATTTACAGCTTCAGCCCAGGAGGATTTGGGCAATTTACTTTCCAAGAGCATGGTTCTTGCCATTTCCACAAGTGTTCTATTCTTTCTTTCCACAACTTCATTTTGTTCTGGAGTTCTTGGTGAAGAAAACTTGTGAAAAATGTGAAGTTCAGCACATAAATCAGAGAAAGATTTGTTTTCAAATTCACCCCCATGATCAGTCAAAATATTTTTGATTTTATGAGGAAAACTAGTTAAGACAGTGGTACAGAAATTCCTGAATTCAAGTCAAGCATCACTTTTGTGGGATAAAAAGATAACCCATGTGAATCTAGTAAAATCATCAATAATGACAAATCCATATCTTTTGCCACTAAGACTTAGAATTCTTGTTGGGCCAAAAAGGTCCATATGAAGCAATTCTAGTGGCTGAGATGTGAGTACATCATTGAAGGTTTTAAAAGATTTTTTGGTTTGTTTTCCTTGGGCACAAATCCCACAAACTTGATTTTCTACATTTGAAAAAGATTCAGGAAGACCTTTAACCAAGTTCAGCCTTAACAGTTTATTTATTGTTTTGAAACTTGCATGACCAAGTCTTTTGTGCCAAGTCCATGCAATTTCATTTTATTTGCAACAAGACAAATGTTTTCAGAAAAGTTTTTATCAAGGTTGATCATGTAAACATTGTTTTCTCTTTTTTCAAATAATTTTATTTTATCAGTTGAAGAGTCAATTATTCTGCAAAAATCTGATTCAAACACAACTTTGTGACCTTTGTCACATAGTTGGCTAATGCTCAGCAAATTATAATTCAGACCATCAACTAATAAAATATTATCAACTGAGTTTGAGGAAGATTGACCAACCTTTCCAGATCCAATGATTTTTCCTTTATTTTTACCTCCAAAAGTGACAGAACCTCCCTCCTTTTCAGTCAGGAATGAGAATTTAGCTTTATCTCCTGTCATGTGTCGTGAGCACCCACTATCAAGAAACCACACATTTGAGTTGGGTGCACGACCTTCCTGTAAAATTAATCAGTGGAGAGAAGATTTTGGTACCCAAACATTGTTGGGACCATCAGATTGTTTGAACATTGACAGCAAATCTTTTCTAATCCAAATCTGACTTGTTTTCTGCTTTTGTTTTATTTCAGTGGTGTTTTTTGTCCTTTTAAATTTATCCTTCCCTTTTGGAATAAAAACACAAGTGTTCTTTTTCTCAATAGGATGGGAGTTTTGCATTTTGACATGATTGTTCATTTGTGGAAGTCCAAACCAAGGGTTTTGTTGGTACATTGAAAAGTTTGGATAGAAGAATTGAGGATGGTACCAAAAGGATTGTGATACCATTGGTTCCAAGAATTGGTCCAATCAGCTTGATGTGCTGTCTTGGAAGTCCTGATGAACAGTCCATCCCCACGTAATTTTAAATCAATTACATACTTATTTTGGTGATAAACAAAACTCTGTCAAAAGTCTTCTAACTACATTTCATAAGTCTTAAAGTATAGGAAAAGCACCAAGGTCAAACAAGCCCACAAAAGGTATGCATTACTTCTCTGAAGCTTTAATCTCTTCAACATATTATTTCTCTAAGTCCAGAACGATTTCCTTATAAGCATATCGATTTCAAGAGAATTATCATAACGATTTCCCTTCTGGCTGAAAAGTCATGTTGTTTCAATCAAGTCGATGCCGTAACGATTCTATAAGTCATCGCAACGACTTCTTCAGAAAGCGTAACGACTTGCTCGCCGTAACGATTCTATAAGTCATCGCAACGACTTCTTCAGAAAGCGTAATGACTTGCTCGCCGTAACAATTCTATAAGTCATCGCAACGACTTCTTCAGAAATCGTAACGACTTGCTCATCGTAACGATTCCTTTAGAACTCGTAACGACTTGCTTGTCATAACGACTTCATAAGTCATCGTAACGATTCTATTAGAACTCGTAATGACTTGCTTGTCATAACGACTTCATAAGTCATCGTAACGATTCCTTTAGAACTCGTAACGACTTGCTTGTCATAACGACTTCATAAGTCATCGTAACGATTCCTTTAGAACTCGTAACGACTTGCTTGTCATAACGATTTCATAAGTCATTGCAACGATTCCTTTAGAACTCGTAACGACTTGCTTGTCATAACGACTTCATAAGTCATCGTAACGATTCCTTTAGAACTCGTAATGACTTGCTTGTCATAACGACTTCATAAGTCATCATAACGATTTGCTTGTCATAACGATTTCATAAGTTTTCATAACGACTTCTTCTGAGTCTATAACGATTTGTTATGATTCATAACGACTCTCTTAGACTATCATGATCTCATAACGATTTCATAAGTCATGTTTCCATCAAATAAATGTTTACCTTGATTTGAAATACGTTGAATAGTCAAAGTCGTATCTCACCTGTTTGACTGCTATGCATTTAATAGAGACTGAACGTATCTCTGCATGCACACAGAACATATCGTCCATTATCGTGTATTCTCTGCATGTATCTTTTTAGAACGGTAAACTGTCACTACTATATCTGTGTTTACTTGCTCTAACGTTGACTGACATCTGGAGATAGTGTTAGTTGTCTACCATTAAAGCTCAACTTTTGCAGAACCTTGAAGTTGTACCATCTTACAACGTTGGACATAGAAAGAACTACAAGTCACCTCAGAAGATCTCATCACTTTGCGTGCTCAAGAGAACAAAAGACTGTTGACTGGAAGCTTCCACAAATCCATCAGTCTAACGTTCACCAAAGCTGTGAGACAACGGCTATCTCATCGTCTACATTCAAGATAGATATATATATACAAGACAGAAGATTTGAAAAAACACACATAGAGATCAAGAGAAAACAATCTGAGCAGTCTTTCAAGTCTTCTCAAGAATTCTAGAGCCAGCATTTTTCCATTCCATTCCGCCTTGGCTCTTAGCTCCCTGTGCTGTGAGAAAAATCAGAAGAGAGCTAGAATAGTTCTGAGAGAGAGCACCTGTGTAGATCTTAACTCTCAGTGCTTGTAGCTTCAGATCGAGTTCTGTTAAGCTTGATCTAGGGGCTAGTCAATCCTTTTTCAGATTCCCTTGTTTGTTTCCCTTCGGGTGTGAAGGAAGACCTGGTGGTTTCCAGGGTGGTGTTTCTTTTCCCTTCAGGAGTGAAGGAAGACCTGGTGGTACCAGGGTGTTGTGTTCCCTTCGAGTGTGAAGGAAGACCAGCTGAGCTGGGTGTTTGTTTCGTCCATAGGGGGACTGTACCCTAGATAGTGGAATCCTGAGGTTTGCTCAGGGACTGGACGTAGGACTCCTAAGGAGAGGAGATCCGAACCAGGATAAATCTGTGTGTTGTGTGATTGTCTTCTTTGTGTGATTGTTCTTTTTACTAACCATTACTAATCTCTTCCAAGAACGTTTTTGTGTTTGTTTAAGTTCAGGTTTAACTAAGTAAATATTTTTAAAGACCCATTCACCCCCCCTCTGGGTTCGCCAACCGGGCAACAAGTGGTATCAGAGCGAGTCTCTTCGACAAAGAACAAGATCCAACGATCTGAAGAGTAAAGATCCATGGCAGCCCAAGGTCACAACGAAGGTCAGTCAGTCAACAGACCTCCCTTGTTCGATGGTGAAGATTATACCTATTGGAAGACAAGAATGGAGTACTTCCTGCAAGGACATGATTATCAAATTTGGTCGATAGTAGAAGAAGGAGATCTTCTGGTAACAAATGAAAAAGCTCAATGGACGGATGAAGACAAGAAAAAAATTTCTCTAAATTGTAAAGCCAAGAGCATGCTGTGTTGTGCGCTAAGTAAGAAAGAATTCAACAGAGTTTCAGCCTGCAAATCCGCAATGGAAATGTGGGAAAAGATCAGAATCACTTATGAAGGCACAGATAAGGTCAAGGAGACAAGAATAGATATTCTTGTAACCCAATATGAGCGATTTCAAATGCAGTCAGGTGAATCCATAACCCAAATGTTCAGTAGATTCACAGACATCACTAATGGGTTAGCCGGATTAGGAAAAACCTATGAAATGGGAGATATGGTCAGGAAAATTCTTAGATCCTTGCCATCCTCATGGACTCCAAAAGTAACGGCCATTGAGGAAGCCAATGATCTGAAGAGAATGTCTCTAGAAAAGCTAGTTGGGTCACTCATGGCCCATGAGATAAACATGGAGAGATTAGGAGAATCCTCCAGTAGAAAGAAGCAGTCCAATGCGCTCAAAGCTGATGAAGACTCATCTGAAGAATCTTTGGACAACAGTGAGGACAGCAAAGACAGTGATGAAGAAGCTATGCTGTCAAGAAGACTGCAAAGGATCCTTGCCAAGAAGAAAAAGTTCCAGTCCGGTAGGAGGTATTTCAAGAAAAACAAAGATTTCAAGAGACCAGACGGAAAAGATCAGAAGAGAAATGAGCCACTCTGCTACGAGTGCAAGAAGCCAGGACACATGAAGGCTGAGTGTCCAAAGCTCAAGAAGCCAGAGTTTAGAAAGAAGGATAACTCCAAGAAGTTCAGAAGGTACAAGAAGAAAGCCATGGCAGCTGCATGGGAAAACAGCAGCGACTCAGACAGTGAGTCAAGCTGCAGCAGTGATGAAGAAGAAGCCAACCTGGCTTTTATGGCAAATACCGAGGATAAGGTAACTTCTGATTCCTCTTTTGATTCCTGTAATGATTCAGATTCAGATAACATAGAAGAAGCTTTTAATGAACTATATGACAAATACAGAAATGTATGCAAACTATTAAAAGCTTGTAAGAAGAATAATACCTGTCTTGAAAATACTAACTCAGATCTAAAAACTGAAAATGAGGAACTAGAAAAACAAATAACGGAGTTTAAGAGAAGAATGAACTATTATGTGAAGACTTAAAAGAGAAGAATAAACAAATCATTAAACTAGAAAAACAAGAAAGCTCAGATGAATTAAGAAAATCAGTAAAAGAACTAAATGAAGAAAACAATAAACTAGCAAGCACTCTAGAAAAATTCACAAATGGGAAAAACTCCCTTATATTAAAAGGAGCTAGAAGATCAGGTAAAAATAAACGAGGAATAGGATATACACCTCCAGACAATGAAGATACAACGATTTACCCTAAAACATATCCAACTCCAAAATTTATACCCGAACAAGACATTGCATACAAAGCTAACATTAAATATATTGAAAAAGTAACAAAAATGTCTTGTTGCAGTCATTGCAACAAGTTAGGTCACATAAAAGAAATATGTCCAAAAAGACATAAAAATGGATAATAAAAAGAAAAATGTTGTTACTAACCCTCAAGGACCCAATGAAACTTGGGTACCTAAAACTTGAGATTTCTATTTCAGGTCAACACTCGAGCATCCAAATGGTATTTGGACAGTGGATGCTCAAGGCACATGTCAGGAAATCAGAAGCTTTTCACCCACCTCCAAGCTGAAGAAGGGACAGTCACCTATGGAGATAATGGGAAAGGCACAGTAGTAGGCAGCGGGTCTGTGAACAACAAAGGAAAAACAGTCATTGAAGATGTATTATTGGTCAAAGGATTGAAGCACAATCTAATTAGCATTAGTCAGCTGTGCGACAGAGGCCATCAAATCAAGTTTCAAGAGTCTAGTGTAGCATACTGAAGGATGGAGAAATCATCTTTGAAGCTAATAGAGAAAAGAATTTGTATGTACTCTACCTTGAAGAACTCAAAGAGCAAAACGTCTGTCTGGCAGCTAGTAAAGACAAGTCTACTGAATTGTGGCACAGACGTCTTGGACATTGCAGCATAGATGGCATAAGAAAACTATTGAAGAAAAATCTTGTGGAAGGTCTACCAAAAGTCAGTGGAAAATTGGAAGGTGTTTGTAAACCTTGTGCTAAAGGAAAGCATACCAAGAGCTCCTTCAAGTCAAAAACCGTGGTAACCACCTCAAAACCCTTAGAGCTCCTACATATGGATCTATTTGGGCCAATGAGGACTACCAGTCTTGGAGGAAAGAACTTTGGATTTGTCATAGTTGATGACTATTCAAGATTTACATGGGTTTCATTCCTAGAGCATAAAGATGACACTTTCGATAACTTTGTCAGCTTCAGCAAGAAAGTTCAGAAAGATCAAAAGTTCAGCATTGTGTCTATCCGATCAGATCATGGTGGTGAGTTTCAGAATGAAAAGTTTGCTAGATTCTGTGAGAGTCAAGGAATTGAGCACAACTTCTCAGCACCAAGAACACCACAGCAAAATGGCATTGCCGAGAGAAAGAATAGAACCCTACTGGATATGGCGAGAACTATGCTCTCAGAATATGATCTGCCAAGATATTTTTGGGCTGAAGCAGTTAACACAGCAAGCTATATTGTCAACCGAGCAATGATCAGACCAATCCTTAAGAAGACCTCTTATGAACTGTTCAAAGGGAAAAAGCCACAGATCAGCCATCTCAGAACCTTTGGATGTCCATGCTTCATTCACAACAATGGAAAAAGGGACATTGGTAAGTTGGATGCCAAATCAGATGAAGGCATCTTCATGGGGTACACTTCTAAACCCAAAGGCTATAGAGTGTTTAATAAACGTACCTTATTGATTGAACAGTCTGTGCACATTATTTTTGATGAAACTAACCCTTCCTTGAGAAAGGAAGTAGATAGTGATAATGATGATGCAGATGAATTGTCCAAGAAACTAAAAGACACATCAATCGAGGACAAGGATGATCCGCCTCTGGAAGAATTACAACAAGAAGAAATTTCTCATGAAACTCTTCCAAAGGAATGGAGATACAAGAAAGATCACCCACCTGAAAACATCATTGGTGATCCATCTGCAGGGGTAAGAACAAGAGGTAATGTGATCCCTTGTGATTACCTTGCATTTGTATCTCAAATAGAGCCTAAGACAGTCAATGAAGCACTTACTGATGAATCTTGGATAATGGCCATGCAAGATGAACTGAATCAGTTCAAGAGAAACCAAGTATGGTCACTTGTTCCTAGACCGTCAGATCATCCAGTTATTGGCACCAAATGGGTGTTCAGAAATAAACTAGATGAATCTGGTGCAATCTTAAGAAACAAGGCTAGACTGGTAGCTCAAGGCTATTCTCAAGAGGAAGGCATAGATTTTGATGAAACCTATGCACCTGTAGCTAGACTTGAGGCCATTAGAATATTATTAGCTTACGCATCTGCTCTAGATTTAAAATTATTTCAAATGGATGTTAAATCTGCCTTTTTAAATGGTTTTATAAAAGAAGAAGTTTATGTGGAACAACCGCCGGGTTTTGATGATATAGACTTTCCGAATCATGTTTTTAAATTGCATAAGGCTTTGTATGGTTTAAAGCAAGCACCTAGAGCCTGGTATGAGAGGCTTAGCTCTTTTCTCTTAAAACATGGTTTCAGTAGAGGTCAAGTAGATAGCACTCTTTTTATAAAAACAAAAGTTAAACACATATTGTTGGTTCAAATTTATGTGGATGACATCATCTTTGGATCTACTGATGAATCCCTGTGCAAGTATTTTGAAAAGTTAATGCAGGGAGAATTTGAGATGAGTATGATGGGGGAGCTCAACTACTTCCTTGGACTTCAAATCAAACAAGGAAAGGAAGGAACTCACATCTGTCAAGCAAAGTACACCAAAGAACTGTTGAAGAAGTTTGGATTTGATAACACCAAGCCACTGTCAACACCAATGGGTACATCAACCAGGATGGACAGTGACAAGGATGGTAAGAAAGTAGATCAAAAGGTCTACAGAGGTATGATAGGTTCATTACTTTATTTAACCGCCAGTAGACCTGACATATTATTTAGTGTATGCATGTGTGCTAGATATCAAGCAGATCCTAGAGAGTCACATTTAATTTCTGTAAAAAGAATTTTTCGTTATTTAGCCAGAACTCATGATTTAGGTCTATGGTATCCAAACTCTTGTGATGTAAATTTAGTAGGATATTCTGATGCTGACTATGCTGGATGTAAGGTAGATAGAAAGAGCACCAGTGGTTGTTGTCAGTTTCTTGCAGGGTGTTTAGTATCATGGTCCTCAAAGAAACAAAATTCAGTAGCACTGTCTACAGCTGAGGCTGAGTATGTAGCTGCTGGAAGTTGCTGTACACAACTCTTATGGATAAAGCAACAACTTGAGGATTTTGGACTCAAAATCAAGTCAATTCCACTGCTATGCGACAACACCAGTGCTATCAACCTCACCAAAAATCCAATTCAGCATTCCAGGACCAAACACATTGAGGTTAGATACCATTTTATTCGTGATCATGTAGCTAATGGCAATATTGAAATATCCTTTATTGATACAAATAATCAGTTAGCAGACATTTTCACAAAGGCCCTACCTGAAGAGAGATTTACATCTCTTAGAAGGGAGTTAGGCATGTGTATTTTGTGAAAAGATCTTCTTTTAAAACTGATATAAAGAATTTCAGAATTTAAATAAGTTCTCTCTCTCTCTTTTGTAAAGTGAAAAGACTTCGAATACCTCTGTTTAAGCGCTCCTTTCAGTTAAGCTAAAGTCGTTCGAGGCGGTCAACCTCGTTTGTCGTTTTCTATCGCCTCACCTTTTGGAGCATTTTTTTTAAATCGATGCGATAACGATTCCTCTTCTTCGTTCACCTCTTTTCCCTCTTTCGTCCCGTCGCATGAGCCGATGCCCTAGCGACTCTCACCTCCATCTCTGCAAGTCTGAAGCTTTCTTCTTCTTCCCGCGAAATTTCTTGAGGGTTCCTTCTCGTCTCCTTCCTCCACAACCCTTCAGAACTTTTCCCACCTGAATCCATGGCCGCTCCAGCTATCGCCGGCAGTTTGGGTGGCTACACGCCGAATTTCTCACTCCTGAGCAGCAGGAGCGTTTCACCTTTGTGAAGACGAAGCTCTGTGGTCATAAAGAAGTAGACATTGAAGATCTGAAGAAGAATGGAATGAGCAGCATAGTCGAAAAGATCAACCAGATGCAGTGGAAGGGCGTTACCACTTACTCAGAGGTTAGTTATCCGGACTTGGTAAAGGCATTCTACGTTTGCTTAAGAACAGAGGCAGATGGGTCCCTTGTCTCTTCGGTAAAGGGCACCCTGATCAAAATAGACCCTGAGCTACTAAGAATGTTGTTTGAGGTGAAAACATCAGGCTTTAGTGGGGTTCACACTGAGGACGCTCAAGAGAAGGGTTTGGGAATTGTAGGGCCGGGCTTCAAATTGAGGGAAGGCAAACTTGATATAAATCAGCTGAATGCCTTCAATCGCCTCCTTCACTTCATTGTTTGTCAGATTTTGGTTCCCAGAAGTGCAACCTTCTCATCTTGCACTAAGGCCGATTCTGACCTAATGTTCTGGGCCATTCAAAATAAGGAGATCAATATGGCCGCAGTAATAATGGAAAGAATGAAATTTGCCAGAGAACAAATTTGGGACACCAAGAGCAAGCTGAATGTGTCACTGCCATATGCCCATTTACTTACCAAGATTTTCAAACACTTCGGTGTTGATCTCTCTGGGGCAGTTGTAGAGAAAATGGGCCAAGCTATCAGGTCCAGAAATTTGAAGAAGAGTGGATTCTCTGTAGTTAATGGGGTCTGGTCCAAGGCCTCAGTTGCTGAAGGCGAAGTTTACATTGGCGATGCTTCAGGTGCTCACCATCAGATGGAATCAGCTGTTGAGATGTCAGAATTGCCAATGGAATCAGTTTCTGTTTCAACCATTGTAGCAGCAGAGCAGGCAGGGCCATCTATGGCCGAAAATCAGTCAGAGGTTGCAGTAGAAGAAGAAGAAGAAAGGCTGTCAGCAGCAGCTCCAGGAATTCCAGAAGTGCCAGCTGAAGTTTTTGCCGAAAGGAGAATTGAGGATATTCTCCCAGAAGATATTATGCCAGTTACAGAGGAGACTGTGGCATCAGGCCACATTGTTGAAGAGGTTCCACTAGAGGAAGAGCACCCAATTCCTCAGGGTGACTCTGTGATGATGGATGCTCCTTGTCAGGGGGAGTCAGTACCTGTTGAAGAAGATGCTTCAATTGAGGGGGAGCAATTACAAGAAAAACCAGTAGAAGCACCTCCAACCAGTGGTCATCAGGAGGAAATGCATAGAGATTCTCCAAACTTTGATACAAGAGAAGGGGAGACAGCTAGCTCCTCAAGTTCTGATGAAGATGATGATCAACCTCCTCCAGCCCAAGAGGGCAAGAAGAAAGACAAAGAGACTGCACTTGAAGTACCTCTCTTAGCTGACACACCTTTTGAAAGGCAGGTCAAACAGAAAATAGTCATTAACTTGAAACCTGTGATTGAGAGGCTGGATGTGCAAGGTGAACTGCTATGTTCACTCCAATCAGATGTGAATTCTATTTTTCTGAGCCAGGCTTCAGCACGCAACGAGTATGTTCAGATTCGCAATGCTATGAAGTGGTTCAATCAAGAGATGGGCACCATGAAGAGCATGATCTCTGAAATCTTTAAAGCAGTTGGAGCTCAAGCTCCTTCTCCTCCAGCAGCAGCACCAGCAGAAACAACAACAGCAGCAGCACAAGCAGAAACAGCAGCACCAGTAGAAGCAGCCGATGCAGTTCAGGCAGCAGCAGAGGATGAAGTACCAGGGCCATCAGGGCCAGCTGTGATGGAATCAGGGCCATCAGGGCCAGAAGTGTTGGATTCTGTGCAATCTTTGCCTGAAGAAGTGGTCTCAGATCCATTGCCCCCTGCTCCCACTTCCACCCACACTCCTTTTCCCCCATCTCCACCCACAGCCTCCACAGCTCCACCTGCTCCACCTCCTTTCAAAAGACCTAGATCCAGACCTATTTCTTCTCCCACACCTTTTCCTTCTCCTAATACTTCATCTTCCCCTGCTTCCTCCACTTCTCATCTTCCTTCCTCTCCTAGCTTTGAGGCCCCTCCAGCATCCTCAGCTGGAGCCTCATCCTCTTCTGGTCCTTCTTCAATACCAGAAGTAGGCATTTCTACCACTGATGATTTCCTTCACCCTTCTGCACCTCCCTCCTTTATCACTATTATTCCTAGGAGTGCTCAAATCAACTCTCCTGTTCTTACCGAAATTAAGGATGAGTTTGAAGAAGCTATCCTTAGGTCTGTGCTAAAGGTAGGAGACCACCTTTCCAAGACAGACTCCTCCAGTACTGTCTCCAAGAAAAGAAAACTCAATTCCTCCGACACTCCTCTCTACCCTCCTTTGTGGTTTTCTCTTACAGTGACAAACAAGCATACATCACTGTACAAAGAGTATCTACAAAAGGTTGTCTTTGCCACCCTTGTCAACCTCCCTTTTCTCAACCTCTCTGACCACCTTGAAGTCATTCTTCCTTACACTCCTCTTTCCAAAACCGAAAAATCCAAAATCTTTTCCTCTGCCCATTCCAAGACTGAGGAGCAATGGGCTAGATCTCAAAAAGATCTTTCAATCGCTTTCTTCAGGCTAAGGCAGCCAGATTTCCTCCCAGGGATCACTCTTTGACCCTTTCTGAGTGGTTTAAATTTCATCACCAGAACACCTGGGCTTCTTTTATCCAGAAGGAAATCAAGATGATCAGGCACTTTCAGATGTTCAATAACTACAGGTATCTCAACAGATTACCTGAAGTTCAGTTAAGCCAATTCAAGCGAGCCATCAAGGTCCTATCCAGCTCTGGGCACTCTGAAGCAGTGAGAGTGGATTTTGCCACACTCCATTTGCCTGAAGAGATCCTCTTGCCTCAGATTCACTTCCTGATCATGGAGTCTTCTGTTGGATCCCTTATCTTTGAACGTTTTGCAAGGGTCATGGGCAGAATCAAAATTCAGAAAAGTCTCCAAGTTGGTTTTTCCAGATTTCTATTCCGGGAATATCACAGAGGGTTTGTGACATCTGAAGTTCTTGCTCCTATCCTCTCAGAATGTGAAAGGCTAAACTCCTCAGAATGGTCCGAATTATATTCTTTGTCTGCTCAGCAGTTAGCTCATCTCAATGCTGCTCAGGCCAGGGAAGGAAAAGCCCCTGTCTCTCCTGCCACCTTCTTGGACATGAACTCCATCCATCTTGTACTTGATCCCTACAAACTATGGGCTGAAAGATACAAGGTGTTTGTAGCTCTACGCCAAGTCCTCAAGGAGAAACAGATTTTCTACCCTGTTACCATGGATCAATTCCTTGCCTGTGCAAGCTTTGGAAAAACCTCCTTCATCCGGTCCTCCATGGATGCTGATGAGTTTGCCAAATTTCTCTCCAAGCAGCGCAGCATCTACCTGTCTCGGATGGCTTCTACCATGGGACCAACTTTCTTTATTTCTGATGGAGCTTTTAGGCAATTTTTTGGTAGGCAGGAAGAGCAGGCCTGGGAAGCCATTTCTCATTTTGCCTCTCTTCTCTCTCCTGCATATTATTTGCCTGTACCTCCTCAAGCTTAATAAAACGATTGTATTCCTTCTCCTCATTGTCTCTTATTCTTTGTCTCAGTCCTATTTCTTTTTGCTTAATGACAAAAAGGGGGAGAAAATACTTACATATTTTAAATATACTTTAAGTACTTTTTCTGCTTACTATTAAGAATTTTTAAAATACTGATTAAGTTTTGTCATCACCAAAAAGGGGGAGATTGATGAACAGTCCATCCCCACGTAATTTTAAATCAATTACATACTTATTTTGGTGATAAACAAAACTCTGTCAAAAGTCTTCTAACTACATTTCATAAGTCTTAAAGTACAGGAAAAGCACCAAGGTCAAACAAGCCCACAAAAGGTATGCATTACTTCTCTGAAGCTTTAATCTCTTCAACATATTATTTCTCTAAGTCCAGAACGATTTCCTTATAAGCATATCGATTTCAAGAATTATCATAACGATTTCCCTTCTGGCTGAAAGTCATGTTGTTTTCAATCAAGTCGATGCCGTAACGATTCTATAAGTCATCGCAACGACTTCTTCAGAAAGCGTAACGACTTGCTCGCCGTAACGATTCTATAAGTCATCGCAACGACTTCTTCAGAAAGCGTAACGACTTGCTCATCGTAACGATTCCTTTAGAACTCGTAACGACTTGCTTGTCATAACGACTTCATAAGTCATCGTAACGATTCCTTTAGAACTCGTAACGACTTGCTTGTCATAACGACTTCATAAGTCATCGTAACGATTCCTTTAGAACTCGTAACGACTTGCTTGTCATAACGATTTCATAAGTCATTGCAACGATTCCTTTAGAACTCGTAACGACTTGCTTGTCATAACGACTTCATAAGTCATTGCAACGATTCCTTTAGAACTCGTAACGACTTGCTTGTCATAACGACTTCATAAGTCATCATAACGATTTGCTTGTCATAACGATTTCATAAGTTTTCATAACGACTTCTTGTGAGTCTATAACGATTTGTTATGATTCATAACGACTCTCTTAGTCTATCATGATCTCATAACGATTTCGTAAGTCATGTTTCCATCAAATAAATGTTTACCTTGATTTGAAATACATTGAATAGTCAAAGTCGTATCTCACCTGTTTGACTGCTATGCATTTAATAGAGACTGAACGTATCTCTGCATGCACACAGAACATATCGTCCATTATCGTGTATTCTCTGCATGTATCTTTTTAGAACGGTAAACTGTCACTACTATATCTGTGTTTACTTGCTCTAACGTTGACTGACATCTGGAGATAGTGTTAGCTGTCTACCATTAAAGCTCAACTTTTGCAGAACCTTGAAGTTGTACCATCTTACAACGTTGGACATAGAAAGAACTACAAGTCACCTCAGAAGATCTCATCACTTTGCGTGCTCAAGAGAACAAAAGACTGTTGACTGGAAGCTTCCACAATCCATCAGTCTAACGTTCACCAAAGCTGTGAGACAACGGCTATCTCAACGTCTACATTCAAGATAGATATATATATATACAAGATAGAAGATTTGAAAACAACACACATAGAGTATCAAGAGAAAAACATCATCGAGCAGTCTTTCAAGTCTTCTCAAGAATTCTAGAGCCAGCATTTTTCATTCCATTCCGCCTTGGCTCTTAGCTCCCTGTGCTGTGAGAAAAATCAGAAGAGAGCTAGAATAGTTCTGAGAGAGAGCACCTGTGTAGATCTGTAACTCTCAGTGCTTGTAGCTTCAGATCGAGTTCTGTTAAGCTTGATCTAGGGGCTAGTCAATCCTTTTTCAGATTCCCTGTTTGTTTCCCTTCGGGTGTGAAGGAAGACCTGGTGGTTTCCAGGGTGGTGTTTCTTTTCCCTTCAGGAGTGAAGGAAGACCTGGTGGTACCAGGGTGTTGTGTTCCCTTCGAGTGTGAAGGAAGACCAGCTGAGCTGGGTGTTTGTTTCGTCCATAGGGGGACTGTACCCTAGATAGTGGAATCCTGAGGTTTGCTCAGGGACTGGACGTAGGACTCCTAAGGAGAGGAGATCCGAACCAGGATAAATCTGTGTGTGTGTGATTGTCTTCTTTGTGTGATTGTTCTTTTTACTAACCATTACTAATCTCTTCCAAGAACGTTTTTGTGTTTGTTTTAGTTCAGGTTTTAACTAAGTAAATATTTTTAAAGACCCATTCACCCCCCCCTCTGGGTTCGCCACCGGGCAACAAGTCCAGGTTTATCATGAATGTTTTCTTTTGTGTTTTTTTTTTTTTCAAGTTTTTATTTGATTTTTTGGTTGACTGGTTGGTATTTTTGAGGTTGAGCAGGTCGACCTGTCAGGTGATTGTGTCGACCTGTTTGGTTTCTCTTTGTTCTGGTTTTTCAAGGTTTTTGTTGTGTTGCTTGACACTTGCTTTTTTTTGTTTTTCTCAGGACTAGGACTTTTGAAAATTTTATTAGAGGTGTTTTTTCCTTCATTTCACCAGATTTGTCTTTCTTGGATTTTTGTGTGGAAAATCCTAGCCCATGTGTTGCAGATTTCATTCTTTTTCCTAACAAAGCATCCAGATTATCTTTTCTTTTGAAAAGGTTTCAATGACTTGTTCTTTTTCTTTCAACTATTTTCTAAAGTCTTGATTTCATCATCACTTTGTTGTTTTACTTTTTGTTGTAATTCCATTTTTCAGATAGTTTCTTAAGTCATTGTTGGCCTTTTGAGATGCAAGCTTGAGCTCATCAATTACATTTAGAAGATTTTCTTTTTCTTCATTGAGCTCAGCCACTTCATTTTCCAATTCAGAGATTCTTTTGTTTATTGATTGGTTATGCAAAATGTTTTCAATTTTCTTCTTTAGATGCTTATTTTCTTTTCTTGTTTCAGAATAGTTTTCAACTAATTCAGTATAAGCATCTTGCAAATCATCAATTGTATAATCTTTAAAGGATGTGTTTACCTTTCCATCAGAACTGTTTGCCATAAAGCAGATTTCTCACTTTCAGAGCTTGAGGACCTTTCTTCTTCTTTCTCACTTAAGTCTTCATCAGACCAAGTGGCAACCATTGCTTTAGGCTTCTTGAATTTGTTGATCTTCTTGTACTTTTCCTTCTTGTTCTCAGGACATTCTCCCTTCATGTGTCCTGGTTTGTTGCACCTGTAACAAATAACAACTTCATCAGTTTTTTTATTTCTATTTGAATTGGCATTTGAAAAGGAAATATTTCTTTTTCCATATGAGAATTTCTTTTTCCCAGTGAATTTTCTCTTTCTTGATTTTAAGAATTTTTTGAATTACCTGGTCATGAGGGCAAGCTCATCCTCATTGGACTCAGACTCATCAGAACTTGTTTTCTCCTGATTTTTATCTTTGTTACTAGATGAAGCTTTGAGTGCTACTGGTTTGGTTTTGATTATGTGCTCTTCATTTCTTTTCAAGTTTATTTTATAAGTCATCAAAGATCCTATGAGTTCATCCAAAGAGATTTTGAATAAATCTTTAGAATCTTCAATAACTGTGGCCTTAGTGTGCCAAATTGAAGAAAGAGAGCGCAAGATTTTTCTTACCAAATCAGCATCTGTATAGTCCTTACCTAGAGCCTTCAGTCCATTCACAATGATCATGAACCTAGCAAACATTTCAGAAATTATTTCATCAGATTTCATCATGAATAATTCATACTCAGAAACAAGAATATTTGCTTTGGTTTCTTTTACTTGGGATGTTCCCTCATAGAGTAACTCAAGCTTATCCCACATCTCCTTGGCAGATTTGCACATAGAGATTCTTGAGTACTCTTTTGGATGGACAGCACATTGAATCATGTTCATGGCACTGTAGTTCAGGGTGGCCCTTCTAATTTGTTCCCTGGTTCAGGTTTCCTCTTCTCCCTGGTTTTCATAGGGGCCTACCTCAACTACCTTCCAAATTTCATAGTTCTGGGCTCTAAGGAAGACTTGCATTCTATTCTTCCAATAGGAATAGTCAGTCCCATTGAAGAAGGGTGGCCTATTGATGGAGTGGCCTTCAGCAATGAAACCTCTAGAATCCATTGAATCAAAAAGAGATGCAATTAAGGAAACACTCAACAAACAAGCAAGTGAAACACACAACACAAACAGAAACACTCAGATCAGATCAGATCAGATATGAACCCGCTCTGATACCAATTGTAGGATCGAAAATAGGTTGGACCAGATCTAGAAGGGGGGGGGGTGAATAGATCTAGGCCAAAAACTGCGGAAGCTTAGCCAATTTAAAATTGCTTTGAATCAGAGACAACTTAGAAATGAAATACACAGATCTGATGAGTGAGTGTGTGAATTAAGTGATTTGAGTGAGTGATTAAGTTCATTAGAAGTGAGCGAAAATCCTATGCATACATCTAGCGCAAAGTGAAGTTAGATCACAAAACAAACCACTGCACAGAGATTTTTAGGTGGTTCGGAAATCACACCATGTGATTCCTACATCTACCCCTCACACAGTGAGGCTCCACTACTCAACTTGAGCACACTACACACTGGAGCTTGACAACTCCACACACTGAGTTCAACAACTCACACACAACCTCTAGAGCAAGACTACTCTAGAACCTGAGCACAACTGCTCAACCACAACTTGAGTGCGACGACTCAACACACTGAACACAAAGGCTCACAACCAACTTGCTAGATCAAAAACAACAAGATCCAGATCCTCTAGCAATGATCTGATCTATATAGATTCATTCAAGGAGACTGGTGCAACAATTCATGCACAATCTCAAGAATGACTCAGAAGAACTAAGGGAAATTGAAGAGTTGTATGTAGAATCCTTATTCTTCAGATGAACTCCCTTGTAGAAGACTGAATTGAGAAGATGCTTGAACTCTTGAAGTCCCTGGGCGATGCTCTGCAATTTGTGCCTCTGGATCTTCCTTGAAGTCTTCTTAATCGACTGCTTCTACTTGATCTGCTCCCTTGGAAGTGATCTCACTACATCTTCATGGATCAATCTTCACTTCTTGTGCTTGGAGAAATGAGAATTTGGTTGCAGCAGCACAAGAGGAGCAAGAACGGGGAGGAGAACTCTTCTTGCCGCCAAAAGGATTTTTGGAAGGCTCTGAAAGGTTCTCTTGGGTTGGATGGCCAATAGGAGGGTATTTATAGCCCAATGTGTCCAAAAGTACCCTTGGGGTGCGTGGGCACATGATCCAAGGCCGATCCACAAGATCCCTAGAGTGCCACGTGTCCAGGTGGGACTTAAAGTGAAAAAGTTTCCGGAGTGTGTCGACCTGACCATGGAGTGGGTCAACACACTGTCCCATTTCTGCAAAACTGGCCCTCTGGGAGAGGTCACTAGTGTCGACACACTCACTGGTTGTGTCGACACACTGTCTCAGTCCGGCAAACAGGTCTTCTGGGAGAGAGTACTAGTGTCGACACTACCTGGGACTGTGTCGACACACTGTCCCAGCCTGTCAACTGGGTTCTCTGGGAGCTGGGTCTAGTGTCGACAGCACTTGGGACTGTGTCGACACACTTGATCATTTCTTCATGACTCTGCCTTAGGGTTTGATACCCTGTGTCGACACCAGTAGTGGGTGTGTCGACACTACCCTTGTAAGAAATGTATGTCCCTGAGAAATAAACACATAAATCATTAGTCCAATGTATTATCATGAATATATATGATAAAATGTGTTTGGAACATACTTTTTGAATATTGTTATTACATGTGTGATGTATCTAACATGTTCCATTCATTGTGCATTAAAATCACAACTTGTCATCATCAAAATTATGAGGGGAAATGTATTAAATTCACACTCAACCCAACAATATCATATTTAGTACCATGTGTAGAAGTATGTTAATTATGTCCCTGAGTTAGAAATTACTTGATGAGCATGTTAGTAGTATCATGTTATAAGTTTTAATATAAGTCATGTGTTAGTGTTATGTGAAAGTAAATTGCAAGCATGTGATTTATGAATACTCTCATGTTAGTGACACCATGTTATAAGTGACTATGTTTAGAATTCTTGTTATACATGAGTTAGCATAGTTTGTTTAATAGATTCCATGTTTAATCATCTATGTTATAGCACAAGCGAAAGAGCCGCGGTCTCATCAGAAGTCCAAAGCACATTCTGAGGCAATTTCACCTGATCAGGGAGATTATCACTAGGAGATGTACTGGTAGAAAGAGTTTCTTCAGTTGCAACATTGCAGATCCACTGACGAAGCCTTTGACTCAATTGTGTTTGAGCGCCACCTAAGTCTATGGGTTTAAGACATAAGGTGATTGGCTTTAGTCCAAGTGGGAGATTGTTAGTTATGGGTGTCCTCAAGCCAATCATAACTTGTACAATCTTGTTCTTTGATAATAATAATAAGGCTTTTATATTCGTTATGTTAATTCGTTTATCGTTTCATTATGAAGTCCATGAATATGCGCAATGGATATTAATTATGATGAGATCATAACAATGAGATTAATATCCTTAAACGTATATTCTTAATTGTTCCTAGTCGGAGGATATCCGAGAAGGACATCGGATATCCGTTAGGCTAGTACAGGTTGCACCTGCTCATATGATGAGGGTGGCTGGTCTCATAGTCACTTGTGTGGGGACACTAAGGTGAATCTGTAGGTGCTCATTAGAGAATGAGTTCACTGAACTGATCCGTTATGAATCGCTGGATGGTAATGTTACCTAACTGTCAACCAGCTAGATTCATTGTCACAGTGGCGTGATTGGTCCTTAGACCTGAGACACCAAGACACCTTGTTGGTGGACTTCTTGGGTTTTGACCTTGACTTATAGATCTCTAGCCATGAGGTCTTAATCAGTTAAGTGTTCGGATCTAGCGGAATACCTTCGAAGGTGATTGTGTGGTCAATATGGGATCGCTCGCTCTCGGTAATAGGAGAGTGAATGCTCTACGGAAGGATGCCTGATAGTCCCTGGCCAGGGCAAGACTACTTATCAAAAGGAGTTTTCTGATATAGTTATGCGGCATCTAAACCGAGTGAGTGTGCAATTTAGGGTTGACAGTTGACCATACCCTAAGTGCACTCGGGAGCATTGTACGAGCGAAGGATTATAGTCACGTGGTAACTGATGATACAAAGGTTCCTTGAATGGGTTGCTGAACCCCAATGCTTTCCAGGATCAAGTGGTGTTGCTTGGCACCCAACTTGATTGGAAGCCCGGTCAATTATCGTGAGACGATAATTGATTGTGTAATTAATTATATGAGATGTTAATTAATTACCATAAGTCATAAAGAGTTATTGAGCTTAATGGGCTGAAAACTGGACTAGCAGTTGGGCCTAGAGGGTCACACGCATAAGAGTTCCGAGCAGACTGGGCAAGGTGTTCTTTATAGACAATGACTAGGTTTTTATGAAAACCGCGGTGTCTATAAATATACGCTGAGAGTTAAACCCTGGGCCAAGCTCCAGGCTTAACCCTGGCCGCCCCCCCTCCTCTCTCTCTCCCAGGGCGCCCCCCACCCTCTCTCTCCTCTCTCAGGCATATGGTGGAGCTGAGATCCGGGAGACGCTTGGAGAACGAGAGATCCCGTCTGCGTCCGGAGCTCGCGTGGATACTTCTAGAGGCCGGACACTTGAACGGCTTGAAGCACTGGCGCCTCCTGCGCCACCTCCTCCCCGGATTCGGGAGTTACGCAACCCCGCAAAGGTAAAGATGAATCTGCCTGTGCGTGGTTCACGTTTTTTGTTCGATCCGACCGCCGGCAACGATATCTATCTGTGGAAATCGCGTTTCCGCTGCGCTCTGTGCGTTTCCTAACACTTGTGCTTTTTCTATCAAGTTTACACCCAGCATAATCAGCATCACAATAGGCAGTCAAATCTAAGTTACAACCAGCAGGATACCAAATACCAAGATCACATGTTCCAACAAGATATTGAAAATTCTTTTAACATTAACATGTGACTTTCTTTAGGATTTGCTTGAAATCTAGCACACAAGCATACACTGAATTGAATATCAGGTCTAGAAGTGGTGAGATAGAGTAGAGAACCAATCATACCTCTGTATGTCTTTGGGTCTACTGACTTACCAAGTGAATCTTCTTCTATTTCACATTAATTGCAATGGGTGTGCTTGAGTGCTTGAGGTTCTAGAAGTCAAACCTTTTTAGAAGTTCCTTGACATACTTGGTTTGGCTTATGAAGATTCCCTCACTGGTTTGGTTAACCTGCAATCCCAAGAAAATTGTAAGTCTCCCATCAAGCTCATTTCAAATTCAGTTTTCATTTGATTTGCAAATTCAGTGCACAGGCTCTTATTGTGGATCCAAAATTATGTCATCACATCAATTTGGACTGCAATTATTTATTTATTTACAGTTTTTGTGAACAAAGTTTGATCAACATTACCTCTAGAGTATCCTTTTTCAAGCAGAAAAGAGCTCAAACGGTCATACCAAGCTCTTGGAGCTTTCTTAAGACCATAAGAGCCTTATGAAGCTTAAAAACATGATAGGATATTTTCATTTTCAAATCCCGGAGGTTGTTCAACAAAATATTTTCTTTTATATATCCATTCAAAATACACTTTTAACATCCATTTGATAAACTTTAAACTTCAATGAAGATGCAAAAGCAAGGAATATTCTTACACCTTCTAGTCTAACTACAGGGGCATATGACTCTTCAAAATCAATTCCAAATTCTTAGTTGTACCCCTTGGCAACTAGTCTAGCTTTATTCCTTATGACTTGACCATTTTCATTCAATTTATTTCTGAATACCCATCTAGTGTCAATGACAGATTGGTCACTAGGTTTAGGTACTAATTCCCACACTTGATTTCTTTCAAATTGATGATGTTCATCATGCATTGCATTTATCCAGTCTAAATTCATTAGAGCTTCATCAATTGACTTTGGTTCAATTTGGGAAATTAGTGCTAGTGGTCTTCATGAATTGCATTCAAGAAAGATGATCTAGTTCTTACCCTATCATGTACATTGCCAACAATATTTTCTATTGGGTGATCTCTCAAAATTCTATGTTCAGGATTACCTGTTGAGGTGCATTTAAATTTGGAACAACATTACCTGATCCACTTAGAGTAGGTGAGTGATTGTTCAAATTTTCACCAAGGTCTTCATTCTCCTCAACAGTTGGTGAAGAATCCACAATTAAATCATCCTCTTCATTATCTGGACAGTCCCTGCAAGATTTAGAATAATGAGTTGAAAAGGATTTTCATCAATAGTAACATGTGGAGATTCTTCAACAGTTTTGTTTTTTTAGAGAATAAACTCTAAAAGCTCTTGAAGTTTCAGAATAGCCAAGAAAAATGGCTTCATGACTTTTAGCATCAAACTTGTCAAGGCTTTCTTTATTGTTGTTATGAACAAAGTATTTACACCCAAAGACTTTGAAATAAGACAAGGTTGGCTTTTTATTTTTCAACAACTCATAAGGGGTTTTTCTGATTTTTTGTCTGACCAATGCTCTATTGAGAATATGATTTACTGTATTTACAGCTTCAGCCCAGAAGAATTTGGGCAATTTACTTTCCAAGAGCATGGTTCTTGCCATTTCCACAAGTGTTCTATTCTTTCTTTCCACAACTACATTTTGTTCTGGAGTTCTTGGTGAAGAAAACTTATGAAAAATGTGAAGTTCAGCACATAATCAGAGAAAGATTTGTTTTCAAATTCACCCCCATGATCAGTCAAATATTTTTGATTTTATGAGGAAAACTAGTTAAGACAGTGGTACAGAAATTCCTGAATTCAAGGCAAGCATCACTTTTGTGGGATAAAAAGATAACCCATGTGAATCTAGTAAAACCATCAATAATGACAAATCCATATCTTTTGTCACTAAGACTTAGAATTCTTGTTGGGCCAAAAAGGTCCATATGAAGCAATTCTAGTGGCTTAGATGTGAGTACATCATTGAAGGTTTTAAAAGATTTTCTGGTTTATTTTCCTTGGGCACAAATCCCACAAACTTGATTTTCTACATTTGAAAAAGATTCAGGAAGACCTTTAACCAAGTTCAGCCTTAACAGTTTATTTATTGTTCTGAAACTTGCATGACCAAGTCTTTTGTGCCAAGTCCATGCAATTTCATTTTTATTTGCAACAAGACAAATGTTTTCAGAAAAGTTTTTATCAAGGTTGATCATGTAAACATTATTTTCTCTTTTCTAAATAATTTTATTTTATCAGTTGAAGAGTCAATTATTCTGCAAAAATCTGATTCAAACACAACTTTGTGACATTTGTCACATAGTTGGCTAATGCTCAGCAAATTATAATTCAGACCATCAACTAATAAAATATTATCAACTGAGTTTGAGGAAGATTGACCAACCTTTCCAGATCCAATGATTTTTCCTTTATTTTTACCTCCAAAAGTGACAGAACCTTCCTCCTTTTCAATCAGGAATGAGAATTTAGCTTTATCTCCTGTCATGTGTCGTGAGCACCCACTATCAAGAAACCACACATTTGAGTTGGGTGCACGGCCTTCCTGCAAAATTAATCAGTGGAGAGAAGATTTTGGTACCCAAACATTGTTGGGACCATCAGATTGTTTGAACATTGACAGCAAATCTTTTCTAATCCAAATCTGACTTGTTTTCTGCTTTTGTTTTATTTCAGTGGTGTTTTTTGTCCTTTTCAATTTATCATTCCCTTTTGGAATAAAAACACAGTGTTCTTTTTCTCAATAGGATGGGAGTTTTGCATTTGGACATGATTGTTCATTTGTGAGGTCCAAACCAAGGGTTTTGTTGGTACATTGAAAGTTTGGATAGAAGAATTGAGGATGGTACCAAAAAGGATTGTGATACCATTGGTTCCAAGAATTGGTCCAATCAGCTTGATGTGCTGTCTTGGAAGTCCAAGGTTTATCATGAATGTTTTCTTTTGTGTTTTTCTTATTTTTCAAGTTTTTATTTGATTTTTTGGTTGACTGGTTGTAGTTTTTTGAGTTGAGCAGGTCGACCTGTCAGGTGAGTGTGTCGACCTGTTTGGTTTCTCTTTGTTCTGGTTTTTCAAGGTTTTTGTTGTGTTGCTTGACACTTGTTTTTTTTTGTTTTTCTCAGGACTAGGACTTTTGACAAATTTTATTAGAGGTGCTTTTTCCTTCATTTCACCAGATTTGTCTTTCTTGGATTTTTGTGTGGAAAATCCTAGCCCATGTGTTGCAGATTTCATTCTTTTCCTAACAAAGCATCCAGATTATCTTTTCTTTTTGAAAAGGTTTCAATGACTTGTTCTTTTTCTTTCAACTAGTTTTCTAAAGTCTTGATTTCATCATCACTTTGTTGTTTTACTTTTTGTTGTAATTCCAATTTTTCAGATAGTTTCTTAAGGTCATTGTTGGCCTTTTGAGATGCAAGCTTGAGCTCATCAATTACATTAGAAGATTTTCTTTTTCTTCATTGAGCTCAGCCACTTCATTTTCCAATTCAGAGATTCTTTTGTTTATTGATTGGTTATGCAAAATGTTTTCATTTTCTTCTTTAGATGCTTATTTTCTTTTCTTGTTTCAGAATAGTTTTCAACTAATTCAGCATAAGCATCTTGCCAATCATCAATTGTATAATCTTTAAAGGATGTGTTTACCTTTCCATCAGAACTGTTTGCCATAAAGCAATTTCCTCACTTTCAGAGCTTGAGGACCTTTCTTCTTCTTTCTCACTTGAGTCTTCATCAGACCAAGTGGCAACCATTGCTTTAGGCTTCTTGAATTTGTTGATCTTCTTGTACTTTTCCTTCTTGTTCTCAGGACATCCCTTCATGTGTCCTAGTTTGTTGCACTGTAACAAATAACAACTTTCATCAGTTTTTTGATTTCTATTTGAATTGGCATTTGAAAAGGAAATATTTATTTTCCATATGAGAATTTCTTTTTCCTAGTGAATTTTCTCTTCTTTCTGATTTTAAGAATTTTTTGAATTACCTGGTCATGAGGGCAAGCTCATCCTCATTGGACTCAGACTCATCAGAACTTGTTTTTCTCCTGATTTTTATCTTTGTTACTAGATGAAGCTTTGAGTGCTACTGGTTTGGTTTTGATTATGTGCTCTTCATTTCTTTTCAAGTTTATTTTATAAGTCATCAAAGATCCTATGAGTTCATCCAAGAGATTTTGAATAAATCTTTAGAATCTTCAATAACTGTGGCCTTATGTGCCAAATTGAAGAAAGAGAGCGCAAGATTTTTCTTACCAAATCAGCATCTGTATAGTCCTTACCTAGAGCCTTCAGTCCATTTACAATGATCATGAACCTAGCAAACATTTCAGAAATTGTTTCATCAGATTTCATCATGAATAATTCATACTCAGAAACAAGAATATTTGCTTTGGTTTCTTTTACTTGGGATGTTCCCTCATAGAGTAACTCAAGCTTATCCCACATCTCCTTGGCAGATTTGCACATAGAGATTCTTGAGTACTCTTTGGATGGACAGCACATTGAATCATGTTAATGGCACTGTAGTTCAGGGTGGCCCTTCTAATTTGTTCCCTGGTTCAGGTTTCCTCTTCTCCCTGGTTTTCATAGGGGCCTACCTCAACTACCTTCCAAATTTCATAGTTCTGGGCTCTAAGGAAGACTTGCATTCTATTCTTCCAATAGGAATAGTCAGTCCCATTGAAGAAGGGTGGCCTATTGATGGATGGTGGCCTTCAGCAATGAAACCTCTAGAATCCATTGAATCAAAAAGAGATGCAATTAAGGAAACACTCAACAAACAAGCAAGTGAACACAACACCAAACAGAAACACTCAGATCAGATCAGATCAGATATGAACCCGCTCTGATACCAATTGTAGGATCGAAAATAGGTTGGACCAGATCTAGAAGGGGGGGGGTGAATAGATCTAGGCCAAAACTGCGGAAGCTTAGCCAATTTAAATTTGCTTTGAATCAGACAACTTAGAAATGAAATCACAGATCTGATGAGTGAGTGTGTGAATTAGTGATTTGAGTGAGTGATTAAGTTCATTAAGTGAGCGCAAATCCTATGCATACATCTAGCGCAAAGTGAAGTTAATCACAAAACAAACACTGCACAGAGATTTTTAGGTGGTTCGGAATCACACCATGTGATTCCTACATCCACCCCTCACACAGTGAGGCTCCACTACTCAACTTGAGCACACTACACACTGGAGCTTGACAACTCCACACCTGAGTTCAACAACTCACACACAACCTCTAGAGCAAGACTACTCTAGAAACCTGAGCACAACTGCTCAACCACAACTTGAGTGCGACGACTCAACACACTGAACACAAAGGCTCACAACCAACTTGCTAGATCAAAAACAACAAGATCCAGATCCTCTAGCAATGATCTGATCTATAGAGATTCATTCAAGGAGACTGGTGCAACAATTCATGCACAATCTCAAGAATGACTCAGAAGAACTAAGGGAATTGAAGGAGTTGTATGTAGAATCCTTGTTCTTCAGATGAACTCCCTTGTAGAAGACTGAATTGAGAAGATGCTTGAACTCTTGAAGTCCCTGTGCGATGCTCTGCATTTGTGCTTGAAGTCTTCTTAATCGACTGCTTCTACTACTTGATCTGCTCCCTTGGAAGTGATCTCACTACATCTTCATGGATCAATCTTCTTCACTTCTTGTGCTTGGAGAAATGAGAATTTGGTTGCAGCAGCACAAGAGAGCAAGAACGGGAGGAGAACTCTTCTTGCCGCCAAAAGGATTTTTGGAAGGCTCTAAAAGGTTCTCTTGGGTTGGATGGCCAATAGGAGGGTATTTATAGCCCAATGTGTCCAAAAGTACCCTTGGGGTGCGTGGGCACATGATCCAAGGCCGATCCACAAGATCCCTAGAGTGCCACGTGTCCAGGTGGGACTTAAAGTGAAAAAGTTTCCGGAGTGTGTCGACCTGACCATGGAGTGGGTCAACACACTGTCCCATTTCTGCAAAACTGGCCCTCTGGAGAGGTCACTAGTGTCGACACACTCACTGGCTGTGTCGACCACACTGTCTCAGCTGGCAAACAGGTCTTCTGGGAGAGAGTACTAGTGTCGACACTACCTGGGACTGTGTCGACACACTGTCCCAACCTGTCAACTGGGTTCTCTGGGAGCTGGGTCTAGTGTCGACAGCACTTGGGACTGTGTCGACACACTTGATCATTTCTTCATGACTTTGCCTTAGGGTTTGATACCCTGTGTCGACACCAGTAGTGGTGTGTCGACACTACCCTTGTAAGAAATGTATGTCCCTGAGAAATAAACACATAAATCATTAGTCCAATGTATTATCATGAATATATATGATAAAATGTGTTTGGAAACATACTTTTTGAATATTGTTATTACATGTGTGATGTATCTAACATGTTCCATTCATTGTGCATTAAAATCACAACTTGTCATCATCAAAATTATGAGGGGAATGTATTAAATTCACACTCAACCCAACAATATCATATTTAGTACCATGTGTAGAAGTATGTTAATTATGTCCCTGAGTTAGAAATTACTTGATGAGCATGTTAGTAGTATCATGTTATAAGTTTTAATATAAGTCATGTGTTAGTGTTATGTGAAAGTAAGAATTGCAAGCATGTGATTATATGAATACTCTCATGTTAGTGACACCATGTTATAAGTGACTATGTTTAGAATTCTTGTTATACATGAGTTAGCATAGTTTGTTTAATAGATTCCATGTTTAATCATCTATGTTATAGCATGAGCATGTGTTAGTTTAATTATTAATTACTAGTAAGTTATGATAATGTAATAGTTAGTAAAATATTAAACTGTTAGAAGCATGTGTGGTAAGTGCGTGGTTTGTAATTCTAAGTTGTTTGCTCAGTCTATTGCGTAGACTCACCCTTGCTAACATTTCAGGAAGAGTCGGGGACTTAATAGCCGAGGAGTTAGCGAGATCTAACGTGGAGCGTGAATAGTAAATTGAATATTTATATTTTATTTCTTAGTATGTGATGTTATTATATATGGACTTTTGTTTATTGTACTTGGAAACTGGCTATATTTAGTGGATGTTATGCTATGTTATTTCTTTTCTTGGACTATATAGACAGTGGTATGTGGATTATAAAGTTGATGGAATAAGAGTTATTTATTTCCACTGCAATATTCCTTTCTATTTATGTATATCTCAGCCCATGTGACTATTGTTGGAGTTTTCTCCCCTGTGGCGACTTGCTCTCGTCCGACGTGGGTTGGTTTAACCGTATCGGGCGGAAGTGGGCCGTTACACCTCATGTTAAAAATAGACTTATGCAGACATTTAATGGAAGAGAACGTAGACCTCAAAAGTATTATGTCAGATAGCCCATACCTTCTTATGTGCAAGTCCATGATTTCCACTGACATCCAGATATGTTAGGTAAGGCCTTTGCTTTTTAGCATAAGGAAGGAGTCCTTTCAGTCCTTAATTCTGCTGACTCCTTTGCTTGCCTACCCTGATAAGATAGAAGGTACATAGCAGAAAGATCTTCAGTCAATCAGAGAAATAATAAGTTAAACATACAAAGTACATTTGAACTTTCATTTGAGCGCCAAAGACATTTTGAAACATTTGAAATATAGAGGCAATCGATGTTTAAGTATAATAGTAATCGATGTTTCAGAGGTAATCAATGTTTCATAAAGGTAATTGATGTTACAGAGGTAATCAATGTTTCATAAAGGTAATTGATATGTAACTTCGACTATAGACTTCGACTGTATGGAAGTCAGAGTGAGAAACAATTGATGTTTGATTTATAACAGTAATCGATGTGTAAGTGAAGTAGTCAATGTTCTAATGTAATCGATGTTCTAAGGTAATCCATGTGTAAGTGTAATCGATGTTTCAGTGCAGTTGATGTAATCAATGTTCTAAGGTAAACTGTAATCGATGTTCATGTAATCGATGTTTAAGTAAACAGTTTGATGTTCATGTAATCGATGTTTAAGTGTAATCGATGTTCATATAATCGATGCTTAAGTCCATTAATGTAATCGATGTTCTAATATAATTGATGTGAAAGTATAATTGATGTTTGAAACAGTAATCGATGTGGACTTAAAACAATAATCGATGTGCCACTTCAACTATACAAGAGTCGGAGTAGGACATGACTTCAGATGTACAGAAATTAACGTTGTTGGTCGAAGCTGAAGCATACAGTCAGTCGAAGTGAACTTCGTATATAACTTCATATATGGTGAAGTTAGCTTCGGATATGACGAAGTAGGACTTCGACTAATCACGACCAAAAGCATGCATGATGAAGTGCCAGCTTCGGATATGACAAAGTGGACTTCAGATATGACGAAGTTAGCTTCGTATATGACGAAGTAAGCTTCGACTGAACATGACTAAAACATGCATGACGAAGTGAAGCTTCAGATAAAACATGTTATTACTTATGCATAGATAAGCTTGAAAAATTGTAATAAATATGTTCATGTTATTTATAATAATCATAAAGTTTTATTATCACCTAAATAAATGATAAAATATAGGAGTGGTTCAACAATACCAAGTTATTAATTAAAGATAGAATTAATGTAAATGTGTATCATTATTGGCATGACACTCTTGATAATACTTTGAATTATTATTGTTGACATAATAGTCTTGAACCTTCTTGATCAGTCTATCCTTATTGACACACCTTATCTTATTGTGATACATTCTTAAAGTACATCAATGATATTAGAGTCATGGACTCAAGCACATTCTTGTTATCCATGAGTCGACGGGATCATTGGGGGTATATGTCAGTGTTGCGCAATACAAACCTGACTATGGCTCGTATCTGGTCTTGGAGATTCTGGCAAAGTCGTGTTGCCTATGGGTGTGGTTGTCGGATTTGCTTCGACAAAGTCTTGTTACCCCAAGGTGTTGATTTCCCAGTTTCCCAAAGATGTTCATTACCCAGGTGTTGATTGTGAGGTTGATCCCCTAAAAAAGTTGTGTTGCCTGGCATGGTGCAGAATCATGATTAGTTCTTGACATGGTACGTACTTGTTACATGTGATAAACTTGCTTCATTTGACTTGTTGCTCGATTGTGTGTTGATCCTTAACCAAAGTGGTCAAGGGACACATTTTCCTGAGGCACCAGTAGTTCCTGCATGATATTCTTATGAAGTGTCCAGAGGGGGTTACTCAAAGTGCTTTCTAGTGAAATGTTTTGCATGCTCATTTGTTCCAGTGCTATCTTGATATCTTGAAAGTTACTCTAGTGACCTATATTGATATCTTGAAAGTTACTCTAATGACCTTCTTGCATGTAAAGAACCTTTTTGTACAATCTCGATTGTATTCCCTCCAATACTATTGACTTTCTTACTCTCTTGGCCATGTTACTTTCTAGCGTGACAATCTCTTATACTTGATCATCTTGCTCACATGATATCACGAATTGATTGGACATCTCTTGATTGCATTATCAGTTATATTTTTCTTAATGACTATTACTTGTATATTTTAGTTCATGACATAGAGCTTAAAACTGTTAATTACTTATATTTGCCCATGATGGTGTAAATCCTACTAGTCGAGTGCGCTCATACCTGCTCTCTTTAACATTTCAGGTAGCGAAGGTAAAGCTAAATGATGGGACTTGTGCGCCGAACATGGAGTATACTTAGAGAGTCCTTCCTATTTTTAGTTAGTCTATGAGAGAATTGTCATTATTGTAATTTTTTCCCTTTCTTTGAAAGATAGATAGATTGGTGAGCAATGAGTGTTTCATTTGACATTGGAGGTTGTAATATTCATTTTGATAAATAAAAAGAGAATTTGATTATTCCATATGGGCCCCATTTGTAATAGCTATTTGTCTATAACTTTTGAATGCTTGTTTGTTCGTTGAGTCTCCCGAATCATTCCGCTATTAAAAATCAGGGTGTGACAATTGTACAGTTCGAGGTTCTCAATGCACCAAGCTTTAGTAGTAGAGCCCAAGAAGTAATATGAGCACTTATCTACACACCTAAGGAGGGCTCTTACCTCGACATCAACGCTAGAAAGACAGCCCGAGGGAACAATGTAGCTTCTGAGATAAGCTCTCAGCATGTACTAAGGTAGGAATCTATCTTGGCGTACGCTCCACTTGTTAGCCTAGTAGACCTTATCCCATTAAGTGCCAATTTACATGTTAGTCCAGCAAGCAGCCCTTATCCTACAAGGTCCTTAATTAGCCCGACAGAGCTTTAACTCGATGGAACTGAAACAATTGGTACTCTTGCCTGATATCATGGTCAACAGATTTCATGTGGGCAATGGTTACCCAGGATGAAGTGGAATCTTAAAAAGGATTACGAAGGGTCGCCCATGATCTCCATGATAACCACCCATGTCCCTCGTAACGGTTGTCAAAACTCATTATAGCCACTATCGATCCTGTGGTTACCCCCACAATCTGACCTTCACTGCAGCCACATCATTTGGAACCTTCTGGGAGACTTGACCACTATTATAATCCTAAAGAGACTCTTCGCATGAGGTGAGATACAATTTTCACTCAACTATTGGGGAATGAATTCGAATACTATCACCCTCTTGCTTGTGCTCATGCCCTTCTTGACTTAAGATAGTGTCTCACCTCCATTTTACAGATAATATCTTTTGAGAGAGAGGTCTTTTTTTTCTTCTTCACGACAAAGAGATTCACATAGGTTATTGGAAACCTAAAAACCTCTTTTATTTTATATACCTTGTAGTTACCGTTCCATCAAGCGAGCTGAATATGCGACGCCCAAGAAGATTCCTAAGCCAAGCGACATTCGAAAAGGCTGGTTTTCTTGGTCTTCACGGGTAGGTGGAAACCAGTTCCTTTTGGTAAGGACCAGGGTGCGATGCAAGTGGACTCTGGAGGCCTAGAGTTGTAGTTCTCGGACTTATCGTCGTTGCAGAGTCGGCAACCAGCAGCCCGAAAAGTGCTGACGGGGAAGCCCAAGTTTCGGTGAACAAGAGACAGAGGCGAGTCCAAGAAGCCGGCCCACTCCAAGCTAAAAAGAGGCCAATCACTTCCCCCGTACCTTCACAAAAGACAAGGGTAAAGCCTACTGAAATGGAGGAGCGGCGGAATTGGCCACTCCCTGCGAGCTCCCACTTCAGGTTTCTCATCTCTCGCCCACCTACCTGAATTGATCACAAGAAATTTTTTTATCTTATCAAAACAACAGGAAACCTATTTGTAACAAATTTTTTAAATAATCTTATTTTAACAAATATTTACACATGTATGCCAAGTTGAAACATATTTACAAAATTACACCTCTCATTTGTCATTTGAGCAAAGTTGCCCCATACTATTAATTTTCTCTTTTTTTATGTCATAGCTGTCTCCTTTTATGGTTCGAAGAAGAGAAAAGAAAGAGGGAGTGTGTGTGGGTGTGTGTGGGTGTGTGTGTGTGGAGAGAGAGAGAGCGATGCAGTTTACACAATTTTTTTTAAAGAAAAAAATTACTCCAACTTACGTAATTTGATCTAGAATATATAAATTTGATCTATGTTACACAAATTTGATCTATATTGCACAAATAACTGATTAGTTACATAATATGATCCATGTTATACAAATATGGTCCAAGTTACACATATATGATCTAACTTACATAAATATGATCTAGGTCACAGAAATTTAGTCTAAGTTATACAAATTTGGTCCATATTACATAAGCAGCCTGTTAGTTACACAAATGTGGTCCACGTGACATAAAATATAGTTTACACAAATAACTTGTTAGTTACACAAATTTGGTTCAGGTTATACAATTTTGCTATATTTACACAAATTTGGTCCAACTTATACAAATCAATTAAATTTAATCAAAAAATTTCTAAGTCCACACAATATCATTAATCGATTATGTTTCCCTCTTTACAAGTTGACAATCGATTATGTTGTGGCACCACAAAAGTTTAACTCCACATATAGTAAGTATTATCGATTATGTTTCATTGTATGTAGTTGGTAATCAATTATATCATTGTCTGTGTAAAAATGTCTAACTCCACATAGAGAGCCTGATAATCGATTATGTTACTTCTCACTTGAATTCAGCTGTCCACACAGTGAAAAAGCTAATTGATAATATTTCATATCGTGAAGTTTTTCCAAGTCCATAAGATAGGAAACATAATCGATTAACACTTTTACTGTATGAAAAGATAGATTCAAGGGAGAAGCAACAAAATCAAATATAAGGGTATCTATGTGGATTTAGAAACTTTTATATAGACGCTAACATAATTGATTATTGACTACACAAATGAACATAATCGATTAATGGTCATTGTGTGGAGTTAGGAATTTTTTTATTAAATTTAATCAATATTTGTAAGATGGACCAAATTTGTGTAAATTAGATCAAATTTTGTAACTAGCATCTATTTGTGTAACCATATTTATATAATCTAGACCATATTTATGTAGGAAAATACTTAAAACTTAGGCATCCGGACAAATGATTTACCCTGGCGCTCGAAAACTTAGCAATATTGCTCATTTACGTAGTCGAGTTGGGCGTAATTTCCACGAGCGGTTGAATTGTTGGGCTTCTAGTTAACTTCCTTAATTTAGGATATATAGAAGGGCGTATTATATTTAACAAATTCAATTAGTTACAACTATTGCAAAATGGAATTAGTTACTTGATAGAGATGTTAACAACCTTGGGAATCGGGATGACTTGTTAAGAACTAATGTGACAAGACTCCCCATAGATGTAATCTTTGCGAGTATAAAAAGAGAAATGAGCAGCCATATAAAGGCTGAGTCAGCTGTCGTGGGCGATATATATTTCACATGACTATATATCGATCCACCGTCTCTAGACTTGTGTGTAGAACCTTCATAGATTATCTTCTCTACCAAATATGGACGAACGAACTTGCCCACAAAAGATCTACTAGAAATTTCTTATTAGACCTGATCTGAGTTGGGTTTCCAAACGACCTCGATCGTTCCGATTTGTGTCTGAGTCCATTTTGGGTGCTTCCCCATCCTGATCAGAGCATATGGCTTTGGATCCTCCGGATTCTGTGTGTTCTTTGCTTCAGGAATTTCGTGTTGAGTTTCAATTACACTTTTAGTTCTTTTCATATCGAAATTGGGTTGTAATCTATCAAGTCAAATCCTGGAATCTACCATAAAATTCTTTAGTATAACATGGTATTTCAGATTATTATTTTTTTTCCAGGGTTTGAAGGATCTACCGACCCAACATAATGGAAGTATACAGCAAATCGGTTCTTTGCTTGTAGGGTTAATTCTTGATGTTCATTGTTTAATAATTGCAAGGAGAGGCGTTATAGTAGTTTTGGCACTATTCTTTTACCATGTAGTTGATTTTTTGGTCTGATTTTTTAGTGGGTTTAGAAGCTCGATTTCATCATATTCCTATACTTTTCAATCACACGGAATGCTCAACAAGCTTCGACAAAGTGGTCCGATATCTCGGTGACTATTTTCTCATTGTTGTTAAATAGTCAACATACACTATGATTGATTTAGATAGTGAAAAAATAAAGAGAAAACTTAGCTCATCTTAAATCAAAATTTGTCCAAAATGAAAAAAAAAATCAAAAAGTGCTATTAAAAAGGGAAAAAAAAATTTATGCCTACCTGCCCTTCAGTTCTCCATCTATGCATCTTAATCCTATGGTTTAAAAACAAGGAAAAGAAGAAAAGAAAGTATAAAATAGCATGCCTTACTATAAAATGTCTTGTTGATATCTTCATTAGTATTTATCATGTTTCCTATCAAGGATGGATTTTGTTTTAAATATGATGCAAACATTAGAAAAATTGTGTGGTGAAAACAAGAGAAAAATAAATAAATACTTTACATGTGCTGAAGCCGCAAACTCTAGATGCCGCTTCCGTGTCTAAAAAAAAAAAAAAAAAAAAGATGCCGCTTCTTTCACATGCGGGTGCCCAGTGTAAGCATCTACACATTCTTTCCGTTGTTTACAACCCTAATATTAAGATTTAAGGTTGAGGGGCTAGAATACAACCCAATCGAACCGACCACTCCAACATTTCTCTTTCTCCCTCTTATACAAGATATCTGAAAAGTTCTTATTAGAGCTGATTAATTGATTAATCTTTCAATAAAGAATTAGGATGATCAAAGGGCTACCAGAATTTATGAATAGGCCCCATATTGTGTGCTTGTGACACTTTAAGTCATGGACATGATAGAAACTTGCATAATCATGGCAGCAACCGGACAAATGCATATGCAATACAAACCATAGTATACATGCAGGTAAATTTATGGCGACAACGAAATTAGAACACGCATGAGTATGATTACACAGGAAATAACATACTATAAATACACATGAATAGAATGAAATATGAGCAGTAGAAGTGTCTCGTAGAGACTCCCCTTAAAAAGATTTCACCTCCAAATGAATGGTGTGATGGGTATAGTGGTCTTCTCTCAAAATACGACTACCACGACACGAGATTGATGGGCGCACTCCCAACAGTCCCGTAGAACATGCCAACACTAAGCCTAATCCTCTTATAAAATATAACAATAAAAATGATAGAAGAGCATGCACTGAATACCACAGGAAGAGTCGATGAACGGCGCTTAGGAAAAGACGCCGACCACGGGCACCGCAGGCGACGACATTTGTGGGCAAACACGGAGGCTGATAGCAAGCCACAAGGGGAGGACGACAATCAATCAGCGCAGAGCATTGGCGACAGCACACTAGTGTAGGGCACAAAGTGAGGTGAGACAAGAAGACGGGAGAGTGAGAGCAAGAGACGCTTGCGATTCCTCGGGAAGTTAAAACGGTGTTGTCAAGAGATGTAACCATGATTTGGGAGCCCTAATCACGCTCGAAGACAAGCCCACGTCGACAACTACAACAGTTCTGGGCCCATTCAACAAATCGGCCCCAATAAATTCATTCTCTCTCCAAAAAAGGACATAAACACAAAAGGTAAAATAAATGGTGCCTAGCGCAAGGAAGTCAACCCGCTACCTCCATTCTTCGTAATTTCTTGACTTCGGATTGTTCCATGTGACGACGTCTGGGGCCCCTTGATTACTTCTTCCTATTTGTAGGCCCTAGCAAGGTATTCCCCCTCAACAATTAAGAAACCATAGGGATGGAATGGTCCTGCTCACCTGACCATTTTTCTGCCTCTACAATTTATGTATATAAGATGGCAATTACACTTAATTTCTTATTGTTAACCTCCTCTAGATGTCATAGTTGCATTGACCCCCGTTTATAAGCATGATGAATATTGGGTGGGGCGAGGAGGAGAGGTTCGGAGGTTCGAGTCCATGTAGGGTGTTTGCCTGTCATTTGAGCCAACTTTAAAAAAAAAAAAAATAGATCTTATAACTGTCTTGGAATCATAATCTAGTGTTGTTTGATATTTAAGTCAGTCTACAAATCTATAACAATTGAATGTAGGGACAATCATATACACCCTATGAACTTGCATAGTGTACACTACGTTCTTATATTCTTTATATTATCATAAATTCTCTTATATTAAGAAACATGTTTCAACGACATCCCCCCATATCTAACACGGTTAAAATAAATATTTTGCTAAACATGTAAGACATAAGATTCTAGAGGACTATATAAGATAATATCTTTGATGAATATGTTATTATTTTATTGTATTAGAACATTAAATACGGATAGATCAGTTTTCTTCTGAGTCTTACTTTCTCTGAAATTTGGTTAAACAATAATGGCAGTGATATATATATATGATGCATTATGACGTATATATGACAATATGAAGAATATGGGGAATAAAATAGATTATGCAAGATCTGAGGGTAGTTTATGTAATTGCCGCTAAATATATTTTATCTGATTGTTGATAGGTTAGTATGTATACAACTCCCTAAAAATTCCAGACTTTTTGCAAAATGACTAAAACGCCTCTAACATACTAAAAGTCACCGAAATAACAACGAAGTACCTTAAAAATCCAAATTACTTAAAACATATGAAACTCGAAAATTCTGAAATTTTCTAAAATGACCAAAATACCCAGAATATTCAAAACGACCCAAAACATGGCGCAGGGTTTTTAAACCTCTCCAATCCACTAAAACACATCCCTAACATTGAGATGATCACGCCATCGAGAAGAGGAAGAAGACTCTGTTGAAAGATTGCGAAAGAAGCCGCAAGTCCTCCATGTTGGTTGGTTGATAAGCAAATTGGGGAAAATGACGATTAGATCGGGTGAATTTGATAAGGGTATCTTGCATCTTCAGCGAGAACGTCAGGTAACTCCATACCCTGCGGCAGGTGTTCCGCTTCGGCGCTTTGAGAAAGAATTTTTTTGAGAAAAAAATATCACAAGAAATTTTTGTAGGTTTTTTTTAGTTTCGAATCTGAGTTGCTCTGGTATTTAAATCACTATATCGATTTGTACCCAAAAAAATGACCTCAAATGACCAAGTAATAGGGTGTTTGGTTAAAGTTTTTTATCAATTTTTTCTCTTAAATTTTTTAAAAAAAGAGAGAAGGAACAAATAGACGTGTTTGGTAAGTAATTTTAAATTTTAGGGAAGAAATTTTATCTTTTGTAAATCTCTTCAAAAATAAAAACAAGTGTGAATCAATTTTTTTTTGAAAGCAGAACACAGCTCACTCCTCTTCTGCAGACTGCACCCCCCTTCCCCCCCCCAGAACCCTCCCCTGCGCCCCCTCCCCTCCTTGCGTAGCAGCACCCCCCTGCTTCCCCCTCCCCCCTCCCCCTGCTTCCCTTCCCCCACCCCACCACCGCGCACCCCCCCCTCCCCCTGCTTCCCTTCCCCCACCCCCCCACCACGCAGCACCCACCCCCCCTGTTAGTTATAGGTGTCCTCAAGCCAATCATAACTTGTACAATCTTGTTCTTTAATAATAATAATAAGGCTTGTATATTCATTATGTGTAATTCGTTTATCGTTTCATTATGAAGTCCATGAATATGCGCAATGGATACTAATTATGATGAGATCATAACAATGGGATTAATATCATTTAAGCGTATATTCTTAATTGTTCCTAGTCGGAGGATATTCGAGAAGGACATCGAATATCCGGTTAGACTAGTACAGGTTGCACCTGCTCATATGATGAGGGTGACTGGTCTCATAGTCACTTGTGTGGAGACACTAAGGTGAATCTGTAGGTGCTCATTGGAGAATGAGTTCACTGAACTGATCCGTTATGAATCGCTGGATGGTAATGTTACCTAACTGTCAACCAGCTAGATTCATTGTCACAGTGGCGTGATTGGTCCTTAGACCTGAGACACCAAGCACACCTTGTCGGTGGACTTCTAGATTTTGACCTTAACTTATAGATCTCTAGCCATGGGATCTTAATCAGTTAAGTGTTCGGATCTAGCGGAATACCTTCGAAGGTGATTGTGTGGTCAACATGGGATCACTCGCTCTCGGTAATAAGAGAGTGAATGATCTAGGGAAAGATGCCTGATAGTCCCTAGCCAGGGCATGACTACTTATCAGAAAGGAGTTTTCTGATATTGTTATGCGGCATCTAATCCAAGTGAGTGCGTGTATTAGGGTTTGACTGTACTCGGGAGCATTGTACGAGTTGTTGCCCGGTTGGCTAACCCAGAGGGGGGGTGAATGGGTCTTTAAATTAAATTTATCTGATAAAAACCTGAACTCAAACAAACATAAAGAGTTCTTGAAAGAGATTAGTAATGGTTAGTAAAAACAACAATCACACAATGAAGACAATCACACAACACACAGATTTATCCTGGTTCGGATCTCCTCTCCTTAGGAGTCCTACGTCCAGTCCCTGAGCAACCCTCAGGATTTCACAAACTAGGGTACAGTCCCCCTGTGGACAAAAACAACCACCCAGCTCAGCTGGTCTTCCTTCAACTCGAAGGGAACAACACCCTGGATACCACCAGGTCTTCCTTCACAACCGAAGGGAACCACACCCTGGATACCACCAGGTCTTCCTTCACAACCGAAGGGAACAATTACACAGAATAATGAAAGACTTTCAAGCCCCTAGATCAAGCTTTTGATAAGCAAAGATCTGAAGCAAGTAGAACTGAGAGCAAGAAGATGTTAAGCAGGAAGCACTCTCAGAACTATACAGGCTCTCACAGGATTTTCACAAACTAGTTGAGAGCAAAGGAGCTAAAGCAAGGAGGAATGACAATTCTTGGCTCTGGACTTTCTTCAGAAGAAAATGAGTTCTTGAATATCTAGTCGATTGTATTCTTCTATCCTTCTGTCTTGAATTTATATCTTCAATTTGAAATCAAGACGTTGAAGTGTCCGTTGTCTCTCTTTTGAGTAGTCGTTAGACTAAGTGACACCTGGAGTCTTGGAAGCTTCCAGTCAACAGTCTTTTGATTACTTGATCACGCAAAGATATAACTCTTCAGAAATATCCGTTGGTTTCTATTTGTTTAACGTTGTACTGTAAAGCTGGTTCAGAAGTCTGCACAAATGTCAAACTCAAGTAGCAGACAGCTAAACTTTTTCTGCTGTCAGTCAACGTCAGTAGCAATAGACATGAAAATAGTAACACCAAATATCTTGACAATAAAAGACGTAATCAGAGTAGACAAGAAGAAGGATGATATGGTCTGCATGCATGCAGAGATACGTTCAGATCTCATAAATGCAAAAGCGTCAGAGAGATGTCTACGAGGACATTGACTAGTCAAAGTTTTTTTCTTTAAAGTCAATAAGATATCCAGATATGACTTATCAAAACGATATGAATACAGACAAGTCGTTATAGGGAGCAAGTCGTTATGATCACTTATCAAATCGTTTTGAACTCTTAAAGAAACTGTTATCACATGAAATCGTTACAATCAGCGAGTCGATGCGAGTTCTAAGGAATCGTTATGATAACTTATGAAGTCGTTACAACAAGCAAGTCGTTGCGAGTTCTAAAGAAATCGTTATGATAACTTATGAAGTCGTTACAACAAGCAAGTCGTTGCGAGTTCTAAAGGAATCGTTACGATGAATGCTTATAGAATCGTTACGGCGAACAAGTCGTTGTGAGTTCTAAAGAAGTCGTTACGATGAATGCTTATAGAATCGTTACGGCGAACAAGTCGTTGTGAGTTCTAAAGAAGTCGTTACGATGAATGCTTATAGAATCGTTACGGCGAACAAGTCGTTGTGAGTTCTAAAGAAATCGTTACAATGACTTATGAAGTCGTTATGACATCGACTTGATTGAAACAACATGACTTTTTCAGCCAGAAGGGAAATCGTTACGATAACAAATCGTTATGAAATCTAAAGCAATCGTTATGGTATCGATTTGTTTGCAATTTGGTCAGAAAGGAAATCGATCATAATACTTGTGAATTGAGAGTCTTACCTGATTGTCTTTGAACTTTCATTTTTCTTTTGTTTCCTGTTCTCAAGGCTCAAGAAATCCATTAGTACTATTTTGTTAATCATCAAAATTAATATATAAATAAATGAATTATTTATTATGGGGACAGTTTGGTCATCAATCTCCCCCTTTTTGATGATGACAAAATATACTAAACATCATACAAAAATTAAACAAGATTTTCAGAATGACTTTAGTTTTCTCCCCCATTTTGTCATTTAAGCAAAAAGTAATAGGAAAGAGACAAAGAATAAGAGACAATGAGGAGAAAGAGCACAACCCATTCATTAAGCTTGTGGAGGTACAGGCAAATAATAAGCAGGAGAGAGAAGGGAGGCATAATGAGAAATAGCTTCCCAGGCCTGCTCTTCCTGACGCATAAAAATTTGCCTAAAGGCACCACTCTCAATGGAGAAGGTTGGTCCCATGGTTGAAGCCATCTTGGAGAGATAGATGCTGCGCTGCTTGGTAAGAAACTGGTCATAATCATCTGGATCCATGGAGGAGCAGATGATGAGAGTTGTACCAAAGCTTGCACAGGCAAGAAATTGATCTATGGTGACAGGATAGAAAATCTGTTTCTCCTTGAGTTCATGGCGTAGAGCTAAAAACACCTTGTACCTTTCAGCCCAAATTTTGTAGGGATCAAGGACCAGATGGATGGAGTTCATATCCAAGAAAGTGGCAGGAGAGACAGGAGCTTTTCCTTCCCTGGCTTGAGCAGCATTCAGATGAGCTAGCTGTTGAGCTGACAGAGAGTAAAGCTTGGACCATTCGGAGGCATTCAGCCTTTCACATTCTGAGAGTAGAGGGGCAAGAACATAGATTTGACAAACCCTCTATGATATTCCCGGAATAGAAATCTAGGAAAACCAACTTGGAGGCCTTTCTGAATCTTGATTCTGCCCATGACTCTTGCAAAACGCTCAAAGATGATTGAACCAATCGAAGACTCCATGATCAGGAAATGAATCTGAGGCAGGAGAATGTCTTCAGGTAAATGAAGAGTTGCAAAATCTACTCTTATTTCCTCAGACGGCTCAGAGTGGATAAGGACCTTGATGGCTCTCTTGAACTGGCTAAGCTGAACTTCAGGTAATCTGTTGAGATACCTGTAGTTGTTGAACATTTGGAAATGCCTGATCAGCTTGATTAGCTTCTGAATGGCAGGGCCCAGGTGTTCTGGTGGTGAAACTTGAACCACTCAGAAAGGGTCAAGGAGTGATCCCTGGGAGGAAACCTTGCTGCCTTAGCCTGAAGAAAGCGATTGTACAAATCTTTATGAGATCTAAGCCCATTGCTCCTCAGTTTTGGAGTGGGCTGAGGAGAAGATTTTGGATTTTTCGGCTTTAGACAGAGGAGTATAGGGAAGAATTACGTCTAGATGGTCAGAGAGGTTAAGAAAAGGAAGATTGTAAAGAGTGGCAAAAACAACCTTTTGTAGGTATTCTTTGTATAGTGAGGTATGCTTGTTGGTTACTGTAAGAGAAAACCACAAAGGTGGGTAAAGAGGAGTGTTGGAGGAAGAAAGTTTGCGTTTCTTTGAGACAGTACTTGAAGAGTCTGTCTTGGAAAGGTGGTCTCCTACCTTTAGCACAGACCTAAGGATAACCTCTTCAAACTCATCCTTAATTTTATCAAGAAAGGGAGAGTCGATTTGGACATTCTTAGGAATAATAGTGATAAAGGAGGGAGGTGCAGGGGGGTAGAGAAATGCATCAGAATTGAGAAATCCTACTTCTGGAAATGAAGATGTACCAGAAGAGGATGAGGCTCCAGCTGAGGATGCTGGAGGGGCCTCGAAATTTTGAGAAGAAGAAAGATGAGAAGTGGGAGAAACAGGAGAGGATGAGATAGGATTAGGAGGGAAAGGTGTGGGAGAAGAAATGGGCCTGGATCTAGGCCTTTTGAAGTGAGGTGGAGCAGGTGGAGCTGTGAAGTTAGTGGGTGGAAAGGAGGAATGGGAGTGTTGGTAGAAGTGGGAGCAATGGGTGGAGGATCTGAAACCACTTCTTCAGACAAGGGAGGCAAAGGATCCAACACTGCCGGCCCTGGTGGCCCTGATTCCAACACAACTGGCCCTGATGGCCCTGACTCTTCAGCTGGCCCTGATGGCCCTGATGGTTCGGCCTCTGCTGCTGCCTCGGCTTCATCTGCTGGGCTGCTGTTCCTTCTGCTGATGATGCGGCTGCTGGTCCTTCTGCTGGGGCTGCTGCTGTTTGCCCGGAGGGCTCAGGTACACTTGTGTTAGGTTCCTGAGCTGCTGGAGGAGGAGGAGCTTGAGCTCCAACTGCCTGAAGGATGTCAGATAACAAATTCTTCATGGTCCCCATTTCCTGATGGAACCATGTCATGGCAGAGCGAATCTGAACAAGTTCCTTGCGGGCTGAAGCTTGGCTCAGAAAAATGGAATTCACATCAGACTGAAGTGTACAAAGCAGCTCACCCTGAATATCCAACCTCTCAATCACAGGTTTTAAATTGATGACAATTTTTTGCTTGACCTGTCTTTCAAATGGTGTGTCAGCTAAAAGGGGTACTTCAGGAGCTATAACTTTCTCTTTGCCCTTTGTAGCTGGAGGAGGTGGATCATTATCCTCATCAGAACTTGATGAACTAGCTGTCTCCCCTTCTCTGGGATCCAAATTTGCAGAATCTCTCTGTACTTCCTCCTGATCTCTGGAGGCTGGTGGTGCATCAGCTGGTTTTTCTTGGGATTGCTCCCCCTCAAGTGGAGCATCTTCTGCAACTGCACCAGTCTCCCCCTGACAGGGAGCATCCATTTCCATAGAGTCATCCTGAGGATTTTGCTGCTCTTCTTCCACTGGGCTTTCTTCAATAATGTGGCCTGATGCCACAGTCTCCTCTACAACAGGCAAGATGTCCTCTGGGAGAATATCCTCAATTCTCCTTTCAGCATGAAGTACAACTGGATCTGCTGCTGCTGGCCTTTCTTCTTCTTCCCTTACTGCTGTTGCTGCCTCTGATTGATTTCTGGCCATAGATGGCCCTTCCTGCTCTGCTTCTACAAGGACTGGAACAGAACCTGATTCCAGTGGCAATTCGGGCATCACATCAGCTGCTTCCAACTGAGATTGAGCAACTGAAGGCTCACCAATGAGTGCTTCACCTTCTGCAACTGAGGCCTTGGACCAGACCCCATTGACTACTGAAAAGCCACTCTTCTTTAGATTTCTGGACCTGATAGCTTGGCCCATCTTCTCTACAACTGCCCCTGAGACATCTACACCGAAGTGTCTGAAGATCCTGGTAAGTAAATGGGCATAGGGCAGGGACACATTCAACTTGCTTTTAGTGTCCCAAATCTGTTCCCTGGCAAATTTCATTCTCTCTATCATCACTGCGGCCATATTGATTTCCTTATTTTTAATGGCCCAGAACATTAGGTCGGAGTCAGCCTTAGTGCAAGAGGAGAAGGTTGCACTACGGGGAACCAAAATCTGACATACAATGAAGTGAAGGAGGCGATTGAAGGCACTTAATTGATTGATATCTAGCTTGCCATCCCTCATCTTGAACCCCGGCCCAACAATCCCCAAACCTTTTTCTTGGGTTTCTACTGAATGAATCCCACTGAAACCGGATGTGCTTACTCCAAACAGCATCCTAAGCAGTTCCTGGTCGATTCTGATTAGGGTGCCCTTGACCGAAGAAACGAGGGCCCCATCTTCTTCTGTTCTTAAGCACACAAAGAACGCCTTTACCAAGTCCGGATAACTTACCTCTGAGCAAGTGGTAAGTCCTTTCCATTTCATCTGGTTGATCTTCTCAACAATGCTGCTCATTCCATTCTTCTGCAGATCTTCAATATCTACTTCCTTGTGACCACAGAGCTTCGTCTTCACAAAGGTGAAACGCTCCTGCTGTGCTGGGGTGAGGTATTCGGCGCTGTAGCCACCCACACTGCCGGCAATAGCTGGTGCGGCCATGGATTCAGGTGGGAGAAGGTTTGAAAGGTTGAAGAGAAGGGTGACGAGAAGAAACCCTCAAACGATTTCGCGGGAAGGAGATGAAGCTTCAAATTTGCAGAGGATAGAGGCAAGAGTCGCTAGGGCATCGGCTCATGCGTCGGGACGAAAGAGGAAAAAGGTGAACGAGGAAGGGGAATCGTTAACGCATCGATTTAAAGAAGATAAAAGCTCCAAAAAGGTGAGGCGTCAGAAAACGACAAACGAGGTTGACCGCCTTGAAAGACTATGACTTATCGGACGGAAACGCTTAAACTTAGAATTTTAAATTGATTTTGCCGTAAAAGGAGAGAGAGAAAACCTACTTAAATTCTGAGAATTTTTATACCAGCTTTAAATGAAGATCTTTTCACAAAATACACATGCCTAACTCCCTTCTAAGAGATGTAAATCTCTCTTCAGGTAAGGCCTTTGTGAAAATATCTGCTAACTGATTATTTGTATCAATAAACGATATTTCAATATTGCCATTAGCTACATGATCACGAATAAAATGGTATCTGACCTCAATGTGTTTGGTCCTGGAGTGCTGAATTGGATTTTTGGTGAGGTTGATAGCACTGGTGTTGTCACATAGCAGTGGAATTGTCTTGATTTTGAGTCCAAAATCCTCAAGCTGTTGCTTTATCCATAAGAGTTGTGTACAGCAACTTCCAGCAGCTACGTACTCGGCTTCAGCTGTAGATAGTGCTACTGAATTCTGTTTCCTTGAGGACCATGAGATTAAACACCCTGCAAGAAATTGACAGCAACCACTGGTGCTTTTTCTATCTACCTTGCATCCAGCATAGTCAGCATCAGAATATCCTACTAAATTTACATCACAGGAGTTTGGATACCATAGTCCTAGATCATGAGTCCTGGCTAAGTATCTAAAAATTCTTTTCACAAAATTAAATGTGACTCTCTAGGGTCGGCTTGATATCTAGCACACATGCATACACTGAATAATATATCAGGTCTACTTGCGGTTAGATAAAGTAATGAACCTATCATACCTCTGTAGATCTTTTGATCTACCTTCTTACCATCCTTGTCACTGTCCATCCTAGTTGATGTACCCATTGGTGTTGACAGTGGCTTGGTGTTTTCAAATCCAAATTTCTTTAGCAGTTCTCTGGTGTACTTTGCTTGACAGATGTGAGTTCCTTCCTTTCCTTGTTTGATTTGAAGTCCAAGGAAGTAGTTAAGCTCTCCCATCATACTCATCTCAAATTCTCCCTGCATTAGCTTTTCAAAATACTTGCACAAGATTCATCAGTAGATCCAAAGATGATGTCATCCACATAAATTTGAACCAACAGTATATTTTGACTTTTGTTTTTATAAAAAGAGTGCTATCTACTTGACCTCTACTGAAACCATGTTTTAGGAGAAAAGAACTAAGTCTTTCATACCAGGCTCTAGGTGCTTGTTTTAAACCATATAAAGCCTTATGCAATTTAAAAACATGATTCGGAAAGTCTGTATCATCAAAACCCGGCGGTTGTTCCACATAAACTTCTTCTTTAATAAAACCATTTAGAAAGGCAGATTTAACATCCATTTGAAATAACTTTAGATCTAATGCAGATGCATAAGCAAGTAAAATTCTAATAGCCTCAAGTCTAGCCACTGGTGCATAGGTTTCATCAAAATCTATGCCATCCTCTTGACAATAGCCTTGAGCCACCAGTCTGGCCTTGTTTCTTAGAATTACACCAGATTCATCCAATTTGTTTCTGAACACCCATTTGGTGCCGATCACAGGATGGTCTGATGGTCTAGGAACAAGTGACCATACTTGGTTTCTTTGAATTGATTTAATTCATCTTGCATTGCTATTATCCAAGATTCATCAGTTAAGGCTTCATTGACTGTCTTAGGCTCTATTTGAGATACAAAAGCAAGGTAATCACAAGGAATCACGTTACCTCTTGTTCTTACCCCTACAGATGGATCACCAATGATGTTTCCAGGTGGGTGATCTTTCTTGTATCTCCATTCCTTTGGAAGAGTTTCATGAGAAATTTCTTCTTGTTGCAATTCTTCCAGAGGCGGATCATTCTTGTCTTCAAGTGATGTGTCTTTCAGTTTATTGGACAGTTCATCTGCATCATCATTATCACTTTCTACTTCCTTCCTCAAGGAAGGGTTAGTTTCATCAAAAATAATGTGTACAGACTGTTCAATCAATAAGGTACGTTTATTAAACACTCTATAGCCTTTGGGTTTAGAAGTGTACCCCATGAAGATGCCTTCATCTGATTTGGCATCCAACTTACCAATATCCCTTTTTCCGTTGTTGTGTATAAAGCAAGGACATCCAAAGGTTCTGAAATGGCTGATCTTTGGCTTCTTCCCTTTAAACAGCTCATATGCAGTCTTCTTCAGGATTGGCCTGATCATGACTCTGTTGACAATATAGCTGGCTGTGTTGACTGCTTCTGCCCAGAAATATCTTGGTAACTCATATTCACAAAGCATGGTTCTTGCCATATCCAAGAGAGTTCGGTTCTTCCGTTCAGCTATACCATTTTGCTGTGGTGTCCTTGGTGCTAAGAAATTGTGCTGAATTCCTTGATCATCACAGAATCTAGCAAACTTTTCATTTTGGAACTCACCACCATGATCAGATCGAATGGATACTATACTGAACTTCTGATCTTTCTGGACTTTCCTGCTGAAACTAACAAAATTATCAAAAGTATCATTTTTATGTTCTAAGAATGATACCCATGTGAATCTTGAGTAGTCATCTACTATAACAAATCCGAAATTCTTTCCTCCAAGACTGGTAGTTCTCATTGGCCCAAATAGATCCATATGTAGGAGCTCTAAGGGTTTTGAGGTGGTCACCACCGTCTTTGACTTGAAGGAACTCTTTGTGTGCTTTCCCTTAGCACAAGGTCTGCAAACACTTTCTAATTTACCATTGATTTTGGTAGACCTTCCACAAGATTCCTCTTTCTGAGCTTGCTCAAGCCATCCAAGCTGCAGTGGCCTAGCCTTCTGTGCCACAGATCAGTTGATTTGTCTTTGCTGGCTACCAGACATACATTTTGCTCTTTGAGTTCTTCAAGGTAGAGCACGTACAGATTCTTCTCTCTATTTGCTTCAAAGATGACTGCTCCATCCTTTAGTATGCTGCATTTTGACTCTTGAAATTTGATTTGATGTCCTCTATCACACAGCTGACTTATACTGATGAGGTTGTGCTTCAATCCTTTGACTAACAGCACATCTTCTATGACTGTTTTTCCTTTGCTGTTTACTGATCCACTGCCTACTACAGTTCCTTTTCCATTATCTCCATAAGTGACTGTTCCTTCTTCATCTTGGAGATGGGAGAAAAGCTTCAGGTTTCCTGTCATGTGCCTTGAGCACCCACTATCCAAATACCATTTGGATGCTCGAAGGTTAACCTGAAATAAAGACATCAAGATTTAGGTACCCAAGTTCTTTTGGGTCCTGATGGGTCAGTATCATTATTTTTACTTTTTATTTTCCACTTCTTATGTCTTGTTGGACAGGTGGATTTTAAATGTCCTAGCTTATTACAGTGACTACAACATGATGTTATTGTTACTCTTTCTATGTACTTAAAATTCGCTTTATATGCCACATCTTGTTCTGGAGTGAATTTAGGAGTTGGATATTTTTCAGGATAGACTATTTCTTCTTCATTTACTGGAGGTATGTATCTTATACTTCGTTTGTTTTTACCAGATCTTCTAGCACCCTTTAGTAATAAGGAGTTCTTCCCATTTGTAAACTTTTCTAAGGTGCTTGCTAGTGTATTGTTTTCTTCATTTAATTCTTTTACCGTTTTTCTTAAATCATCTGAGCTTTCCTGTTTTTCTAGTCTAATGATTTGTTTGTTCTTGTCTTTTAATTTTTCACATAATAGTTCATTTCTTCTCTTAAGCTCCATTATTTGTTTTTCTAGTTCTTCATTTTCAGATTTTAAATCTGAGTTGGTATTTTCGAGACAGGTGATATTTTTCTTGCTAAACTTAAGTAGTTTAGACACTTCTTTATACTTATCGTAAAGTTCATTAAAGGCACTTTCCAAATTATCGGAATCTGAATCATTACAAGAATCAAAAGAGGAATCAGAAGTTACCTTATCCCCGGTATTTGCCATAAGAGCCAGGTTGGCTTCTTCTTCTTCACTGCTGGAGCTTGACTCACTGTCTGAGTCGCTGCTGTTTTCCCATGCAGCTGCCATGGCTTTCTTTTTGTATCTTCTGAACTTCTTGGAGCTGTCCTTCTTCTTGTGATCATTTTTCTTTAGCATTGGACAGTCTGCCTTGATATGTCCAGGCTTCTTGCATTCATAGCAAAGTGGCTCATTCCTCTTCTGATCTTTTCCGTCTGGTCTCTTGAGATCTTTGTTTTTCTTAAAGTACCTCCTACCAGACTGGAACTTCTTCTTCTTGGCCAAGATTCTCTGCAATCTTCTTGACAGCATGGCTTCTTCATCATCATTATCTTTGCTATCTTCACTGTTATCCAAGGATTCTTCAGATGAGTCCCCATTAGCTTTAAGCGCATTGGACTGCTTCTTTCTACTGGAGGATTCTCCTAATCTTTCCATGTTTATTTCATGGGCCATGAGAGACCCGATGAGTTTTTCTACTGACATTCTCTTAAGGTCATTAGCTTCTTCGATAGCTGTGACCTTTGGCGTCCATGAAGATGGCAAGGATCTGAGAATCTTCCTTACCATATCTGCAATCTCATATGACTTTCCTAGACTGGCTAGACCGTTAGTGATGTCAGTAAATCGACTAAACATTTGGGTAATAGACTCACCTGATTGCATTTGAAATCTTTCATACTGAGTGACAAGAATGTCGATTCTTGTCTCCTTTACTTTGTCTGTACCTTCATACGTAATCCTTAGCTTTTCCCATATTTCCATGGAGGATTTGCATGCTGAGACTCTGTTGAACTCCTTCTTGCTTAGAGCACAACATAGAATGCTCTTGGCTTTACAGTTCAAGGAGATTTTCTTTCTATCTTCATCTGTCCATTGTGCTTTCTCATTTGTGATGACCAGATCACCTTCTTCCACTATCGACCAGATTTGATAGTCGTGGCCTTGTAGAAAGTATTCCATCCTGGTCTTCCAATACGTATAATCTTCACCGTCGAACAAAGGAGGTCTGTTGACAGACTGACCTTCGAAGTGACCTTGGGCTGCCATGGATCTTTACTCTTCAGATCGTTGGATCTTGTTCTTTGTCGAAGAGACTTGCTCTGATACCACTTGTTGCCCGGTTGGCTAACCCAGAGGGGGGGTGAATGGGTCTTTAAATTAAATTTATCTGATAAAAACCTGAACTCAAACAAACATAAAGAGTTCTTGAAAGAGATTAGTAATGGTTAGTAAAAACAACAATCACACAATGAAGACAATCACACAACACACAGATTTATCCTGGTTCGGATCTCCTCTCCTTAGGAGTCCTACGTCCAGTCCCTGAGCAACCCTCAGGATTTCACAAACTAGGGTACAGTCCCCCTGTGGACAAAAACAACCACCCAGCTCAGCTGGTCTTCCTTCAACTCGAAGGGAACAACACCCTGGATACCACCAGGTCTTCCTTCACAACCGAAGGGAACCACACCCTGGATACCACCAGGTCTTCCTTCACAACCGAAGGGAACAATTACACAGAATAATGAAAGACTTTCAAGCCCCTAGATCAAGCTTTTGATAAGCAAATATCTGAAGCAAGTAGAACTGAGAGCAAGAAGATGTTAAGCAGGAAGCACTCTCAGAACTATACAGGCTCTCACAGGATTTTCACAAACTAGTTGAGAGCAAAGGAGCTAAAGCAAGGAGGAATGACAATTCTTGGCTCTGGACTTTCTTCAGAAGAAAATGAGTTCTTGAATATCTAGTCGATTGTATTCTTCTATCCTTCTGTCTTGAATTTATATCTTCAATTTGAAATCAAGACGTTGAAGTGTCCGTTGTCTCTCTTTTGAGTAGTCGTTAGACTAAGTGACACCTGGAGTCTTGGAAGCTTCCAGTCAACAGTCTTTTGATTACTTGATCACGCAAAGATATAACTCTTCAGAAATATCCGTTGGTTTCTATTTGTTTAACGTTGTACTGTAAAGCTGGTTCAGAAGTCTGCACAAATGTCAAACTCAAGTAGCAGACAGCTAAACTTTTTCTGCTGTCAGTCAACGTCAGTAGCAATAGACATGAAAATAGTAACACCAAATATCTTGACAATAAAAGACGTAATCAGAGTAGACAAGAAGAAGGATGATATGGTCTGCATGCATGCAGAGATACGTTCAGATCTCATAAATGCAAAAGCGTCAGAGAGATGTCTACGAGGACATTGACTAGTCAAAGTTTTTTCTTTAAAGTCAATAAGATATCCAGATATGACTTATCAAAACGATATGAATACAGACAAGTCGTTATAGGGAGCAAGTCGTTATGATCACTTATCAAATCGTTTTGAACTCTTAAAGAAACTGTTATCACATGAAATCGTTACAATCAGCGAGTCGATGCGAGTTCTAAAGGAATCGTTATGATAACTTATGAAGTCGTTACAACAAGCAAGTCGTTGCGAGTTCTAAAGAAATCGTTATGATAACTTATGAAGTCGTTACAACAAGCAAGTCGTTGCGAGTTCTAAAGGAATCGTTACGATGAATGCTTATAGAATCGTTACGGCGAACAAGTCGTTGTGAGTTCTAAAGAAGTCGTTACGATGAATGCTTATAGAATCGTTACGGCGAACAAGTCGTTGTGAGTTCTAAAGAAGTCGTTACGATGAATGCTTATAGAATCGTTACGGCGAACAAGTCGTTGTGAGTTCTAAAGAAATCGTTACAATGACTTATGAAGTCGTTATGACATCGACTTGATTGAAACAACATGACTTTTTCAGCCAGAAGGGAAATCGTTACGATAACAAATCGTTATGAAATCTAAAGCAATCGTTATGGTATCGATTTGTTTGCAATTTGGTCAGAAAGGAAATCGATCATAATACTTGTGAATTGAGAGTCTTACCTGATTGTCTTTGAACTTTCATTTTTCTTTTGTTTCCTGTTCTCAAGGCTCAAGAAATCCATTAGTACTATTTTGTTAATCATCAAAATTAATATATAAATAAATGAATTATTTATTATGGGGACAGTTTGGTCATCACGAGTGAAGGACTATAGTCACGTGGTATCTGTTGACACAAAAGGTTCCTTGAATGGGTTGCTGAACCCCAATGCTTTCCAGGATCAAGTGGTGTTGCTTGGCACCCAACTTGATTGGAAGCCTGGTCAATTATCGTGAGACGATAATTGATTGTGTAATTAATTAATATGAGATATTGATTAATTGCAGTAAGTCAATAAAGAGTTATTGGGCTTAATGGGCTGAAAACTGGACTAGCACTTGGGCCTAGAGGGTCACACGCAATAGAGTTCCGAGCAGACTGGGCAGGATGACCGATATAGACATTAACTGGGTTTTTGTGAAAAACCGCAGAGTCTATATATACACGTGGAGATTTAAACCCTGGCCCAAGCTCCAGGCTCTCTCCCTGGCCGCCACCTCCTCTCTCTCTCCCTGGGCGCCCCCACCTTCTCTCTCTCCTCTCTCTGGCACATGGTGGAGTTGAGATCCGGGAGACCGAGGAGATCCCGTCTACGTCCATAGCTCGTGTGGATACGTCTAGAGGCCGGACACCTTAACGGCTTGAAGCACCAGCGCCTCCAGCGCTACCTCCTCCCCGGGTTCGAGAGTTTCGCAACCCCGCAAAGGTAAAGATCAGATCTTCCTACGCGCGGGTTCTCCATTTTTGTTCGATTCTGACCGCCGGCAACGATATCTACTGGAGGGAATCGCGTTTTCGCTGCGCTCTGATCGATTCCTTACAGTGGTATCAGAGACAGGTTGCTGGTTCGGTCGGAATCGGCACCATGTGAACGTCATTTCATGCGTTTTTTGTCGATTCGCGTTCTGCATGAATCGTCAAGTTTGCCGCGTTCTTGGGTCGCACATGGGATGTGCACTTCCTGTTTGGTACATGGAAGTTGTTCCTGGTACCAAGAGCTTCGCGAAGAACCCTTTGTGGCATCGTTCGGCCCTCTGTAGAGGCCACACGAACCCCTGCAAGATGCCGCCGCCATGCTTCTTGGACAGTCCAGGAAGGGGCGCTTTCCTGCAATTTTTGGGGTTTTTCCGGGATTTTCTGGGCATTTGGGGGCCATGGGAGGCGGCTTCCGGCGCCGCCGGTGCCGTCCGCGGCCGCCGGTGGCGGCACGGGGGCCGGCGGGGCCACCCTCCGCTGGAGGGCGACGGCGGCTAGGGTTTCACCCTAGCCGCGCGCCCCCTCCGTTCGGGCGGAGGGGGCGACCCCGCGCGGGGCGCCCGCGGGCCGCGCGCAGGTCACCTGCGGGCAGCGCGCGGGTCCGCCCGCGGGTAAGTCGCGGGCGGACCCCCCGCAGGTCCCGGGCGGGCGGACTCGGTCCGCGCCAGATCCGACCGGACCGGATCCGCCAGACCCAAATTCCCTTTCCCATTTTTTAAAGTTTTTAAATAGTTTTTAAATTGTTTAAAAGCCAAAAAAAATCTTAAAAATTCCAAAAAATTATGAAAATTAGTTTTAAGAGTTTCAAAATTATTTTAGCTCTCTGTAAATTAATTTTCAAATGTTTGACCCCTTGCTTAATTATTTTAAGGGAATTCTAAAATCGTTTTAGTTATTTCCTATCATCTAATTAATGCATGTTAATTAATTTAAGAATGTGATTCTTATTAAATTAATTAACAAAAAAAATTGGCGGATTCATGCAGTAACAGCGAATGGCATTTATCTAAAGTTGTTTAGATGCTATCCATGTTAGCTAAATTGTTTAGTTAAATGGTTTTCAAAATATAATTAGTATATTTTTGAAATAAAAGTTATTTCAGTAGTAATTATGTGATAATTGTCTATTGATGCATGTGATGTGTTGATGTGTGGATGGATGATCATGGACCTAGATATCATGTGATGATTTTATGGTTTATGGAATGTGATGTAATTTATGAGGACTGCATGCCTCCCTCTCACCCTCTATTAAATCCGGGATGTACATTCTATCTCCCTCCTGTTATGTACTCCCCTTGACTTGTTCAAGGATTCTTATTATTATCTGATGTATATTTATGGGCCTGCGAGCCCAATTTAATGTTACTTGTAATTTTAAGAAGCGGATTGGCGGAGATGGAGGAGAGTACCATGCAAGACCTTCATGGAGATAGAGTTACATCAAGCAAGAGCATACGATGCGGGGCTGCCATATGTTTGCCATTTTTGTGGATTACCAACTGGCTCTGGTAATGCCACTCTAGGTTAAAGTCCATGATCATCCATTGTTTTTCTTCATATATATGATATATGTGGAATGTGCTATGATATATATAATTAAATATATGATATTCCAAATTCTATATATCAATAGCACACAGATATAGAAACCAAGATAAAATATGTCAAAAATCTCTCCTCGTTTAAATTTTAAGCCTTAGCGTAATCATTAAGAATGAATTACGTGGCCCTCCATCATTATAGTTTTAGGATTGCCATTAAATCAGGCAAGTTTGTTGTGCTATCCACAAGGCTTGCCAAATCTGATGACAGACTAAAACTATGGCATGGTGATGCCTTAAACGAGGTAGAGGAACGGTGTAGCTTTGTTGTGCTATCCACAAGGGCTACATCCAAATCTATGCTCGTTACGTAATGATGGTACTGCTTAGACTGGATTTAATGACTTGTTGTGCTATCCACAAGGTCATTAAAATTCAGGGGCCGAAATAAGATCGGATATTGCAAGAGTTGCAAGTCTCAAGGGTTGACCGCTTTCAGATCATAGTATGGTTTGTTGTGCTATCCACAAGATCATGCTATGAGTCTGTGAGATTCCGATCCCCGCTAGGAGACCGTCGGTGTCTCCCATTCTGTATATCTGAGGGTTATACAGTCTGTCGAAAAATAGTGGGAGCTAATCTTGATTAAAGTCCTAATCTAGATTTAATTATTATTATGAACATCTGCTAGTTGTGTTTACATTTTGTAACACCCCGGCCCCCTTGGGCCTTAGGCCCCGTCCTCAAGGTCGCGACAGGCGCCCTGGCCGCGACATGGTCGCGGCAGAGCGGCCTGCCGCGACAGGATTGGCGGTTCGTGTCGCGGTGGGGGTGACTGTCGCGTTCTTGTCGCGTCACCCCTGGTTGTCGCGACTGTGTTCTGACAGGACTTGACCGCTGTCCTGTCCGTCAGAACGGTCGTGTCGGGTGGCAGGGTCGTCGGCGTTGACGCGACCTGTCAGGCCGTCGCGACTGCTTTTCCGGTCTTCGAGGTTTGACCGTGCTTTTTGGAGTCGCGCCTTGGCGGGCGGTCGCGACATGGTCGCGACGCTCCTGGGCGTCGCGACAGTGTCTTTGTCGCACCGGGCCGCTACGTCGCGTTCTGGGGGCCATCGGTTCAAAACCGAAGGCGCGCCCCATTTTCCCTCTCTCGCCCTTTTCACTTTTTCTCCCCTCTCTCGAGCTCTCTCGCGGTTTCTCGGTGTTTCTCCTTGCTCGCGGTGCTCGTGCTGAGGCGTGGACGTGCCGTTCGTGCAGGGGTCGTTCTTGCGGCGTGTGGTGCGAGGAGGAGGAGGAGTTCTTTCCTACGAGAAGGCCTTAACGGGTTCGTTCTTCGTGTGGAGGTAGGGACTCTTGATCCTCTCGCCCTAAGCATGATCCCTTCCCCCTCTTGACCATGGTTTCCTTGTGGTTTGGGGTTTGGGAGTGTGGGAACTCCATGCTCGAGTTGAGTGAGGTTTCCTTCGAGCGTAGATCCATGCTTTGAGGGATCGTGGGTGGTTTGGTGGATTTATAGCTTTCAATATACATGGTGCATGATCCCCTCCCCCATTGTGGATGTTGTTTAGCGTTTTGAGGAGGGTTCCCGGAGAGACTGTTCCGGAACCCTGCTCGGCTGGTGACGCGGTCGCCTCGGAGGCCGCGATCATGTCGCGGTGGTGCGCCCGACCGCGACATAGTCGCGACGCTCCTGTGCGTCGCGTCCAGGTCGCGACCTGCTAGGGCGTCGCGACATGGTCGCGACGGCCCGCTGTGTCGCGACTCCGACCGAGAGACAGGTTTGGTCTTTCCCGTTTCCGCTCTTCTTTTACTGTTCCCGTGGCACTTGTGCTAGTTCCCTAGTGCGGTCTACACTAGACTTTCGCCCGGTGCTCGGCACTTGAGGGCTTGTTCCGTGTGAGAGGTTGTTACCGTTACCTGGGACCCCCGTCCTCGGGAGCCTGTTGAGGGAGTACTCCGGGCTACGAGTGTGCTCGAGTTGGCAGCCACCAGGCGGACTCTGGAGCTTAGGGGAAAACGGTGGTTGGGACAGTGGCGTGTGAGTCACTTGCAGAGCTCTCGTGGGTGGTCTGGGACGCCGAGGACAGTTAGGAGTTCTACCCGGCGCAGGCCAGCCAGTCCTTCTTCTCACTGCCTCGCTCTTTGCGGCCCCGGAACCGCTTAGGGAGGCCAGGCGTGAGACCGTAGTCCGGCCAGACTACGGCGGTTACTGTTGTCGTACCTTGTGTTCCTACCTCGCTCTGACGAGACGTGAGGGTCAGGACCCGGGTCGAGGATAAGACGTCGGTGGACGCACCTGACCGTGACTAGTGGTAGTGCTTCCGTAGCTAGTGTTCCTTGTCCAGGCGGAGTTCCCTCCGTCTGTGTTTTACTAGCCGTGTGGTGGTCACGACGGGCAGTCGTACGGAGTTTCCGACCGAGAGTACTTTCCGTACCGTGTTAGCTTTAGCTTCGCTTCCGTACTTCCTTTTGTAGGTAGAAAGATATAAACTGTCGTCTTTCCTTCATTACTAGTTGTATATGTTCCCCTGCCTGTTTAGAGCCAGTAGGTGATTGGTAGTCCCTACTGAGCTTCCGTTGTGAAGCTCATCCCTCTGTTTTCCAGGTGAGTCTTCCCAGCAGCGGCAGGGCGCGCGTCGGGCGGAGGAGACGGGGCGGTAGTCTTGGTCCCCGTAGCTAGTAGTGGTTCCCCCTCTTAGTGTACGTCACCCTCGGGGTATGCCCCTAAGGGACTTGTCTCTCCCCTTTCCTTACTTGTACTAGTGCGCGTGCGTTGGGACTGTACTTAGAGCGGTACGCAGCGGTCTCGCTTTACTTTCCTGTTTCCGCTTGTACGCTTCTAGATTAGCAGTTGACGTTTACCTCCGTTACATATCCTGTCAGACGCGTGTTCTAGCCCTTCCGGGTCCCCCGGGTCCGTGGGCGGCGACCGCGAAAATCGGGTCCTCGGCGTGGGCCGAGGGTCGGGTTCTCGGGTCGTTACAGTTGGTATCAGAGCTTGGTCTGACAGGACTTGTAGTGGATCTAAACTGCAACAGTAAGTCCCAACAATAGTACAAGTACACTGCTAGCCGCCCGAGAGGTATTTGTAACCTTTGTCAGTTGGGTTGCCGTGTAGGTTATGGCTCCGCGTAGGCGCAGTCAGGCTAGACAGCTGGTTGAGCAGCAGGATGAGTCCGACATGCCCGCTCAGGGGCAGGTTCAGGAGGAGGTGTCCGTGGAGGAGTCAGTGGCACAGCCTCAGGGTGCACAGGCAGCAGCAGCAGAGGCAGCGGTAGCAGGTGGGCAGCAGCAGCAGGAGTACCACCCTCAGCCTCAGCAGTATGCAGACTGGTTTCCCATGGCCGAGCAGTTCTTCAGAGCTATGTACCAGGGAGCGTGGCAACCCGGGCAGGCAGCAGCAGGTGTCCAGTTTCCGGTGCCTCCCCTAGCGGTACCGGAGCAGCAGCAGGAGGTGGAGCCAGAGGTGGAGCAGCCAGTCCGCCAGCAGCGGTCGGGTACTGGGAGTACCCGGTCCGGTCAGCGGAGGGCAGCGGTGTCGGAGGCAAGGACCGCTCTCCTTGAGAGGTTCCTGCGTCTTCGCCCACCGATGTTCCACGGTGAGTATGATCCAGATAAGGCAGAGAGCTGGACCCATGAGTTGGAGCGCATCTTCGAGACGATGGAGTGCGCTGAGGAGGACCAGGTTCGACTAGGGGTGTACCAGCTCAAGGGAGCAGCCCACGAGTGGTGGAGAGTTCAGAGACAGACGCACTTCCCTGAGCAGCGGTTGGAGCGGATCACTTGGCAGCGGTTTGTGGAGGTCTTCCACGGCGAGTACTTCCCCGACTATGCTCGACGTGAGAGACGGGATCAGTTCCACACGTTGGTTCAGGGCGACCTCACAGTTTCGCAGTACCACCAGAGGTTTGTCCGGTTGTTGAGGCATGTGCCTCATGTCGCAGGCAGCGACCAGGCGTGTGCAGAGAGGTTCATGGCAGGACTAAGACCAGACCTGAGGTGGGGTGTGACGTCACACATGTGTACCACCTTGGGAGAGGCCGTGGCGAAGGCCACCGCCTTGGACAGAGAGACCTGGCAGCCTCAGCAGCAGCCGCAGCAGCAGCAGCAGGGAGGGGCCTCTTCCAGGTCCTCGCCTTACCAGCGTCCAGCAGGCAGCCGCGGTAGTGCGACTTCCTCTTCCTCCGGCTCGGGCAGTTCTGGCAGCGCCGGAATTCGCTCGCAGTTTAGGAAGTTGTCTACTCGCGGGGGCGGACGGAGCCGTCAGCAGAGGCGTCAGTCCAGGTTTGCAGAGCAGTCAGTACAGCAGGGTGCTGAGCAGGGCAGTCAGGAGCCAGTGTGCTACACTTGTGGTTTGCCAGGCCACTTCAGGAGGGATTGCCCCATGGGGCAAGCCCCGCAGCAGCAGCAGCCAGTGCAGTACGCGCAGCAGCCACCTCAGTACCAGTACCCTCCCCAGCAGCAGGCACCGTGCCAGCAGCAGCGGGGGCAGTACCAGCAGCCAGCTCAGCAGTTTCCGCAGCAGCAGCAGTACCAGCCGTACCAGCAGCAGCAGCAGTACCCCCAGTAGCCGCCGCAGCAGCAGCCGGCGCCGCAGCGTGGTCGTGGTCGTGGTCGTGTGATGGCGCTCACCCGGGAGCAGGCAGAGGCGTCAAACTTGGTTATAGGTACTCTACCTATCCTTGGCAGAGCTGCTCGTGTTTTGGTTGATCCCGGTGCTTCCTTGTGTTTTGCTTCCGAGGAGTTTTACGAGTCTCTTGCTTGTCACGCTCCTGAGAGGCAGTGTGACGTGATGGTCGATCTCCCGTCCGGTGACTTTATGCGTTCCTTCGGTTACCTGGAGGGTGTGACGGTCGAGGTTGAGGGTCACCAGTTGCCGGCCAGGTTGTACGCGCTGCAGCTTTGCGACTTCGACGTCATCCTGGGCATGGACTGGTTGGAGGCTCACTCAGCCGTGGTTGATTGTCAGAGGAAGACCGTTCGGTTCGAGATACCTGGAGCACCTGTTCTCTGCTTTTGAGGTATCCGGTCTACCCGTCGGCCGTTCATTTCTTTCTGTAAGGCTCGTCGTTTGATCCGTGATGGCTGCGTTGCTTACCTTGCTTCGGTTTGTTCCTTGGAGCCTAGCGGGTCTTCAGTTTTTGATGTGCCAGTTGTTTCTGAGTTTTCTGACGTGTTTCCGGAGGATCTACCTGGGTTGCCGCCTGAGCGAGAGGTAGAGTTCTCCATCGAGCTTTTGCCTGGTACGATGCCTTTGTCCAAGGCACCTTACCGGATGGCCCCGGCGGAGCTGCGTGAGTTGAAGCGCCAGCTGCAAGAGTTGCTTGAGTTGGGCTTCATTCGCCCGAGTCGTTCGCCGTGGGGTGCGCCTGTTTTGTTTGTGCGGAAAAAGGATGGCAGTCTTCGTTTGTGCATCGATTATCGGCAGTTGAACCAGGTCACTGTGAAGAACAGGTACCCGTTGCCGAGAATTGATGATTTGTTTGATCAGTTGCAATCGGCCCGAGTTTTCTCGAAGATCGACTTGAGATCCGGCTACTACCAGCTGCGGATCAGAGAGTCGGATGTTGGTTTGACGGCTTTCCGTTCCAGGTACGGTCACTTTGAGTTCGTCGTGATGCCGTTTGGGCTGACGAACGCACCTGCAGCATTCATGGATCTGATGCATAGGGTGTTCAGTGAGTACCTAGACCGCTTTGTTGTTGTTTTTGTTGATGATATTCTGGTCTACTCGGCTTCTGAAGAGGAGCACGAGGAGCACCTGAGGATCGTGCTGGAGACCCTGCGGAGTCACCGCCTTTATGCCAAGTTCGACAAGTGCGAATTTTGGCTGAAGGAGGTGCACTTTCTTGGGCACGTGATCTCGGGTTCTGGTGTGGCAGTGGACCCTGCCAAGGTGGAGGCCGTGTTGTCGTGGGAGCAGCCCACATCGGTGTTTGAGGTCCGCAGTTTTCTGGGTCTGGCAGGTTACTACCGGAGGTTCATCCAGGATTTCGCCAAGATTGCAGCACCGTTGACTCGGTTGACGAGGCAGGACACCAGGTTTGTTTGGTCAGAGGACTGCGAGCAGAGTTTCTTGGAGCTGAAGACGAGGTTGACTTCAGCGCCAGTGCTGGTCTTGCCGTCGGGCACCGGTGGGTTTGTGGTTTACACCGATGCGTCGAGGTCAGGTTTGGGTGCCGTGCTGATGCAGCACGGTGGGGTCGTTGCCTATGCTTCTCGGCAGCTGAAGAGGCATGAGGAGAACTACCCCACCCACGACTTGGAGCTGGCAGCAGTGGTGTTTGCTCTCAAGTTGTGGAGGCACTACCTGTATGGCGAGGCTTTTCAGATCTTCACCGATCACCAGAGTTTGCAGTACATCTTCACCCAGAGGGATCTGAACTCAAGGCAGCGCAGGTGGATGGAGTATTTGAAGGACTACGACCTAACCCTCTCCTATCATCCAGGAAAGGCTAACGTTGTAGCCGATGCCTTGAGCAGGCGCGTGCGTTTGAGTTCGCTGATGGTCAGAGAGTGGAGGCTGTTTGAGGAGCTGTCCCAGGGAGTGTTCGTTCCGTCGAGGACCAGAGATCGTGCCGTGGCTTCCAGTTTGTCAGTTCGGCCGTCACTGTTCAGGCAGGTGTTGCAGGCGCAGCGAGCAGATGCAGAGTTAGCAGACATTTTGCGGATGCCAGATGTAGAGCTCAGCGAGGACAGCGAGGTCAGATTCAGAGGCCGCTTGTACGTTCCTGAGGAGGCGTGCCAGGCGGTGTTGTCAGAGGCTCACAGATCGAGGTATGCTGTTCATCCTGGTTCCACCAAGATGTACCATTGCTTGAGGAGGTCCTTCTGGTGGCCAGGGATGAAGAGGGGCGTGGCAGAGTTTGTTGCCCGGTGCCTTACCTGTCAACAGGTGAAGGCCGAGCATCAGCGTCCTGGTGGTGAGTTGCAGCCGTTGCCCATTCCTGAGTGGAAGTGGGACGACATCACCATGGACTTTGTGGTTGGTTTGCCCCGTACCCCGCAGAGGCATGATGGTATTTGGGTGATTGTGGATCGTTTGACCAAGGCAGCGCATTTTCTTCCGATCAGGATGTCCTGGTCAGTGGACAGGTTAGCCAGGCTATACGTGGACAGAGTTGTTTCGTTGCACGGAATCCCAGTTTCAGTCGTCTCCGACAGAGATCCGAGGTTCACGTCAGGGTTTTGGCGCAGTCTTCAGAGAGCACTGGGTACAGACTTGAGGTTCAGCACAGCATACCACCCGCAGACAGACGGTCAGTCAGAGCGGACCATTCGGACACTGGAGGATATGCTGAGAGCGTGCTGTTTAGACTGGAGTGGCACTTGGGAGTCTCACCTTCCGATGGTAGAGTTCGCGTATAACAACAGTTATCACTCGAGCATCGGAATGGCGCCATACGAGGCCTTGTACGGTCGCCCGTGCAGGACTCCGCTTCACTGGTTCGAGGTTGGTGAGAGGCAGCTTTTGGGGCCAGAGTTAGTGCAGCAGTGTGCAGAGACAGTCAGTTTGGTCAGACAGAGGCTTCAGGCAGCACAGAGCAGGCAGAAGAGTTATGCGGATGTCCGCAGGAGACCGCTAGAGTTCAGTGTCGGTGACCTGGTCTTCCTGCGGGTCTCGCCGACCAAAGGAGTCATGAGATTTGGTAGGAAGGGAAAGCTCAGTCCCAGATATATTGGGCCCTTCCCCATTTCTGAGAGGGTCGGCGAGGTGGCGTACAGGCTGAGTCTTCCGGCAGAGCTAGCAGGTGTGCACGGCGTTTTCCACGTTTCGCAGCTCAGGAGGTACGTTGCAGACTCTTCGCACGTGTTGGACTACTCGCAGCTAGAGGTAGCGCCAGATTGTCAGTGCCAGAGTACCCAGTTAGTGTTGTCGACCGCAGAGTTCAGCAGTTGCGCAGGAAGCAGATTCCGCTGGTTAAGGTCGTTTGGCAGAACCGCGTCGGTGGCGAGGCCACCTGGGAGCGCGAGGGCGAGATGCAGGAGCAGTTTCCTTATTTGTTTGACTGAGTGGTATGTTACCCCCCTTGTACTCTTTCCGGTTTGAGACCGAGTTGTTTTCATTTCGAGGACAAAATGTCTTAAGGAGGGAGGGTTGTAACACCCCGGCCCCCTTGGGCCTTAGGCCCCGTCCTCAAGGTCGCGACAGGCGCCCTGGCCGCGACATGGTCGCGGCAGAGCGGCCTGCCGCGACAGGATTGGCGGTTCGTGTCGCGGTGGGGGTGACTGTCGCGTTCTTGTCGCGTCACCCCTGGTTGTCGCGACTGTGTTCTGACAGGACTTGACCGCTGTCCTGTCCGTCAGAACGGTCGTGTCGGGTGGCAGGGTCGTCGGCGTTGACGCGACCTATCAGGCCGTCGCGACTGCTTTTCCGGTCTTCGAGGTTTGACCGTGCTTTTTGGAGTCGCGCCTTGGCGGGCGGTCGCGACATGGTCGCGACGCTTCTGGGCGTCGCGACAGTGTCTTTGTCGCGCCAGGCCGCTACGTCGCGTTCTAGGGGCCATCGGTTCAAAACCGAAGGCGCGCCCCATTTTCCCTCTCTCGCCCTTTTCACTTTTTCTCCCCTCTCTCGAGCTCTCTCGCGGTTTCTCGGTGTTTCTCCTTGCTCGCGGTGCTCGTGCTGAGGCGTGGACGTGCCGTTCGTGCAGGGGTCGTGCTTGCGGCGTGCGGTGCGAGGAGGAGGAGGAGTTCTTTCCTACGAGAAGGCCTTAACGGGTTCGTTCTTCGTGTGGAGGTAGGGACTCTTGATCCTCTCGCCCTAAGCATGATCCCTTCCCCCTCTTGACCGTGGTTTCCTTGTGGTTTGGGGTTTGGGAGTGTGGGAACTCCATGCTCGAGTTGAGTGAGGTTTCCTTCGAGCGTAGATCCATGCTTTGAGGGATCGTGGGTGGTTTGGTGATTTATAGCTTTCAATATACATGGTGCATGATCCCCTCCCCCATTGTGGATGTTGTTTAGCGTTTTGAGGAGGGTTCCCGGAGAGACTGTTCCGGAACCCTGCTCAGCTGGTGACGCGGTCGCCTCGGAGGCCGCGATCATGTCGCGGTGGTGCGCCCGACCGCGACATGGTCGCGACGCTCCTGTGCGTCGCGTCCAGGTCGCGACCTGCTAGGGCGTCGCGACATGGTCGCGACGGCCCGCTGTGTCGCGACTCCGACCGAGAGACAGGTTTGGTCTTTCCCGTTTCCGCTCTTCTTTTACTGTTCCCGTGGCACTTGTGCTAGTTCCCTAGTGCGGTCTACACTAGTCTTTCGCCCGGTGCTCGGCACTTGAGGGCTTGTTCCGTGTGAGAGGTTGTTACCGTTACCTGGGACCCCCGTCTTCGGGAGCCTGTTGAGGGAGTACTCCGGGCTACGAGTGTGCTCGAGTTAGCAACCACCAGGCGGACTCTGGAGCTTAGGGGAAAACGGTGGTTGGGACACTGGCGTGTGAGTCACTTGCAGAGCTCTCGTGGGTGGTCTGGGACGCCGAGGACAGTTAGGAGTTCTACCCGGCGCAGGCCAGCCAGTCCTTCTTCTCACTGCCTCGCTCTTTGCGGCCCCGGAACTGTTGGCCCTTTTGGTACGGCAGCAAGCTAGCCTAGAGGGGGGGTGAATAGGTTTTTCTGAAATCTGAAATAGAAACTTAAACACAGAAGTTAACACTTGAAAGTTTGGTTAGTTTAGTGTGATAAAGAGTGCAGTGCGGAAGCAAATAAACAATCACACAAAAGGACACAGAAGATTTATCCTGGTTCGGCCCTTCCCACATGGAAGTCCTACGTCCAGTCCCCAAGCAAACTCTTGGGATTTCACTAACCGAAGGTACAGTCCCCTTCAAGGACACTACAACACCCTGGATACCCCACCAGGTCTTCTTCTCTTTCCTGGGCAAGAAGGCAACCCACTTCTTTTACAGGTTCAGAAGCAAACCTACTGGTACAAACCCCAGTGCGGTTCTGCTAGACACTAACCCCTAGCTAGGTTATCAACTGTATACAGTCCTACAGCTGGACACAGATCTTTCTTAGAAAGATCAGACTGAGAAGCTTTACAAGATAAACACTTGTGTAAAGCTCACAGTCACAGACTCTCCCCAGATGTACAATGAGCTTGGAGAGAAATGAAGAGAGAAAGGAAGACAGAAAGCTTGAAAGCTTGAATGCTTGAGATGCTTGATTGCTTCTTCTTGGCTCGGGCTCTTTCTCTCTTTCTTTGAGTGTATGTGGAGTTGAGGTTATTCTCACAGTTGTATACTCCTACAAAGATATTCAGGAAAGCTCTCTATTTTGTTTTTCAGCAGTGCTCCTTCTTTTATATGAGCAGCTTTGAACAGATCCGTTGAAGAGATAGCCGTTTGAGTTTTGGATCCGTTGGAGTTCTGACCGTTGCTTATCTTCTCTTCATTTGTCTTAATCAGACTCTGATGGTCTTTGAAATCTGTCAGCATAGAAGAGAGTGTTTAGCATAAAAGAGTGTTTATGATAAACTGTGCATACCACTGTGTTTCTGCTATCATGCTGAAAATAGTAGTTCAAATCTTTTTGACAAGACTCTGAAATATGCATGCAGCTTTTTGTCAGAAGATATTTGACTTTTCATTTAAGCGCCAAGCATATTTGAAATATAAAGGCAATCTGTGTTTGAACAGAATCCATGAAGAAATCGTTATGAGCATGACTTATGAAATCGTTATTGTGAAGAGTTGTTGCTCATTTATAAACAAATTGATGTGAACATTTATGAAATCGTTATGCAAGCAAATCGATGTGAGGGCAAATCGTTGCACTCACTTATCAAATCGTTATGAAATCGATTTCTTATTAAATCGTTATGAGAGCGAAATCGATGTGAACAAATCGTTGTGAGAGCAAGTCGTTGCGCTCACTTATAGAATCGTTATGAGATCAATGCGCTTTAAAGAAGAAATCGTTATGAGACCCAAATCGATGTGATCACTTATGAAATCGTTATTGTATCGACTTCTTAGCAAATCATTTCGGTCACTTAAGGAATCGTTATGGGAACGACTTCTTATCAACTCAATGCGTTCAAAGAAGAAATCGTTATGGCCACTTATCAAATCGTTATGGCATCGATTTCTTAACAAATCGTTGCGGCGCTTGATACTTTGGCACTTTAAACAGAAATCGATGTATATTTATTAAACATCGATTTTATCATTTTAGTGCGCCATATATTGCATCAATGTAAGACTTAGCATTTTGCTATGGGATTGATGCGACACAGATGAAGCAAAAATATTTATGAATACCTATATTTTGTTATCTCCGCAATATATATTTGTTATCATCTAAATGCATCATATATTTTGTTATCACCAAAATACTAAGATCACAGATAACCATAGAGTGGTTCAACAATCTCCCCCTTTTTGGTGATGACAAAATATATGCGAATTTTCTAAATGATGAAAAAATGATTTAAGCAGAAAATTCATAGAGCATACTTACTCTCCCCCTTTTTGTCAAAAACCAAAAGGAAGGTTCTTACCATTTCATTCTCTCCCCTTTGAAAGAAATTCTTACCATTGAGGGTTCAACAATTGTAAATAAGAATAACTCCCCCTTAGTCTGTGCTCCCCCTGAATGAGAGACTCCACCTGAATGAAACTTGTAAATAATTATTAGTAATGAAGACCAATTCAATTTTTGTGACTACTCTTTCTTCAGATGTGATTTGAATGAAGAGTCTGCAGTCACTCCTGCCTTGAGCATCCTTAGTTTTGATGCTCCAAGGCTAACCTGTAAATAAATTATTCAGTAGTAGGTACCCAAGTCTTTTTGGGTCCTTGATGGTTAGATACATAAAAATATCCTTTCGGGATCCATACTAGGTGCCTTGTTGTGCAGGTGTTCACAGTGTGTCCTAGTTTATTGCAATGAGAGCAGCACTGAATATAATTTGTTTTGCAGTTCTTATTGCCTTTGTGATGCATGATTGGAACATAATTTTTAGAAACCTTTTTCTTTTGATAAAGCTTGGTTGTTTCAGGTTTCTTTTTCCTGAGGCATTTTGGTTTCTTTTACAAATTTTGGTAAATGATATTTTCCTGAGTTTATTACTTGTTTTCCTTTTTCTGGAGGTGTATAACCAAGCCCTTGTTTGTCATTTCCAGATTTTGATCCTTTTAAGCATAGGGCTAAAGATGTTTTTTCCTTTAGTTAATTTTCTAACTGATTCTTTTAAATACAGATTTTCTTCAGTTAGAGTTTTAATTTTTCTTCTAACTCTAATTTTTCATTTTCCTTATTTTTTAATCCTCATTCAAAAGATGATTATTTTCTTTACTATCTTTTAACTGTTCTTCTAATTGTTTCAATTCGGATTTAAGATCAGAATTAGTGTTTTCCAAGCAAGTAGTGTTGTTTTTTAGATTTTTTAGTTCTTTTACAACACCCTTATGTTTTTCATATAGTTCATTAAAGACTTCTTCTAAGTCTTCTGATTCTGACCCTGAATCTATGCAAGAATTAAAAATGAGTCAGAATGTACCTCATCCAATCCCACCATGAGGGCTAGATTTACCTGCTCCTTTTCGGAATCTGAACTTGATGATTCTGAGCTTGTGACCTCATCATTTTCCCAAGCAGCCGCCATTGCTTTTCTTTTGAATTTCTGTGCTGCTTCTTGGGCTTTTCTGGTTGACCAGTCTTCTTGAGTCTTGGACAATCTGGTCTCAGATATCCAGGTTTTCTGCATTCATAGCAGACTGGTTCTTTCTCCCTTTTCTCTTTTCTTTGGATCCTTCTTGATCCGTTTTTCTTCTTCTTCAAAATCTTCTGAAGCTTGGACAATACTTCATCCATATTACAGTCTTCAGAATCTGCATCCTGGGAACTAGAAGAAGAGGTGGAAGGAGCATCTACAACTTTAAGAGCATTAGTACATTTCTTCTTAGATGAGCTTTCAGATAATCTCTCCATATTTATTTCATGTGCCATGAGAGAACCTATCAGATTATCGATCGATAATTTGGTCAAGTCATGGGCTTCTTCTATGGCCGTTACCTTAGGTGTCCATGAAATAGTTAAGGACCTAAGTATTTTTCTAACGTTTTCTTCATTAGGAAGAATTTTTCCAAGAGAATTTAAACCTACTACTATACTTGAAAATCTGTTATACATAGTAGTAATGTTTTCATTTTGAAGCATTTTGAATTGCTCATATTGAGAGATAAGAATATCTATCCTAGTTTGTTTTACTTTATCTGTTCCTTCATAGGTTATCTGCAATTTATCCCATATTTCTTTAGCAGATCTACATGCAGAAACTCTACTGAACTCTCTTTTAGATAGAGCACAACATAGATAGTTTTTAGCCTTAAAGTTTAAAGATAATTTACTTTTATCTATTGTTGTAATTGCAGTAGTGCCTGGAATAGGAACAATAACATAATCACCTACCTCGATTACCTGCCATAGATCAAAATCTGTGCCTCGAATGAAGCATTCCATTCTCATCTTCCAGTATTGATAATCTTCTCCATCGAAGAATGGAGGTCTGGTGACAGATTGGCCTTCAGCATATCCTTGAGCTGCCATGGATCTTTGCTCTAAGATCGTTGGATCTTCTTGAAGGTTCAGAGACCCGCTCTGATACCACTTGTTGGCCCTTTTGGTACGGCAGCAAGCTAGCCTAGAGGGGGGGTGAATAGGTTTTTCTGAAATCTGAAATAGAAACTTAAACACAGAAGTTAACACTTGAAAGTTTGGTTAGTTTAGTGTGATAAAGAGTGCAGTGCGGAAGCAAATAAACAATCACACAAAAGGACACAGAAGATTTATCCTGTTTGGCCCTTCCCACATGGAAGTCCTACGTCCAGTCCCCAAGCAAACTCTTGGGATTTCACTAACCGAAGGTACAGTCCCCTCAAGGACACTACAACACCCTGGATACCCCACCAGGTCTTCTTCTCTTTCCTGGGCAAGAAGGCAACCCACTTCTTTTACAAGTTCAGAAGCAAACCTACTGGTACAAACCCCAGTGCGGTTCTGCTAGACACTACCCCTAGCTAGGTTATCAACTGTATACAGTCCTACAGCTGGACACAGATCTTTCTTAGAAGATCAGACTGAGAAGCTTTACAAGATAAACACTTGTGTAAAGCTCACAGTCACAGACTCTCCCCAGATGTACAATGAGCTTGGAGAGAAATGAAGAGAGAAAGGAAGACAGAAAGCTTGAAAGCTTGAATGCTTGAGATGCTTGATTGCTTCTTCTTGGCTCGGGCTCTTTCTCTCTTTCTTTGAGTGTATGTGGAGTTGAGGTTATTCTCACAGTTGTACACTCCTACAAAGATATTCAGGAAAGCTCTCTGTTTTGTTTTTCAGCAGTGCTCCTTCTTTTATATGAGCAGCTTTGAACAGATCCGTTGAAGAGATAGCCGTTTGAGTTTTGGATCCGTTGGAGTTCTGACCGTTGCTTATCTTCTCTTCATTTGTCTTAATCAGACTCTGATGGTCTTTGAAATCTGTCAGCATAGAAGAGAGTGTTTAGCATAAAAGAGTGTTTATGATAAACTGTGCATACCACTGTTTCTGCTATCATGCTGAAAATAGTAGTTCAAATCTTTTTGACAAGACTCTGAAATATGCATGCAGCTTTTTGTCAGAAGATATTTGACTTTTCATTTAAGCGCCAAGCATATTTGAAATATAAAGGCAATCTGTGTTTGAACAGAATCCATGAAGAAATCGTTATGAGCATGACTTATGAAATCGTTATTGTGAAGAGTTGTTGCTCATTTATAAACAAATCGAAGTGAACATTTATGAAATCGTTATGAGAGCGAAATCGATGTGAACAAATCATTGTGAGAGCAAGTCGTTGCGCTCACTTATAGAATCGTTATGAGATCAATGCGCTTTAAAGAAGAAATCGTTATGAGACCCAAATCGATGTGATCACTTATGAAATCGTTATTGTATCGACTTCTTAGCAAATCATTTCGGTCACTTAAGGAATCGTTATGGGAACGACTTCTTATCAACTCAATGTGTTCAAAGAAGAAATCGTATGGCCACTTATCAAATCGTTATGGCATCGATTTCTTAACAAATCGTTGCGGCGCTTGATACTTTGGCACTTTAAACAGAAATCGATGTATATTTATTAAACATCGATTTTATCATTTTAGTGCGTCATATATTGCATCAATGTAAGACTTAGCATTTTGCTATGGGATTGATGCGACACAGATGAAGCAAAAATATTTATGAATATCTATATTTTGTTATCTCCGCAATATATATTTGTTATCATCTAAATGCATCATATATTTTGTTATCACCAAAATACTAAGATCACAGATAACCATAGAGTGGTTCAACAGGAACCGCTTAGGGAGGCCAGGCGTGAGACCGTAGTCCGGCCAGACTACGGCGGTTACTGTTGTCGTACCTTGTGTTCCTACCTCGCTCTGACGAGACGTGAGGGTCAGGACCCGGGTCGAGGATAAGACGTCGGTGGACGCACCTGACCGTGACTAGTGGTAGTGCTTCCGTAGCTAGTGTTCCTTGTCCAGGCGGAGTTCCCTCCGTCTGTGTTTTACTAGCCGTGTGGTGGTCACGAAGGGCAGTCGTACGGAGTTTCCGACCGAGAGTACTTTCTGTACCGTGTTAGCTTTAGCTTCGCTTCCGTACTTCCTTTTGTAGGTAGAAAGATATAAACTGCCGTCTTTCCTTCATTACTAGTTGTATATGTTCCCCTGTCTGTTTAGAGCCAGTAGGTGATTGGTAGTCCTACTGAGCTTCTGTTGTGAAGCTCATCCCTCTGTTTTCCAGGTGAGTCTTCCCAGCAGCGGCAGGGCGCGCGTCAGGCGGAGGAGACGGGGCGGTAGTCTTGGTCCCCGTAGCTAGCAGTGGTTCCCCCTCTCAGTGTACGTCACCCTCGAGGTATGCCCCTAAGGGACTTGTCTCTCCCCTTTCCTTACTTGTACTAGTGCGCGTGCGTTGAGACTGTACTTAGAGCGGTACGCAGCGGTCTCGCTTTACTTTCCTGTTTCCGCTTGTACACTTCTAGATTAGCAGTTGACGTTTACCTCCGTTACATATCCTGTCAGACGCGTGTTCTAGCCCTTCCGGGTCCCCCGGGTCCGTGGGCGGCGACCGCGAAAATCGGGTCCTCGGCGTGGGCCGAGGTCGGGTTCTCGGGTCGTTACACATTTCCTTTATAGGCAAAAATATCGTCGGGTAACCCACTCTGTGGCATACTGGATGCCAACAAATTGACAGGCCCGAACTACTCGGATTGGCTCAGGAACCTGAAGATTGTCCTCAGGTCTGAGTGCATTGCCTATGTCCTGGAAGGAGAGTATAGCTGAGATGCTGAACATGCTGAAGACTGCTGAGGGCAACCTTAAGAAGGAAAAGCCCACTTTCTCATGGTTGGAAAGTCCAACAAGAAGAGGAGAGCAGTGCAAGCCTTTAAGAAAGGCAATGCAAAGAAGCATACCAAGCAAAAACAAAAGAAGGACATAAGCAAAGGAGAAGAAAAGGGCGAGTGCTTCCACTGCAAGAAAAAGGGACACTGGAAAAGAAAATGCAAGGACTACCTTGCAATGAAGGCTCAGGAGAAGCAGAAGTTTGGCGAAGCTTCATGTATCTATATGATATATCTTCACTTGTCTCTTAGAGATTCCACATCTTGGGTTTTACACACTAGATGTGCTTCTCATGTCTGCAATGATATGCAGGTGTTGACAAGTAGAAGGAAGCTGAGCAAGGGCGAGGTGAACTTGAGGCTTGGAAACGGCGCAAGTGTTGCTGCACACACTGTGGGGACAGTGAAGCTCAAGTTACCCTCAGGAGATTTACTTTTATTAGATGATTGCTACTTTGTGCCTAGTATCATTAAGAACATTATTTCTGTTTCTTGTTTAGACAGAATTGGATACAAGTTTACCATTGAGAACAATAGTTGTTTAGTTTATTTGAGAAATAAACTAGTTGCTTTAGCAAATTTGGTGAATGGTTTGTATCTGCTTGATGTTTCTTATGAAAATCTCCATGTTGATGTTTTCTCCTAAGAGAAGTAAGAATAGTGTGAACACTGCCTACTTGTGGCATTGTAGGCTTGGTCACATTGGCGAAGATAGGCTTCAAAAGTTGCATAAGAATGGATACTTGGATCCATTTGATTATGAATCATATGCAACTTGCGAATCCTGTTTAATGGGTAAGTTGACCAAATCTCCATTTAGTGGACATGGAGATAGGGCCAAGGACATATTGGAACTAATACACTCGAATGTATGTGGTCCAATGTCTACCCAAGCCAAGAGTGGCTACTCATACTTCATTACATTCACGGATGACTACTCAAGGTTCGGATTTGTTTACTTAATGAAGTACAAGTCTGAGGCGTTTGAGAAGTTCCAAGAATTTAAGAATGAAGTTGAGAAGCAAACTGGAAAAAGCATTAAAATCCTACGGTCAGACCGAGGAGGTGAATACTTGAGTACAGAGTTCACACAATTCTTAAAGGACAATGGTATCCTTTCTCAATGGACTCCTCCCTATACACCACAGATGAATGGTGTATCGGAAAGGAGGAATCACACCTTGTTGGACATGGTACGATCCATGATGAGCCGTTCACAGTTACCAGTTTCCCTATGGGGATATGCGCTAGAGTCAGCGGCATATCTACTGAACAGGGCTCCCAATAAATCTGTGTCTTCTACTCCATATGAGATATGGAAGGGTAGAAAGCCTGATTTTAAACATGTTAAAATCTGGGGCTGTCCTGCCCACGTGAAGAGACACGACCCAGATAAACTGGAATCCAGAACCGATAAGTGCAGGTTTTTTGGATACCCAAAAGAAACGCTTGAGTACTACTTTTACCATCCTAGTGAACAAAGAGTGTTTGTCGCCAGGAGAGCTGTCTTCTTGGAAGAGGAGTACCTTACCCAAGAGGACAGTGGGAGTAAGGTAGATCTAGAAGAGGTTCTAGATCTACAAACTGTGCAAAGTCCACCAGTTGAAACATCGGTTCCGGAACCTGTTCAGGAATATACACACATTCAGTGTAGGTCTGGTAGAGTACCTAGACAGCCTGAAAGATATGTTGGACATATCAGTGAAGGCATGTCTTATAATGAGGATGATGATCCAAAGACCTACCAAGAGGCTGTTGATAGTCCTCAGTCAGGGAAATGGCGAGATGCCATGAATTCTGAGATGCAGTCCATGTACACCAACCAAGTTTGGAACTTGGTAGACTTGCCTGAAGGTATTGTACCTATTGGGTGCAAGTGGATCTTTAAGAGAAAGATCGGTGCATATGGACAGATCGACACTTATAAGGCAAGGTTGGTGGAAAAGGGGTATCGTCAAAGGCAAGGAATTGAGTATGACGAAACTTTCTCACCAGTTGCCATGATAAAGTCGATCAGAATTCTTCTCGCCATTGCTACATACTTTGATTACGAGATCTGGCAGATAGATGTAAAAAATTGCTTTCCTCAATGGAAACATTGAGGAAGAAGTATATATGATACAGCCTGAGGGTTTTACATCCAAAGAGTGTCCAGATAAAGTATGCAAGCTTCAAAGGTCCATCTATGGATTGAAGCAAGCTTCTCGTTGTTGGAACATAAGGTTTGATGAGGCTATCAAATCTTATGACTTCATTAAGAATGAAGATGAACCATGTGTGTATAAGAAAATCAGTGGGAGTGCTATCACTTTTCTCATACTTTACGTTGATGACATCTTGCTCATTGGGAATGATGTAGGGATTTTATCATCAGTAAAGGTTTGGTTGTCAAAGAACTTCTCCATGAAGGATTTGGAGAGAAGCATCCTACGTATTAGGAATACGTATCTATAGAGATAGATCTAAGAGGATGCTTGGCTTAACCCAATCCATGTACATAGATACCATTGTCAAAAGGTTTGGCATGAAAAATTCCAAGAGAGGTCTCATACCAATGAGACATGGGATTAATCTCTCTAAGGAGCAGTTCCTAAGACTCCTGAAGAGAGGGCAGTCATGGATAGAGTCCCCTATGCCTCGGCTATAGGGTCTATCATGTATGCCATGCTATGTACAAGGCCTGATGTAGCATTTGCTCTAAGTGTTACGAGCAGATATCAAGCAACTCCAGGTGAAACACACTGGATGGCAGTGAAATGTATCCTTAAGTACTTGAGAAGGACTAAGGATATATTTCTGGTTTATGGAGGAGTGGACTTGAAACTTCGGGCATATACTGACTCAAGTTTCCAGTCAGATCCAGATGATAGCAAGTCTACATCTGGGTTTGTGTTCACCTTAAATGGAGGTGCAGTGAGCTGGAAGAGTTCCAAGCGAGAAACCACTGCAGACTCGACGACAGAAGCTGAGTACATTGTTGCAGCTGAAGCCGCCAAGGAGGCAGTATAGATGAAGAAGTTCATCACCGACCTTGGTGTGGTGCCAGGTGACTCTGATCCGATCCCATTGCTGTGTGACAACAATGGGGCCATTGCGCAAGCGAAAGAGTCGCGGTCTCATCAGAAGTCAAATCACATTCTGAGGCGATTTCACCTGATCAGGGAGATCATCACTAGAGGAGATGTACTGGTGGAAAGAGTTCCTTCAGTTGACAACATTGCAGATCCACTGACGAAGACTTTGACTCAAATTGTGTTTGAGCGCCACCTTGAGTCTATGGGTTTAAGACATAAAGGTGATTGGCTTTAGTCCAAGTGGGAGATTGTTAGTTATAGGTGTCCTCAAGCCAATCATAACTTGTACAATCTTGTTCTTTAATAATAATAATAAGGTTTTATATTCATTATGTGTAATTCGTTTATCGTTTCATTATGAAGTCCATGAATATGCGCAATGGATACTAATTATGATGAGATCATAACAATGGGATTAATATCCTTTAAGCGTATATTCTTAATTGTTCCTAGTCGGAGGATATTCGAGAAGGACATCGAATATCCGGTTAGACTAGTACAGGTTGCACCTGCTCATATGATGAGGGTGACTGGTCTCATAGTCACTTGTGTGGAGACACTAAGTTGAATCTGTAGCTGCTCATTGGAGAATGAGTTCACTGAACTGATCCGTTATGAATCGCTGGATGGAATGTTACCTAACTGTCGACCAGCTAGATTCATTGTCACAGTGGCGTGATTGGTCCTTAGACCTGAGACACCAAGGACACCTTGTTAGTGGACTTCTAGATTTTGACCTTAACTTATAGATCTCTAGCCATGGGGTCTTAATCAGTTAAGTGTTCGGATCTAGCGGAATACATTCGAAGGTGATTGTGTGGTCAACATGGGATCGCTCACTCTCGGTAATAAGAGAGTGAATGCTCTAGGGAAAGATGCCTGGTAGTCCCTGGCCAGGGCATGACTACTTATCAGAAAAGGAGTTTTCTGATATTGTTATGCGGCATCTAATCCAAGTGAGTGCGTGTATTAGGGTTTGACAGTTGACCATACCCTAACTGCACTCGGGTGCATTGTACGAGCGAAGGATTATAGTCACGTGGTATCTGTTGACACAAAAGGTTCCTTGAATGGGTTGCTGAACCCCAATGCTTTCCAGGATCAAGTGGTGTTGCTTGGCACCCAACTTGATTGGAAGCCCGGTCAATTATCGTGAGACGATAATTGATTGTGTAATTAATTAATATGAGATATTGATTAATTGCAGTAAGTCAATAAAGAGTTATTGGGCTTAATGGGCTGAAAACTGGACTAGCACTTGGGCCTAGAGGGTCACACGTAATAGAGTTCCGAGCAGACTGGGCAGGATGACCGATATAGACATTAACTGGGTTTTTGTGAAAAACCGCAGAGTCTATATATACACGTGGAGAGTTAAACCCTGGCCCAAGCTCCAGGCTCTCTCCCTGGCCGCCACCTCCTCTCGCTCTCCCTGGGCGCCCCCACCTTCTCTCTCTCCTCTCTCTGGCACATGGTGGAGTTGAGATCCGGAAGACGCGTGGAGACCGAGGAGATCCCGTCTGCGTCCGGAGCTCGCGTGGATACGTCTAGAGGCCGGACACCTGAACGGCTTGAAGCACCAGCGCCTCCAGCGCTACCTCCTCCCCGGGTTCGGGAGTTTCGCAACCCCGCAAAGGTAAAGATCGGATCTTCCTACGCGCGGGTTCTCCGTTTTGTTCGATTCCGACCGCCGGCAACGATATCTACTGGAGGGAATCGCATTTTCTCTGCGCTCTGATCGATTCCTTACACCCCCCCCCCCCTTCCCCCTGCTTCCCTTTCCCCACCCCCCACCCCCCCACCGTGCCCCCCCCCTGCTTCCCTACCCCTACCCCCCCCCCCCCCCCCCCCCACCAAGCAGCACCTCACTTTACCACAACACATAACCTCAACTTTTTATAATTTTAAATTTAAAATTAAATGTTGACACAACATAATTTTTTATATAAAATAACTTTAAAAAAAATGTTTCCAAACACCCTATAAATAAACAAGAGAACTGCACCCAGCACAGTGGTTGCCTTCCCTGCCAAAATGGAGGGAGGCAACGGGAGGGCGGGGGTTCTCCTCACATTTTCCCCTTCCTCAAACCAACTTATCTACCTAAAATAAACAACATCAGGACAATAGTTACAATAGCAACTTAGTTGTCGCAAGGCACGTTCTAGACAGAAACTATATGTTTGGATGTACGACTTGATTTTTTTTCTTTTTAAGTGACCAAGAAAGGGATAAGGGAGGATGTTGAGGAGAAGACAGACGTATAAATATGCAATTCTCGTCAACGCCCATTATGTAGCGCGCACGTACGTGCACACACACATACGCATGCACACACGCACGGAGAAGGGAGGATGTTGAGGAGAAGATAGATATATAAAGATGCAATTCTGATCGATGCTCGTTATGTAGCATTCACGTACACATACACACACACACATGCACACACGCACGCACGGAGGAGGGAGGATGTTGAGGCGAAGATAGATATATAAAGATGCAATTCTAGTCAACGCCCATTCTGCAGCACACTCCCCACACATCACTATCAGATTATAGAATAATAAAAACAGCCTATAATGTAATATTGTTTCCAAATGCGCTTTTAATTTGATGGCTGAAGAGTACTAAACAGTGGTACTGGAATTTCTTTTGGTTATGGAATCTCTTTTTAGTTGCTCAACAATTTCACCATCAATGGGATTAAATGATGGGCAAGGGAAATGTTAACTGAGCTGGTTTAGGGGATGAACATGAATTCTATCTGGTTGACCTATGCCTTTTACAAAATAGACAACTTTATGCGGTGTTTGGGAATATTTTTTAAATAATTATTATTTTATTTAAAAAATTATGTTGTATCTATTTTTAACTTAAAATTTAAAATTATAAAAACTTGACATTATTTGTTTGACAAAAATATCAAAATTTTTAAAATTTATATTGATGTATTTGATACATAAGACTTCAGATGCAGGGGGGAGGAGGAGGGGGCGGCGCATGGGTTGGGGGGGGGGGGTGTTGTTGTTCCGGCGGGGAGGGGGGAGGAGGGGGCTTCGCAGGGGGGGTGTTTCCGACATGTGTGTGAGTGGGGGGGGAGAGGCACTTCGCAAGGGGGTGTTCGCATGGGAGGGGGGTGCAGTAGGGAAGGAGAAGGGAGCCGTGTGTGATTTTTTTTAAAAAAATATATTTCATACTTATTTTTCTTTTGGGAGAGATTTACATGAGATAATATTTCCTCTCTAAAATAAAAAATTACTTACCAAATGTGTCTATGTGTTCGTCTTTCTTTTTTTTTTTTTTTAAGAGAAAAGAAATGATAAAAAAATACAATCAAACATCCGATTATATAAAGATAATAGAGCAACCATTCAATTATATGTCATTAACTTACGTTATATATACTTCTCTTTCCCTTTTATTGCTTGAGAAGCACCTTGTGTCGCACAAGATATGTATGACTTGCGAAGTCAATCTAACAGAGCACGGGGCATCAGTATCATATCTAATTAGATGTGATATGACGGAGTTAGCAGTCTATGGACTTGATATGGATATGTCTTGTGGCCCTGTGGTGGCTATTTCTAGCCACCTAGGCCTGTAGGGCCCATCATGGTCTCCACGTCCGAACACCTTCAGGATCCTAAGGGCAGACTCTGGGCACCCTTTACCCTGTTCGGCCTGGGCGCCACCTACCGAACATGCCCTACTCGAGGCACACCATAGTCTCGCCAGCGTAAGCTGCGCCCGGACGCTAGGCACTGAACAGCCGGTCCAGTCACCAAGCAAGTCTCTGCTCGGTACCCGTCAACCAGAAGGATCCGAGCAGCCTCTTCGCCTCCTTGCGACGATTGTAACGGCTGCGCAGCACGCGCCCCACGATCAAGTGGTGCGATAACTGCTGAGCCCCTCAACGGGCACCTCAACGCATAACTCTCCGCCAAGGGCGCCAACTGGCGCGTCCTTTCTGGCGACGTTAGGTGTTAAATTGTATTTATGTATGTGTGAGAATGTGTATATAAATTATTTTTGTCTTGCTGTAAATATGCATGTATATATTATGTATATTATGTAATGCATTGCATAGATGATATTATATTTAAAATATACATTGTAAATTGTACATAACTGTGTGGTGTATATAGAGTTTTCTGCATTTTTAAGATCAGTTCTGGCGGCCAGTAGACGTCAAAATATGTGGACGCCGACCCCAAGTCAGCGGCCACATCGATGGATGCTAACCCAGTTTTGACGGCCAGTGATCTGGACGTTTACCTCCCAGATCAGGTGCGTTTGCAGATCCGAAAACGCCTCCGGATATGTCGCCCTCTGATTAGGAAATCGTTCCCCAACGGTAACCTAGCCTACCCTCTTTGCGTCTCCGACCCTTAGCCTATAAAATACCAAGATTCCGGCCGGAGATGACCCTTTTGGCTCTTGAGTCAAAACCCTAGTTCTTGGTGCGAAAAACCCCCATCTTTGAGTTCTGAAATCCGGCTACTAAAGGCTTCATCTGGCATTCTACAACGACTAGAGGAGAGTCTAAACATTGGAGAAGACATCTACGACACCTATTTGCGCTCTACATCAACACAAAACTCGGATCGAGAGAGTTTTGAAGGCTCTTTGGCTCAGGCCGAGGAGGGCTTCTTCGACCCTAATCGTCGATTGAGGAATTTTCTAAAGGCAAGTAACCCATACCCATAGTCCATACATATGTCTAGTAGGTCCGAGGCATTTTTACAGATTTTAAATCGTGTCCTGGAAACCCCTTTCTCCGGTGTTTTGTGGGTTTCTGTCTGTTTTCTGCAGATAGGAACTTAACGACAATCTTTGATGCCATTAATATCTGAAGTTGGCGGCAACCTTTGTTGTCATTAACATGGTAGGCGGCCACCCCTTGCCGTTTAGTTCTTCAGGCAAGAACATGGACTGTTCTCACATTTATGATTTATTTTTTTAGATTTCTGCGTATGAGGATATATTGTAACTTTTATATTATGTATATATGTAGTGGATCATGTTGTGTAATTCTGTGAATTTTCGTTAAATGGTACTATTTATTAAAATTCTTGAAATACATGTTAGACAAGTTTTATATCTTGTAAATTTACTGTTTACATGATCCATGTGGAATTTGAGTACCATAGAATTTCTGTAATATATTTATAGATGTCAGTCCATGTCACAAAAATTTGGGATTTTTCTGATATCTGTATAATTAATTATGATTTCCGAACTGTAAAATAGTGAATATGCATAATTAGTTTTAATTCTTCAATAAACTGTATGATGCAACCTAAATTCCTGAAAATTTCATGTGATGTTATAACTGTAAATAAAGGTCTTGAACTGTTAAAAACGATTACAACACTGTGATTTCATGAACAATTGAGTTGTGAGTAAACATGTAGAAACACTGTTTTAAATTTGATAAATCGTGTATGCCTCAGAAAAATGTAAAATTATGTAAGCATGATGTCCAACCTGTAAACAATCTGTGATAAAAATTTCATGTGGATTAGATAACAGTAAGTAATAATTTGTTCATTTCATGAAGAAATGACTAATTAAAGCATATTCATTGTAATTATAAATTAACTAAATAGTTTCAGCATGATTAGTGCTAATCTATGATTGAGTAAATATTGTTAACAGTAGTATCATGATAGGGAACCGAAACCATGTGTATAATTGTGAATATGGAAATAATGTGTTAAATAGTGTGAAATCGTGTGTGTTTAAAATGAACATTATGTAAACGTGCCAATGGGTGACACTGCTACCTTAGAGGGCTGTGGAATTTGAAGGATCGAAATGAATGTGTGGAAAAGATCTAGAAGGGGGGGGGATGAATAGATCTTAGCCACTTTTGCGGAAGCTTAAGTAATTTGAAATACTTTTAAATCAGAGGCTATTTTAATCAGTGAAAAACTACAGATCTGATGAGATTTGAGTGAGTTGGTAAAAATAGATGTGAAACAAGTTGATTAAGTGAATATTAAACGATCCTATGCAAGCATCTAACGGATGAAATGATCAAACCACAGATAGACAAATGCACAAGGATTTTTAGGTGGTTCGGAAATCACCCAAGTGATTCCTACATCCACCCCTCACAACCCGTGAGGATTCACTAAACACAACTGGGTAACACACCCACTGGAGCCTGACAACTCCAACACTGGAGAGCTTACAACTCACACAACTTCTAGAGCAAGACTACTCTAGAACAACTGAGCAAGACTGCTCAACACAACCTTGAGTTAGACAACTCAAACTGAGCACAACGGCTCACAACAACCTGAGCACAATGCTCACACAACTTGAGCACAATGCTCACACAATGGTTGCTAGACACCAACTCAAGACATAGACCTTCTAGCACAGATCTAGTCGAAAATGAGAACACTAATGAGGATTATGCAGAAGCACTTGCATAGTCTCAAGAGATATCTCAGAAGAACAGAAGTACAGTAAAATGTATTGAATGACTTCGTTCTTCAAGTGTACTCCCTTGTAGAAGCTTGGATTGGGAAGAAGCTTGCAAACTTGAAGTCCAAGGCGATGCTCTGTAATCTGGGAGTTTGGATCTTCCTTGAATTCTTCTCCAACGATGGCTTCTACAAGATCTGCTTCCTTGGGATGCTTCAGAGGCTTCTTCAAAGATCAAACCCCAATTCTCACACTTGGATTGGTGAGAATTGGTCTTCTGGAAGCTCCAGGAAGACAGAGGAGGGAGACACGAGCTCTTGTGGCCGCCAAGAACTTTTCAGGAGGCACAAGAGTTTGTTGGGTCGGCTCTTACTGATGATTGGCCATAAACGAGGCTTTTATACACAAAAGATTCCAAGTATACCCTTTTGGGTACAAGGGCACGCGATCCCAGGTTGATTCCTGATCGCCCTAGGAAGACACGTGGCATTCAGCAAAGGTAAGTTGGAATCTTCTTGGAGTGTGTCGACCTGCCCTGGTGGTAGTGTCGACACCCTGATCAAAGCCTGAAATATGGTCTCTGGGAAACCCATGGTGTCGACACACTCTTCAGGTGGTGTCGACACACTGATTGCAGACTGAAGGCTTGATCTTCTGGAAAGCCCATCCTGTGTCGACACACAATCCAATTGGTGTCGACACCCTGATTAAACCTGAGAACTGGCCTTCGGTGGGAAGTCTAGTGTGTCGACACACTCACTGGCCTGTGTCGACACACAATCAACACAGATGTGTTTTCTGCCTTCGGACCTGAGACCTTGTGTCGACACCAAGAGGGGTGTGTCGACACACTTTTACACACAGGTTTGTTCCTGAAATATACAACACATATATCATTAGTTAAATGATTTATCAAGAATATAAATGATAAATGTGGATTAAAAACATGCCTTTTTGAACATGATTTCAGGTAACATATTTATGACATGTTTCGTTTAAATTGCTTTAAGAAAATACCTCTTGTCATCATCAAAATAGGAGGGAAATGTTATGAAATATACACTCAACCCAACAATCTCCCCCTTTTTGATGATGGCAACATTAAATCCATATTTCAATGTGGTTTTGATGAAGTGTGATTTTAAGCAATTTTTTTATTGTTTAAATTTTTGTTTTCTTTTTGTTCATACTTGTCAAGGACTTTTGATGTTCTTCAGTAACAATTGATGATGTGTTTGTGAGATACAATGTTACTTGAAATGAGAACTTTTGTGCACACAAGTCAAGCAACTTGACAAGTATTCAAACACAAAGACAAAGATTTGCATTCACAATCACAATACTTTTCATTGAAGCCAAGCAAACATTTCATTTCATTCAAAAGACCATTACATCAAAATATTACATTCAATTCATTCATTCTTCTCCCCCTTTGACATCATCAAAACAAATATACATTAGGTAGAAGATGGAGGAGGAGGAGGAATTGGAGCAAGAATAAGCTCAATGTCTGACAATCTTTTGTCCATTGAAGTCATGCTTGACTTCATATGTTCATGGATAGTTGTCAGCTTAGTTTGAAGATAATGCTCCATTCTATCAGAATTCTCCATCAAGGTGCTTTGAATTCTTTTCAAATCATCTGAGATAGGTTGAGAGCTTGATGAAGATCCATCTGACCAACCAGGCCTTGAAATTATCTTTACTTCATTCTTCATGGCTGAGATCTCTTGACCAATGTGTTCATTAAAGTGTCTCATGCTTTCCAAATCATCAGCTAGATGAGCAAAAGCACACCTGGTTATATTAAGCTGAGAAAGAGTCTCTGTAGTGTTGAAGACATCTGCTTGGGAATTTGCCAAAATTCCCTGAAGAACTACTTCCAGCTTTTCTTGGTGCTCTTTCAGCTCAATATAGGCATCTCCCAGAGTGCCTATAAGTCTGTTAAATCTCTGAGCTGCATAATCTGAGGTTTCCTTCTGCTCAACAAACTTAGCTGACACTGTGTTCTCTAGTCTTTGAACTCTCAACTCAAATTTGTCTGACATGGTTTGAATAGTGGAGTTCAATGTATCAAATTTAGCATTGAGGAAAGAGAACAATTCTGCTGGAATTGAGGACCCACCAGAAGAAGTGGATGGTTGGAATGAGGGTTGTGGAAATTCAGAGTGAATGAAGGAGGGTTGAAACTGAGGTGATATAGGGGCAGGAACTGGAATTTCACCTTCAGTAGGAACTTGAGGCTGATCCTCATTCACAGGAGGCTGATCCTCATTCACAGGAGGCTGATCCTCTTGACCTAGGGGCTGGTCCCCTTCAGCTGGAGGCTGTTCCTCTTGTGCTTGGGGCTGATCCCCTTGAACTTGAGGCTGGCCCTCATGATTTTGAGGCTGGCCCTCCTGATCTTGAACCTGATGCTGGTCTTCTTGGATTTCAGGTGCCTCAAAAAGGACTGGACCTCTCCTAATTTGGTTGCCCTCCATTCTAAATCCCATGAACTTCTTAATGTTCTTGAAGCAATAGATATTTGATTTGTGAATTGTCTGGAATTTCTCACCCTCCAATGGCACACCAAAGTGCTCAAACACTGGGGTGAGGTGAGCAGCATATGGAAGTGATCTCTTGAGATCTTTCCTGATGGTCTCTGACATTATCTGATGCATAATGTGATGGAGGTTCACCTTTATATCCTTTTTCATGCAAAAGAGTACAAGCCTTTGAATTTCTGTTAATCTGTCCCTTCCACCACCTTGGGGTGTAATTATGGTGGTCAACATGTGGTGGATGACCCTCAACACTGGGGAAAAGGTGTTGGTATTGAATTTGGTGACATGTGTTTGTTTGGGATCAGATGGATCAGAAGGTAGGCCAGTCAAGAGTGTGTAGGCTTCATGAAGGTTGAAGTCAAACTGGTTGCAATTGGCACCCTCATTTGGAGCATGAAATAGGGTAGCAGCTAATTTTGTTGGTAAATTTATGTCTACTCCCTTGACCAAGGATTGGTACCCAAATTTTGTGCATTTCAGATTCTTGTAAAATTCTTGAACTAGTCTTGGATAAAAGATTGGAAAATCTGATATGAAAATCAACCAAGACTGAAAGGAGAACAGTGTCTGAATCTCTGGAAAAGTGTTTGCTAGCTCAACATCTGTCAAATCTAAAATTCTGGGCTTCAAGATAAGTTTGGGGGCACTATGATGCTCAGAAGATTCAGAGGAAGAGGAGGATTCCGCAGGGTCTTCAGAAGGGGAACCCTGAATTTCTTGTCTAGGGTTTGGAGTAAGACTACCTCTGCCTGAAGTGGAGGTTCTACCTCTCTTGGCTGCCCTCTGAGGTGCAGAAGAAGATCCTGGTTGCTCGGCAGGGTCGTTTCTTCTCTTGGTTCTTCTTTCAAATTGTTCAACGGCAACCTCTGCCGGAATTGGCCTTGATGAGGCCCTTGACCTTGCGCCACGGTGGGGACCCAACTTCCTGACCATGGTGCAAGAGGAGTGGAATTCGGAATGGATGGAAGATTGGAGAGATGATGAAGGATTGATGCGATTGAGAGAGAATTTGGGAGGATTTCTTGCCGGAAAACAATGGGAATGAGGCCGTCGGGTCGACCTGACACCCAAAAAGAGGTGCAGTGGTACACTGCCTCGCAGGAACAACAAGGGTTTAAGGTGAACCCTAACGGGTTGAAAAGGGTCTGGCAAGAAGGCAGTGTCGACACATGATGAAGGGTGTGTCGACCTGACCGAAAGTGTGTCGACACAGGATGGGATGGTGTCGACACAGCCTTTGAAGAAACTTTGAATCTTTGAGAGGAAATTTTTGAGAAATTTTGGGACATCTTTAGAATGATGAGCAATGAGGGGAATTATCATTTCAAGGAATTTTAAGAGGCTTAAAAATTCATTTATTATATTTTGCAAAAATTCATCACAATTCAAGTTTTCAAACAATTTCAAATAGGATATTAGCATTCCAAGACTTGAATCAACAAAATGAGAAATTGAGGGATATATATATCTAACAATCAACTATAAACCACCATATTTCTCAACTTTAAAGAATTAAAGATGTCATCTAGACTAAATACAATTGTGTTGAAAATAAAACACAATCTCAAAGAACAACTTGATGATGAATGAAGATGATTCTTTCTAGACATATCTCCAATAATACTCACATTTTATGTTCTTTTAGCAAACTATCAAATGATATAAATCTCTTTCACTCAAGTACTAGTACTTTTTACACACCATAGTCCCTGGATACTTAAGATTTAGTCATTATCAAGTCTCAAAGGGGTAAATGATGACCTTTTGACATGAAAATATATGTTTTGTAGACGCCAATATTTCCAGTTACTCAGTCATCATAAAAAAAATCATAGCACATTTGCTTTTGGTTTGAATTTATGTTTATTTTGATCCCCCTTGAACAGAGTTAGCAATAGTGCCTCATGACATACATGGCACTTCATTCATTGTGAAGGTGTGCAGTTTCTCAGCACAAGTGCCATTGCTCTGTTGGATTCTTAATGATTTTGGAGAATTTGTGAGATAGAAATCAAATACATCCATTCATCAGTTGCAAACAAGAAAATGTTTTAAGTGCAAGGCACAAGATGTTGTTTAGTCTAGGAAGAAATCTGAATTTCTGTAGGTTGAGACATATAGTTGAAAGTTGATTAGAAAAAATATAATAGATCACTCAAAGGTTCATTTTGAGACTCTAGACTTTAGAATGAGGACATCATGCAAGGAATTGATGAAATGCTAGAAAAGTTTGAAATTTTGCAAAGTAATGACTTGTGAATTTTCTAGCTCCCCCTGAGATGATGATTTCAACTATTTTTCATCAAAATAAAGATATGCATGAATTTTGGAAATCAGAAGGTTTTCTTCTTAGACAACAAAAACTCCCCCTCAACAATTGCATATCTATTTCTTGGTACTGGGCGGAGACATATACTTGCACATAATGAAAGGTTTCCAGACAAGCCTAACTTGTCTTTCTCCAAACACCATTTGATATACCAAGAAATTTCAATACAATAAGAGTTGAAGAATTCATTATCAAAAAGAAATGGAAGTGAAAAAGCAAGTTTTGAAATCAGAAAAGGTATCCTCTTTGAACAGTAAAAGCTCCCCCTCAACAATTGCATATCAATTTCTTAGTACTTGGCGGAGACATATACTCTCGCATAGTGAAAGTGTCCAGACAGGCATAACTTGTCCTTCTCCAAATCACCATTTGATATACCAAGAAATTTCAACACAATAAGAGTTGGAGAATTTATTGTAAAAAGGGAATAGAGTTGAAAGTGAGAGAGATATGAACATGTAACTCAAGGAAGCAAAGAGTTATGAAATGCAAAGAACTCCCCCTGAGATGATGAATGTGTGGAAAAGATCTAGAAGGGGGGGGATGAATAGATCTTAACCACTTTTGCGGAAGCTTAAGTAATTTGAAATACTTTTAAATCAGAGGCTATTTTAATCAGTGAAAAACTACAGATCTGATGAGATTTGAGTGAGTTGGTAAAATAGATGTGAAACAAGTTGATTAAGTGAATATTAAACGATCCTATGCAAGCATCTAACGGATGAAATGATCAAACCACAGATAGACAAATGCACAAGGATTTTTAGGTGGTTCGGAAATCACCCAAGTGATTCCTACATCCACCCCTCACAACCGTGAGGATTCACTAAACACAACTGGGTAACACACCCACTGGAGCCTGACAACTCCAACACTGGAGAGCTTACAACTCACACAACTTCTAGAGCAAGACTACTCTAGAACAACTGAGCAAGACTGCTCAACACAACCTTGAGTTAGACAACTCAAACTGAGCACAACGGCTCACAACAACCTGAGCACAATGCTCACACAACTTGAGCACAATGCTCACACAATGGTTGCTAGACACCAACTCAAGACATAGACCTTCTAGCACAGATCTAGTCGAAAATGAGAACACTAATGAGGATTATGCAGAAGCACTTGCATAGTCTCAAGAGATATCTCAGAAGAACAGAAGTACAGTAAAATGTATTGAATGACTTTGTTCTTCAAGTGTACTCCCTTGTAGAAGCTTGGATTGGAAAGAAGCTTGCAAACTTGAAGTCCAAGGCGATGCTCTGTAATCTGGGAGTTTGGATCTTCCTTGAATTCTTCTCCAACGATGGCTTCTACAAGATCTGCTTCCTTGGGATGCTTCAGAGGCTTCTTCAAAGATCAAACCCCAATTCTCACACTTGGATTGGTGAGAATTGGTCTTCTGGAAGCTCCAGGAAGACAGAGGAGGGAGACACGAGCTCTTGTGGCCGCCAAGAACTTTTCAGGAGTCACAAGAGTTTGTTGGGTCGGCTCTTACTGATGATTGGCCATAAACGAGGCTTTTATACACAAAAGATTCCAAGAATACCCTTTTGGGTACAAGGGCACGCGATCCCAGGTTGATTCCTGATCGCCCTAGGAAGACACGTGGCATTCAGCAAAGGTAAGTGGAATCTTCTTGGAGTGTGTCGACCTGCCCTGGTGGTAGTGTCGACACCCTGATCAAAGCCTGAAATATGGTCTCTGGGAAACCCATGGTGTCGACACACTCTTCAGGTGGTGTCGACACACTGATTGCAGACTGAAGGCTTGATCTTCTGGAAAGCCCATCCTGTGTCGACACACAATCCAATTGGTGTCGACACCCTGATTAAACCTGAGAACTGGCCTTCGGTGGGAAGTCTAGTGTGTCGACACACTCACTGGCCTGTGTCGACACACAATCAACACAGATGTGTTTTCTGCCTTCGGACCTGAGACCTTGTGTCGACACCAAGAGGGGTGTGTCGACACACTTTTACACACAGGTTTGTTCTTGAAATATACAACACATATATCATTAGTTAAATGATTTATCAAGAATATAAATGATAAATGTGGATTAAAACATGCCTTTTTGAACATGATTTCAGGTAACATATTATGACATGTTTCGTTAAATTGCTTTAAGAAAATACCTCTTGTCATCATCAAAATAGGAGGGAAATGTTATGAAATATACACTCATTGTACCATAGTAAAGTCCCTACGGGAAGGTTCATATATGTGTGATGTCCCATGGGCATTGGGATAAAATCCTGGAGGTGGATAAGTACCACTGGTTAGGGTGGAGAGTGATTCTCCCAGTTCTGCGCAGTAACTAAGATCGATCACTTGATTGCCTAGGTGATAAGATATATGTGTGTGATGTGACAAGTGTGTGTCCTTCTAGAGGTGGTTTGGACTATGTGTCATGGCATAAAATGAGATAATGTGATTTTGTTATATGTGAAATGGGCATGTGTAAAAATGTGCAAAAGATTATGTGGAACTGTAAATTTATATGATAATATGTGAAATTGTGAAACGGACTATTAAACGTGTTATAACCATGTAAAAGCAGCAATATATTTATGTTTAAAAATGTGTTATGAAAGTGAAGTTGTACCTAGAATCCATGGTAGGATCATCTCTTTCACTATATGTAAATTCCATGCTTATATGGTTATTGTATCATGACATAAACATGATGAAAAGTGCTTGCTATTAGAATGATAAAGTATGTGTAGAAAGCATGTGATAGGTAATTTAATTCTAAATGTAAATATAAAGCATGTGGCCTATATCAAAGGTAGTAGAATAGCATGTTTAGATTTTTAGAAAGATTGTTAAATCCATGTTACATGAAATCGTGACTTGACTTAAAGGTAAAATGTCTATATGATGTGTGTATGTATTATGTGGGGATTTACTTAATGGGTCTTTGGACTCACTCTTGCTTCGGCGTACAGGTGCAGATATCTCTACTTCTTTGAAGGAGACAGTTAGGAGTGACTCCGAGCGCGAGGAATAACACCTTTGTGGAGATTTCAGCATTTTGTACTTTTCTTTCATAGTATGTAATAAATAACTTGATGTAATTCAGTTGTGGACAATGTAAATTACTTTAAATTTCCAGTTGTGAAATGTTTAGTTCCTTCTTGTACTATATAGACTGTGGATAAATGTGGATGATGGAATAAGATCTTTTATTTAGTTCTTTATTTCCGCGGTATGTGTTATATTTGTGTACATCTCAACTTATTGTATGTGTTGGGTAAATGTCCCACTGTGGCGACGCTTTCTATATCGACGTGGGTTGGCATAACCGTACCGATATAAAGAGGGTCGTTACAGAGATTGGTGTCAGAGCGACAGGTTGAGATTGTGCATAAATATGCATATACCATCATCTTCATTATATGCTAAGTCTGTGTAGATTGTCCACATAGATAAGTAAATAGTTAGAAATTAGATAGTCTAGTTCTAATTTGTGATTAAATCATTTTGCAGAGTATGGCTTCACGTGGTAGGCGTGGTGTTCCTGCTCGTGAGGGTGAGCAGAGGAGAGAGGAGCCTCGGCGTGAGGATCAGGGTGAGCAGCAGACCCCAGCACCCCAGGGTCCTGTGCTTACCCCACCGCCACCAGTAGACTATGGAGTATTCATGCAGGGTTTAGTGCAGGCCATGCAAACGCAGGCCCACACCCAGGCTGCACTCCAGGCTCAGCTGGAGGCTCAGCAGGCTCAGGTTAGAACGATAGACAGAGTAGTCTGTTTTACTTGATGATATGTTTACTATGTTGCTATACTATATGTGTTGCTTATGATGTTTACTGTGGCAGGCTCAAGTGCCAGTTCCCAGGCTCAGGACCATGGTGGACCCTCCATCATGGAACGGTTCAGAGGATGTCGCCACCTTCTTTTAAGGGGAGAGTGATCCATTATTAGCTGAGAGCTGGATGAGGGAGATCGAGAAGATCTTTCGGGCTATTAGGTGCGCTGAGGAGGACAAGGTCACTTTAGCCACCTATATGCTGCAGGTATGTGTAAATTAATTTGGTGGTTATTTCTTTAGGTATAGATTATGTTGGTTAGTCCTTATGGGTGGTTTTTAGCAAGAGCGAGCCGATGTGTGGTGGTCCTCGTTGTTACGTACCAGGTTCGAGGATGGTGCTGTGGAGATTGGTTGGGACGAGTTCGTGAGGCTTTTCCGAGCCAAGTTTATTCCGGAGCACATCCAGGATAAGATGGAGCAGGAGTTCCTCTCTTTGACTCAGGGCTCCATGACCGTACTGGAGTACGAGGCCAGGTTTTCCGAGCTGTCTAAATATGCCCCTCATATTGTAGCTAATGAGCGCAGGAAGCCGAAAAAGTTCGTGATGGGTCTGAGGCCATCACTGAGGATGAGGTTGGTGGCATTTGATCATCGTACCCTCGATGAGGCCCTTAGCACAGCGTGTCGTCAGGAGAGAGAGATGGAGAAGTACTTGGAGGAGAAGAAGGCTTCTCAGAAGAGGCCTGCAGCTCCTTTCCAGAGGCAGGAGAGGAAGAAAGCGGCTTTTCAGTCACCGCAGCGTCCCGTGGCATCGGGAAGCAGTCAGGTACCTTATCAACGTTCCCCTAGTGGCCAGAAGGAGTGTCCTCATTGCGGGAGGGCACATGGTGGTACGGAATGTTGGAAGTTGGCGGGAAAGTGCTTGAAGTGCGGGAGCAGCGAGCATAGGATCAAGGATTGTCCTAGACTGCAGCAGGGAGGTCAGCGTGGAGCGGTACCAGCCCCAGCAGCAGCAGCAGCAGCTCCAGCGACAGGACGACCAGGGAGACCTCGAGCCCCAGCTCGAGTGTTTGCGTTAGCTCGTGAGGACGCCGAATAGGAGGACCATGTCACCGAAGGTACGGTTTTGTTCTTAGGTGTGCATGCTCGGTTTTGTTCGATACGGGTGCTACCCACTCGTTCATTTCCGAGCATTTTGCTAGGCAGTTAGCCTTAGAGTCAGGATAGAGTCTGAGGATTTAGAAGTCCCTTTGTCTGTGCACACACCTGCGGACACGGTATCGACTAGGAAGTGTATTCTGTCTTTACGGTGTGCATTGAGGATAGAGTCCTAGAAGGGTGTTTCTTCTTTGCTAAGATGAAGGACTAACGATGCTATTCTTGGTCTGGATTGGCTAGAGGAGCACTATGCATTAGTAGATTGTCTTGGGAAGAAGATAGTTTTCCGCATTCCTGGTGAGGATGAATTTTCTCATCCTTTTCCGAGGAACTTAGCGGGGAAGTTTGTCATCTCTGCCATGAGGGCAATGAGAATGGTGAACAAGGGTTGTGACGCTTTTCTTGCCAGCGTGGTATTAGTACCCAATGCTGATGAGTCACTTACTCTTGCGAAAATTGATGTAGTGCGAGAGTTTCCAGATATTTTTCCTGATGATTTATCTGGATTGCCACCGGCTAGAGAGATAGAGTTCACTCTAGAGTTGCTTCCAAGCACCTCTCCTATCTCGAAGGCACCTTATCGGATGGCACCTGCGGAATTAGCAGAACTAAGGAAGCAGTTGCAGGATTTGTTAGATAAGGGATTCATTCGCCCTAGTGTTTCCCCTTGGGGTGCACCTGTCTTAGGACGAGTCACTTAGGTTATGCATCGATTATAGAAAGCTAAACCAAGTGACGGTGAAGAATAGGTATCCTTTACCTCGGATTGATGATTTGTTTGACCAGCTACAGAATTTATCAGTCTTTTCCAATTGATTTGCATTCTGGCTATCATCAGTTAGGATTAGGAGTGAGATGTGTCAAGATGGCTTTTAGAACTCGTTACGGACATTATGAGTTTTTGGTCCTTCCTTTTGGTCTGACCAACGCCCCGGCAGCATTCATGGATCTCATGAATAGGGTGTTTAGACCATATTTAGATAGTTTTGTGGTAGTTTTCATTGATGATGTGTTGGTCTATTCTTCGGATAAGGCATACACCGTCAGCATTTGAGAGTAGTGCTAGAGTTTCTCCGTGAGCACAAGTTGTATGCAAAATTCAGAAAGTGCGATTTTTGGTTGCGCGAGGTTCATTTCCTTGGGCATGTTATCTCCGGTGCTGGTATAGCAGTGGATCCAGCGAAGGTCCAGGCTGTTATGGATTGGGAGATTCCCAAGACTCCCGAGATTCGGAGTTTCTTGGTTTGGCGGGTTATTATCGGCGATTCATTGAGGGATTCTCATCCATCGCCGCACCATTGACTCAGCTAACCAGGAAGGGAGTAAAGTTTGTCTGGTCTGAGGAGTGTGAGAGTAGTTTTCAATTATTGAAGACTAAGCTCACTTCGGCTCATGTGTTAGTTTTGTCGAGCGATGTAGTGATAATATCACGATATCATAAATAATCATGCCATTTTGTTGATTGATACTGATTAATTCATAAGATTTCTATTATCATGAACAATAATTGATTAAATTCATTATATGTTGTCTTTGCAGGTTAATGGGCGATTGAATGAAGTGCTTAACGGGCCAATGGACCAAGCAATCCAACATGGGCAAATCTGGCATTTTCATAATGTTGCAAAACCCTAGCCGCCTGCCTTTTTCTTTTTCCCCTTCTTTCTATTTTTCCTAAGATTTCCCCCTATTTTGAAAACCTCTCTTTTAGAGAGAGAGCTCTTTATTTAAACCCTTCCTCTCTCTCTCTTACTATTCTTTTTTCCCACTTTTTTTTCCCCTTCTCACCACCGCAGCCCTCTCCTCTCCTTTTCTTCTTCTTTCTCTTCTTCCTTCTCTTTCTCTCTCCCGGCTCCGGACAGCAGCAAGCAGCAGCAGCACCGCGCCCCTGCGCACCCCTGCGCGGCCCGCCGGCCGCCCGCGCGCCTCTGCGCTCGCTCGCACGCCAGCGCCCTTGCGCGCCTGCCGCGCCCGCGCCCTGCCGCGTGCCCCTGCCGCCTCCACGCGCCCGCCGCGCGTCGCCCTGCCGCGCGACCCCACGCGCCCCAGCCGCCCGCGCCTGCCGCAGCCGCCCTCCACGCGCCGCCTGCTGCCGCCCGCAGGCACCCGCCTGGCCGACGTGCATGCGTTTGCATGCACGTTTTCCGCTCTCTCTCTTTCTCGCGCTCTCTCTCCTCTCGCTTTTCTCTCTCTCTCTCTCACGCGCGCTCCTCTCTCTCTCTCTCCTCTATCCCCTCTCTCCTCTCTCCCTCTCTCTCTCCTCTCTCTCTCTCTCTCTCTCTCTCTCTCTCTCTCTCTCTCTCTCTTCTCTCCTCTTCTCTCTCTCTCTCCTCTCTCTCTCTCTCTCTCTCTCACACACACACACACACTCTATTTTCATGTTTTCAGTTATTGTAATTGTGAGTTATTCTTCTTAACTTAAATAAGACGTTGTTAGTCTTTTATCTATTTAGTGAGTTGTAGTTTTTAATCTCGTCTCATGATCTTTCATCTCCTTTATCTCTCTCTCTTTATCTATTTCACGTAGTTTAAATTTATTTCGTGCAACTTAGTTTTAATACTACCACGTTATTTTTTTAAGTAAAAAACTCAAGGTTTTCAACTCTAAAATCTTTTTTCCCGTGGATTCGACTCGGCTCTCACCACTTAACTATTGTTAAAATCATTAGTGTAAGCCGATAATTTTGAGATTGTTAGTCACGTGTTTAATGACGCATTCGTGGGCTATCAATTTTTGGCGCCGTTGCCGGGGAATTAGATTTTTAGTTTTGATAATCTTAGCTTTTTCTTGTATATATTCAGGCTAACATTTTCTTTCTTTCGTAGGTATCAAATAAAGATTAAAAAATCTGAAAATTACAAATTGAAGAATCTGCCAGAAACTGTCGCTGAAAGTTGAATCTATAGGTAAAAAGTTCTGGTTTGGAAGAAAAATCCAAAAAAAAATTGAAGGAAAAATCAGAAAAAGAAGGGGTAAGTGAGGTGAGTTTCCTTCTCTCACTCTTTCCATTTGTTTTCATTTCCAAAAGAACGAGGGATTGCGTTGGAGGTAAGTACCATTAAAACCCTCTTGATTAGTTTCATTTCTTAGTTACCATGTTAGATAATTTAAAAAAAAAAAAATCAAAATCAAAAAAATCAAAAAAAAAAAATCAATCACTTGAATCCAATCAAAGATGTCATGTCAAGAATAGAAACCTTCCATCTTTAGGACATGCATCATTTAGATTTCCATGTTTAGGTAGTTTCTTTTGCTTGAAAGTTTCCTTTCTTGTCGAAGATTGCGGGAGGCAAGGTGAGAATCTCAATTTCTTTAAAAAGCATGATCATGCATTGCCATGCTTGCATAGAATCCCTTGCTTGATTTTGTGGTGTGCACATCATTTCTAAAATACTTTAAGGGCAATTTCCTTAACAAGATAAGGTGGGGATTTGATCACCCTTCCTTAGCCCACAAACCACAATCTACCTGCATCTTTTGCATTCCCAAGCCTAATAAAGTCAGTAAACATTGGCCTTAGGGTTCACACTGAGGTTTAGGTCCACTTGGGCCCACTAATTGGTTTTGAAAATTGGTGTCTAAGGCTAGAGGTTAAAAGG
>CM024754.1:44013770-44062372 GCA_014218235.1 Colocasia esculenta
AACTGCTTCCTTCACTGTTTTCTGAATTCATACATTGTGTCGACACAACATCCACATGTGTCGACACCACTGACTCTTTTATGCTCTGAATGTAGAGGGTGTGTCGACACACTTGACATCTTGTGTCGACACAACTTTGACAGAATTATGTGAACCTGAAAATTTGAAGTGTAGACCATCAAAACATGTTATTAACAGTAAAATGTGAAATATTATGTAGCAACCTGGATTTTTCCAAAAAAATAAAATAAAAATCTAAATTATATAAAAAAATTGATAATTGGAAAATCAAATAAAATAAAACTAATTAAATAATTAGAAAATTAAAGAAAAGAGAATTAAATAAAACCATCAAATGAAATTAAGTAATGGGCTTCATTAAATGGACCCATTAGAAAATTAGTGGGCAAAAAATGGGATTTATAAAAAGAGAATAATGGGAAAATACCCTAAATTCGCAACCTAATTATTACCTAATTAGAAAAGGGGAATTTAATACATTAAATAAGCAAATAGAGTTAGATTTGGAATCCTAAACCTACCCTAATTGATTGGCCACGAATTTGGCTCTCTTCCCAACTCAAATAGGAAGTGGAATGTTTAGAAGGAAGGTAGGAAATAGGAAAAACTCGGAATTAATAGGAATTAGACTTAAACTAGGAAAGGGAATGAGGAGAAGCTTAAATATTCTCTTAAACTCTCATGGCTGGCCCTAGCTCATGCCAAGAGGTTGCTGGACCAGGAGGAGATCTCATGGGAGAAAGGAGTTCTCAAGCCCTCAACCCGAGTTCTTCAAGTCTTAATCCTAGAAGAGGAAAACAATCAAAGGTAGGCATTCTTACGAGCATAAACCATGAAAATTTTTTTGTAGGATGTCTCGTCCATCAGGAACCAAAGCCCTTGATTTCATATTTTTCCATCGAGTAAATCTTTAGTTCTCAATTTTCCAAGTTCTGTGAACTTCATGACCTGAACCCTCTTATTAAATTCATATTTTCATGTATACTCGTCCTCATGCCATGAGATTTTTATGGAAGATTCTGATGGATGTTAGATTTCTTTTGCCTCTGAAAGCTCTAATTTCCCACCACCCTATCGTGCGAATTAATTCGTTGATCCCCACTGTACACAGCTCTATGTTCATCATTAATACTCTTCATTAAGCCATGTTGAAACCTTCGTTGCTTTCCGATTCTGATTATTGGAAGTACCCATGCATGTTTGGATCTGTTTAAAATTGGTTTTGCAATTTTTCATGCACTATACAATTTGTTCTTAGTTTTAGAACAACCCTGTGTCAAAACAGGGAAGGTCTAGTCCACAATCCAATGCTCTGTCCTTTCCCTGTCAGACTCTGGCACGGACCCTGTGAACGCGACGGCTCGATAGGCCGCGTTCACAAGGCCGTCGCGATCTGCTGCCCGGTCTGCCAGAACCCGTCGCGTTCCCTTCATGCCCCTGTCGCGATCCGAGCGCCTGTCCTGCCAGACCTATCGCGATCTGTACTGCACCCTGTCATGATCTGTTGTATCCCTATCGTGACCCATACAAGGGTCCGTCACGATCTCAGGATTTTTGCATGTAAACTCACATTTTTGCAAGTCTTGTTGTTCTCAGTAATCCTAGGTCTTGTTAACTATCTTCATTTCAGAAAAATGAAGCTGTACATATTGAAGGTATTCTAAATTAATAAAAGTTAATCACAAAATCTTTTCATGTCTATGATTTCTTGTCACATGTGCACACACTTTGAACCATCCAAATATGGCTTAATTGGCGTGAACATATTACATAATATATCTGGTAATTTATGCAATTCGATTGCCTATTTATAAATGAAATTGTTTTCAATCCTCGCATTGTTTTGGAACACCGATACCGATGCTCCACTATTCTAGAACTCCTCTAGAACGTCGAGCACTTGTTTCTAGTTATACACACTCTCTTGACTTAGACGAACTCTCCGTCGGATACTCCTTCTGCCAGACTAGTGAGTCTTTGTTCAAGGCCTCCTTAAGTCTCCTCTGTCCATGGATTCCCACATGGTCGACGAGCCGGTTGTACCCTAACACCTATTACCCCTTTAGGGATCGATATGATCCAAACGGCTATTAGAAGTTTGCTCTTATCTTGAATCACGCCGGACCTCTGGACCTATGCTTAACATGGCCAGTGGTAGAGTCGTGAGTTCCACCTGACTGCCAACACCAAGTGCGCATGTTGTGCAACTGTTACTATCACCTGTTTACTCGACGTGTTATGTGCAATGTCCACTAGCTCTCGTCTATACTCTACTCGCTCATCTATTCACATTCACTCTACTATCTCGTCTATTCATCTAGTGCTCTCATGTCACGTCCTGAGAGTTACGCAGTGGATATAAATTATTCGGAAATAATTCGAGTCGATATTCCGAGACGTGAACAGTCGGCAAATAAGCCTCTAGCTAGCACGCACTAAATGTATAACAACACAGATCATCATAGGGCCAAATATTGAACTCAATGGGAATTGTATTCAAATCTCATATTGTTTCAAAGGAACTAATACAGGACTAAGACTCAATAAAAAGAAAAAGTACATTTTATTCCTCACTTCCTACTACATGAGTCTAACACTCAAAGCAAACTACTATAACTAGACTCATAGTTGGAACGCTCTTCACTCGGACGCATTCCCATCCTCGACTTGCTCTTTCTCTTGAATTCATAGTCACCTAGATTGGGTAAAAGTAGGGGATGATCAAACTAGCCCAGTAGGATTTATATCTCAATGTGCGGGCAATGATATAAGTGATTAGAAATTTAGAACTAGGTAAGCACGATGAATGTCACGTTATGCATGTACGATTAAAACTCATTAAAACATGATACATGGACAAGCTAGATAGAGTGATCACGATAGAACAAGATGACAAGATAGAACTAGCAATAGATCACTTTATACAAGCACGCAAGATTTCACTTGATGTCAAGAACGCAAGATATCACTAATTGCATTAATGCAAGATGGCCATATCATGCAAGCAAGCAAGCACGCACGAGCACGATTATGTAACACTAATCAGGCACATAGACACTAATGTACACCAAGAAAAGACCATCAAGAATGTACACTAAGACACGTGTATGTGGTTATTGTATCTATCATTCAACATGCACGCACGACTCCCGCGCAGATGCAACGCCAGTAATCATTATACCCCATGGTTAACAGTATATTTATGACTCTCTGTCATTGGGGCTAGACTGGAGCCCTGGACACTCGCCGTGCCCGGTCAGCATCTCATTTCAATTTTTAAATGTAGATACCCACAGTCATTAACAATGGCCAATGAGAGTTTCAATAAGTAAGCATGTGTAATGTCATGTTCATGATGATGACGGGAACAAGTAATAAGCAATTTGAACATGATTTCATGATAACAATGGTCAAGAGATAAATTCGGCAGCATAATGGTACGATGTATACTTTAGTTCAATCTTTTCATTAATGGCTTTAGTCTAGATTGTAAATCACACTCACGAGAACAAGAAGAGAAAGGAAGTGCACGCTATCTGCAGGGAACTTCAATGGTACAACCAACTCGTCGGCCATGTGGGAATCCATGGTCAGAGGATATTTACGGAGGCCTTGGAGAATAGGTCACTAGTCTACCGATTCCAAATGACCGGTAGAGAGCTTCCAAATTCCCAAGAAAGGGCTGCCTAGACTTGTAAGTGTGTAGTGATGTACGCGTGTCTCAATTCACAAACCATCGATTTTAAACTCGCGGAAAACATTTAGCATGATGACATGACATGAAACTATGCACTTAACTAAACATGGATTGCAAGATTTTAAGATAACAATTTATCATTTTAAGAAGCTAGAACGTACAAAGAGTGAATCAAAAGTTACATGAATGGTCACGTCATTAAGAAAGTAATTAGAAAACATTCATGTAATTAAAACTTTTAAATGGGTTAACCACTTTTAAGCCATTAAAACCATCATGTAATGATCAGACCCAAGACATGCAATTTACACATTAAATATAATATTAATCAGACCTCGGGTATAGCAGTTAGATTTGCAAGAAAAAAAGTGGGGTTTCATGTAAAATCTTGAGGTCGCGACGGACCCTTGTATGGGTCATGACGTCGGGGTCAGATCAGAACGCGACAGTGCCTTGTAAGGATCGCGACAGGCTTGTCTGATCAGGCAAGCAGTTCGCGACAGGTTCATATGAAGAAGGCGACATGGCTGTCAGACCCGGAGGTCAGGTCGCGATGGCGGTTCTGTCGTGACCAGATCACGACAGAATTCTTGTCGCGATCTGCCTGAGAACACGGCCTATCGAGCTGTCGCGTTCTCAGCTCCTCGGCCTACGTCCGACAGAGAAAGGACAGTGCTTTGGATTGCGGACCAAACTATCCCTATTTTGACACATGGTTGTTCTAAAATTAAGAACAAATTGTACAGTGCATGAAAAATAACGAAACCAGTTTTAAACCAACCTAGACATGCAAGGGTGCTTCCAGTAAATCGGAATTAGAAAACAATGATGGTTTAGATAGGCTTTAATCAAGTCCAACATGAGGTATAGAAGACTATGGACAGTTAGATGCAAAATCTACTTTGCAAGGTATGATGCCAGACTAATTAGGGCTTTTAGGACAAAAGTCTCATCATGAAAGTTGTAGGGAACATGAAATAGATGCAGACTATGATTTTTAAATAATTTTAAATGACCTCAATATGCATGATAATTTGACACAAACGTAAAAGCCAAGTGCAACCTGAAAACGCAGTATCATGCAGCGACCCTCTTACCATGCTTATAACTCTCTAACTAATGACATTTAGACAAAATGTTCAACACAAGACATGACTAGGACAACTAGTAGAAAAACTTTCATGTTGTGGGTTGCTCAAATTTGGTCTCGAATCGCATGCAACATATAAAGAACGGGAAAAGCCCTAACAGTGAGCGTCTTGGGGAAAAAGCTTATAATTCAAAATCTACTAATTGAAATTCAATGAAACCAGTGGGAAACGAAAGCTAATTTGATTCTCTACACATTGGTATAGGATATGTTAAGGTTTGGCCCGAGAAACCCTACCTTCTGGGTTGAAGAAGTCCCATTTTTCTAGAAAACTGTGTTCAGACCACTGTTTGAAGAACGCCTATTACCGTGTATATTGCATGGAATTTGGGCATTCCACTTGGGTTAGAAAATAGACTTGACCCTCTTTCCAGGGGTATAGGCTTTGTAAGGTTTGGTTAGGGTTTGACCAACCTTTGGTCGACTTCAAGATGACTATCTATGCAGGTCGCAGAAGACGCAACGGGGAAGAAGAACGGCTTGGTGTGGGGATCTCCTGCTCCCCCAGCTGCCAGAACTCCTCCACACGACCCCAATAAGATGTAAACTCGTCCCCAAGGGTTTGGTGGAGAGTATTTAAGCATCCATGGTGTTTAGGAGTCCTATTGTGACAAGGAAAGGAGAGTTGCGGTTTTGGCTTATTAGTTTCCTAATTTGAGGATTTCTTCCTCCATTAGAGTGTGTGAGGCTTTAGGAAACCTCCCACCATAGTTAAGCATGAATTTGGGTTGCCAAGAAAGTATGTTCTCATCCCAATTCAACTCTAATTGCCTCTTTCTAATTTCAGCCTATTTATGGTTACGAATTTCATGTATTTCTAGCTTCATTTGATTTTTGGGCCATATGTGATCCATTGGCTCAATTATGATATTGGTTCATTAGTATATATGTTGGAAGTCTCTCCAACATTTTTATTTAATTTTGGTTGCGTCGTATTTCCGTGTTAACGGCTTTCCGACTTGTTTCCTAATTTGGATAATCCGTCACAATAACTCTTAAACCAAGTCCAAATGATTTTTATTGACCCAAATTCCTTGATGGGTCATTAGAGGTTATTATTTGAAGTCCGTATATGATTTTTATTTAATTTTCTGACTCATCCGAGTACGTGTGATAATGATTTTTCGACTTATTCATGAATTACGATAATAAGTCGCAAAACACTTTAAACTTGACTAATCCGATTTTTCTTGTCATAAATTTATTTGTGAAACATTTATAAATAATGCTTGGGGTTGATTTATAATTTTTACAGAATTTTCCGATGTGTTTTAGCACATACGATAATGATACGTATGTTTTAAATACCGATATTATGGAAATTATTTATTTCTATTTATTTGAGTTTTTATGTAATTAAAATTACCGGGGTACTACACCATCTATTTTCTTGGTACTCTATATTGGCCATTGACTGATTGTCTAAAGATAAACAATATAACCAATGCTAGCACAATGGGGCCCAATCTGGTCCTAGGGAGAGCGCCCGAAAGTGCCATTTGCCCATGGGAGTTAAATGATCAGGATGTCCGCATTACATCCAAGTTCCATACTATCAAGATTAATCTATTGACAATCAAAAGTGCTATATTCTCTCGTTGTCTGTTGACAACAAAAGTGCTATGCTATACTCGTTGTGCTATTGCTATACTTTGTGCTATGGCCATCTTACTATTCGTGCTATAATTGACGTTCGTGCTATATTTGGAAAGTTGTGCTATTTCGTTCACGTGCTATCCTGCTATCTTTTACTTGACTCTCTCGCTCTATCATTAGTTACTCTGCCTTTTAATTCATCAATCATTTAAAGCCTGCTTGACTATGAGATTTAAGTCCTACTGGGCGTTATCGCTCACTCTGTGTTATTTGTCATTGTGTTCTCATGTGAGACCGAGGATGAACTATACACTCAAGAGGACGAGAATGATCAGGAGTGACGTCACGAGTACCCTAGTGTCCTAGCAATATGTTAACACTCATAGTTTAGTCTTTTGCTTATTTCAATGTAATTGGGCCCTATAGATTGGCTCTGATATTAGTGGTTGTAACTAGACATTTGGAAAGTTATTAATAAAAGGAATTTTCTTTAGTATTATTCATTGTGCAATGGTTTGATGTCTAGTACTCGCTTTGTACCCGTTTACTTGCAACTGCCTCGCGTTCTGATATTCCACGTCGGGGCGTGACAGTTTTGTGGTATCAGAGCCTAGGTTGTTCTTAAGTATAGGATGATCTAGGTTGACCAGCCTCGACTAGAGTCAATTATCCTACCTATGTGAGTTGTGGCTAGAGCCAAGGGTAACTAGCTAAAATAAACTCACACACGCACGAATTAAATTTCACATCAGTATCATAACAGTAAGCTATTTTTGTAGGAACTAAGCAATCGAGATGGCTGCTGAATGTGCTCAAATGAGGGGCATACAACAGACCATTCAAGAACTGACTCGTGCAATCATGCAAGCTACCCAAGGTGGCGGAAACCGTGGCGGTGCAGGCGAGCTGCATCGTAACTTCAGGAGTCTGAACCCACCGAGGTTCAGTGGATCCACGGATCCGGATGAAGCCGAGCACTGGCTAAAGGAAACGGAAAGAATTTTCCGTGTTATGCAATGTGCAGCGGGGGATAAGCTGCTACTAGCTACTTTCCAACTAGAGAAGGACGCCCGCGCTTGGTAGAAGTCAGTGGAAGCTACTAGGGAGAACGGTCAGTTCACCTGGACTGAATTCAAGGAAGCATTTAACACCAAGTACTTCTCCGAGCGTGTCCAAGAAAGGAAGGCTGCGGAATTTGCTGCTCTTAAACATAGGAGCCTGACTGTGGCCGAGTATGAAGCCCAATTCTCAAGACTGGGTGCTATGCTGCACATCTGGTGAACACTGAAAGAATGAAGGCTAAGCATTTTCTCAACGGCCTTAAGCCACAATACATCACCAACTAGCACCTCTCGACATCTAAACCTATGCCGAGATGGTGAAGAAAGCTCAGCTGCTGGAAGATGCTACGGACTTCACCGACCGTCAAAGGGAAGTTCGTGAAGAAGGAATTGACCTCGGGTCAATCATCTGCTAGGCCAAACAATGGCAAGAAGTATCCCCTCAACCTCACAGAGGGTCCTAGCCAAGAAAGGAAACCCAAGGCGATAGTCCCATACACTCCAGCAAAAAGTAACTGCAAACATTACGACAATCTGGGTCACATGACTAATGAATGCTGGAGGAAGGTCGGCGCATGTCTACGCTGCAGAAGTCGCGAGCATCGCATCCCCGTGCCCGCTACTAAAATAGAATGAGAGGCGCCCTAATGCGCCTAAGAAACAGGGCCGACTGTAAGCCCTGCATGATGAGGAACCTGCTATGGAAGGTCTCGTGGTAGAAGGTACCCTTCAAGTTTTCTCATTATCAGCATTTATTTTATTTGATACTGGAGCCACTCATTCATTTATATCTCAAAACTTTGCTGATACTGTGAATGCTAAACCTATATCCATGGGTTGTGAGTTCTCTGTCATAACGCCACTAGGGGAAAAGGAGAAATTAACAAATACTTTTCCTCTGCTGATGTAATGATCGGAGACCATAACCTAAAAGCCGACCTGGTGTGTATGCCCATGGAAGGCTACGATGTAATTTTGGGAGCCGACTGGTTGTCCACGTATGGGGCAAGTGTCACTGTAAGAAAGGGAAGTTACCTTTAGTGACTTTCCTAAATTGGCATTCTCCGAGGTTAGACATAAGAGACGGATGTCTCTAATCTCCGCCATAAAAGCCAATAACATGATAAGAAAGGTTGTATTGCTTTCCTAGCAGTCGTAGTAGTGGAAAAGAAGGGTTCTAAGATAAAAAACATTCACATAGTTCAGGATTACCCCGATGTGTTTCCTGAAGATCTGCCAGGGATTCCACCGGAACGTGATGTCAACTTCGCCATAGAGTTGATCCCTGGAGCTGCCCCGGTATCGCGTCAACTGTACCGGATGTCACCTTCCGAGCTAAATGATTGAAGACGCAACTGATGGAGCTACTAGAAAAGGGGTTCATCAGACCAAGTACTTCCCCATGGGGAGCGCCTGTGCTGTTCATTAATAAGAAGGATGGATCAATGAGGCTCTGCATCGACTATCGACAACTCAATCACTCACCATCAAGAACAAGTACCCTTTGCCCAGAGTCGATGAACTGTCCGACCAAATCTGGAGCTCAATATTTCTCCAAGATCGATCTTCGTCTGGCTATCACCAAATGAGGATCAAGAGGACGATATCTTCAAGACGACTTTCAAGGGCAGGTACGGGCACTATGAATTTGTTGTTATGCCTTTTGGGCTAACCAATCGCTCCTACAGCCTTAATGCATCTCATGAAAGCATATATCGGCACTACCTCGACAAGTTCGTGGTCGTCTTTATCGACGACATCCTCATATACTCCAAGACCAAGGAGGAGCATGAAGAACACCTGAAGATAGCACTGCAAGTCTTGTGAGACAACAGACTGTATGCAAAGCTTAGCAAGTGTAAATTCTGGCTCGAATAAGTGTCCTTCTTGGGCCATGTCATCTCAAAGGACGACATCTCTGTTGATCCCTCCAAAGTCGAAGTTGTACTCAACTGGGAGAGACCAACCAGCGTCACCGAAATCAGAAGTTTCCTAGGACTGGCTAGCTACTACAGGCGGTTCATCAAGGATTTCTCAAAGATCGCCGTTCCTCTCACGGTCTAACACGAAAGAGAATCCCTACTCCAGGAGTAAAAAGTGTGAGAAAAGTTTCCAAACTCTTAGAGACCGTCTTACCTCAGCACCTGTTCTCGCTCTGCCAACAGAGGGAGAAGGTTTCTCTGACTACACGAAGCCTCAGGGATTGGGCTGGAGTGTGTACTGATGCAAAAAGAAAAAGTCATCACCTACTCTTCTTGACAACTGAAGACTCATGAAGTCAACTACCCCGTGCATGATCTTGATTGGCTGTCGTGGTCTTCGCCTTGAAACTCTGGAGACATTACCTCTACGGAGAAAAGTTCACTGTCTACTCAGACCATAAAAGTCTGAAGTACTTATTCTCCCAGAAAAAACTCAACATGAGACAGAGAAGATGGCTAGAATACCTAAAAGATTTCAACTTCAACATCCAATACCATCCAGGCAAGGGAAATGCCGTGGCTGATGCTCTTAGTAGGAAGCCAATGGCGTCTGTCTCAAGTCTAGTCCTTGGCGAGATGCAATTATTGGAACAATTCGCAAGGTTAGACTTAAATATTGAACATAGGGATGATCGAGTCTTGGTTGCAAACATCAAGATTCAATCCAACTTGTTGAAGAGATCAAAGCTCAAGAAGATGATAATCCATTCTTGGTTCGCGTCAAAGAAACTCTAACTGAAAGACCGGACTTTGCTGTGACCGAGGATGGAAGGCTTGTCTTTCGAGGGAGGACATGCGTCCCTGACAATGAAGAACTGAAGAGAAGATTATGGATGAAGCTCACAAGACAAAATACACTATTCATCCTAGAGGTACCAAAATGTATCAAGACATGAAAAGAACGTTTTGGTGGCCGAACATGAAAAGAGAGGTAGCTGAACATGCCGCGCACTGCCTTACTTTCCAACAAGTAAAAGCGGAACACCTGCGCCCTGCTGGTGTACTCAGACCGCTAGATTTTCGGAATGGAAATGGGAAAGCATTGGCATGGATTTCATCATGGGTTTACCCAAGACTCGTGGTGGACTCGACGCCATATGGGTTGTTGTAGACCGACTAACCAAATTTGCCCACTTCCTAGCCATAAAGAGTAAGTGGTCAGTGGAGGTACTAGCTGCTTTAATGTCAAGGAATTGTAAGACTATATGGCATTCCATCATCTATTGTTTCGGATCGAGATCCGAGATTCACATCTCATTTTAAAAAGGACTGCAAGGTGCACTGGGTACTAAACTCAACTTTAGTACCGCATTCCATCCACAAACTGAAAGGACCAACCAAATAGTGGAAGACATGTTGAGAGCTTGCACTATCGATTTCCAAGGATATTGGAATGAGCATCTATCACTTATTTAGTTCACCTACAACGGCAGTTACTAGGTAGCATCAAGATGGCACTGTTAGAAGCACTCTACGGAAGGAATTGTAGATCTCCTGCATGCTGGAATGAGGTTGGAGAACAGCAATGGCTAGGCCCAGACATGGTGCAACGTACCACAAAGGACATACAAGTGATTAGAGACCGGCTTAAGACTGCTCAGTCCAGACAAAAGAGCTATGCCGACAAATGAAGGCGAGACTTAGAATTCCAAGTCGGTGATCATGTGTTCTTAAGGTGTCACCTACACGTGGCATCCAAAGATTTGGAGTGAAAGGAAAGCTCAGTCCTAGATTCATTAGTCCTTTGAAGTACTCGAAAGGATTGGTGAGGTTGCATACTGACTGGCATTGCCACCGGATCTGGCATGTGTACACAATGTATCCATGTCTCCATGCTCAGGAAGTATGTCTATGACCCAACCCACATCATTCGCCATGAGAAGTTGGTGCTGAACAAGGATGTGTCATATGAAGAGAAGCCATTCAAGATACTGGAACGGAAGGTACAACAGCTCAGGTACCGTCCCATCCACGTAGTTAAAGTCTTATGAATAACCGCGGAATGGAAGAAGCTATATGGGAACCGGAAGGAATCATCAGACGGAACTACCCCGATCTTTTCGGTAAGACATTTTCTCCTATATGATCATATGAATTTGGGGACCAAATTCTTTTAAGAGGGGAGGATGTAGCAACCTAGATTTTTCCAAAACAAATCTAAATTATATTAAAATTTTTGATAATTGGAAATTAAATAAAAGAAAACTAATTAAATTAATTAGAAAATCAAAGAAAGAGAATTAAATAAGACCCATCAAATGAAATTAAGTAATGGGCTTCACTAAATGGACCCATTAGAAAATTAGTGGGCAAAAATGGGATTTATAAAAAGAGAATAATGGGAAATACTCTAAATTCGCAACCTAATTATTACCTAATTAGAAAAGGGGAATTTAATACATTAAATAAGCAAATAGAGTTAGATTTGGAATCCAAACCTACCCTAATTGATTGGCCATGAATTTGGATCTCTTCCCAACCCAAATAGGAAGTGGAATGCTTGAAGGAAGGTAGGAAATAGGAAAACTCGGAATTAATAGGAATTAGACTTAAACTAGGAAAGGGAATGAGGAGAAGCTTAAATACTTCTCTTAAAATCTCATGGTCGGCCCTAGCTCGTGCCAAGAGGTCGCTAGACCAGGAGGAGAGGCCAAGAGGAGGAGATCATGTGGGAGAAAGGAGTTCTTAAGCCCTCAACCCAGTTCTTTAAGTCTTAATCCTAGAAGAGGAAACATCAAAGGTAGGCATTCTCAAGAGCATAAACCATGAAAATGTTTTGTAGGATGTCTCGTCCATCAGGAACCAAAGCCTTTTGATTTCATATTTTTCCATCAAGTAAATCTTTAGTTCTCAATTTTCCAAGTTCTCTGAACTTCATGACCCCGAACCCTCTTATTAAATTCATATTTTCATGTATACTCGTCCTCATACCATGAGATTTTTATGGAAGATTCTGATGGATGTTAGGTTTCTTTTGCCCCTGAAAGCCCTAATTTCCATCCACCCTATCATGCGAATTAATTCGTTGATCCCCACTATACACAGCTCTATGTTCATCATGAATACTCTTTATTAAACCATGTTGAAACCTTCGTTGCTTTCCGATTCTGATACTGGAAGTACCCATGCATGTCTGGTTCTATTTAAAATTGGTTTCGCAATTTTTCATGCACTATACAATTTGTTCTTAGTCTTAGAACAACCCTGTGTCAAAACAGGGAAGGTCGGGTCCGCAATCCAATGCTCTGTCCTTTCCCTATCGGACTCTGGCACGGACCCTGTGAACGCGATGGCCCGATAGGCCGCATTCACAGGCCATCGCGACAGTACCTCTGTCGCGATCAGATCGCGACAGACCTGACGTCGCGATCTGATGCCTGGTCTGCCAGAACCCGTCGCGTCCCTTCATGCCCCTGTCGCGATCCTATCGCCTATCCTGCCGGACCTGTCGCGATCTGTACTGCACCCTGTCGCGATCTGTTATGTCCCTGTCGCAACCCGTACAAGGGTCCGTCGTGATCTCAGGATTTTTGCATGTAAACTCACATTTTTGCAGTCTTTTTTTTGCAGTAATCCCAGGTCTTGTTAACTGTCTTAATTTCAGAAAAACGAAGTTGTACATATTGAAGGTATTCTAAATTAATAAAGTTAATCACATGACCTTTTATGTCTATGATTTCTTTTCACATGTGCACACACTTTGAACCATCCAAATAGGCTTAATTGGCGTGAACATGTTACATAATATATCTGGTAATTTATGCATTAGATTGCCTATACGTCACAGCAAGACAACCAAGCCACCGCCACAGGTAGCTAAGAGAGGGACACACAGTCCACCCCTCTCGCTCGCCAGCCGCTGACTCCTGCCAACGACCTCCCTAGGTAGAGTGAGGCTAGCGAGTCACAGCAAAGAACACAACCAAAAAACACGCAGTCCGGCCGACGCGGCCCCACGCCTGACCTCCCTACGTGGTTCCGGAACCAACGCAGAGCGAGGCAGTGAGAAGGACTAGCTGGTCCGCACCGGAAGAGCACCTAAACCACCTCGGAGACCCAGACCAGCTAAGAGAGCTCTACAAACGCTCTACGCCGCTGTCCCCACGTTTTCCCCTCTACCCAAGTCCGTGACTTGAGCACGCCCGCCGCCTGGAGAACTCCCTCAACAGACGCGCGGCTGGGGTTCCCAGGTAACGGTAACAACCTGTCTCGCGAAAAGCCCTCAAGTGCCGAGCACCGGGCGAAAGAGAACTGGCGTGGCAACCACCAACTAAACAGCACAGCTGGCTTGTAACCAAGACAAGCCCAGCAGGCACAAGCACGTACGGCACTCCTTCTGAAACCTCCAGAAGGGCCGCCGGCCAACACCGGCACCAAGGCACGGCCTGAGAAACTGGAACCCACCAAACATAACAGAAACCATCGCTCTTCTAATAATCGATTGACCGACAGACAATCGATTATTAGATAGATGCAAGCCTCTAGCACTGCCGCTAGGACACGGCCACGAAGGTGTCACCTTCGGTCACTGAATGCAGCGAGCCAACCTGCCGCGTTCCCTACTAGAAAGTCCTAAGGGCAACCCTGCCCTGGGGCACATGCCGACACACCAACCGCAGCCACGGAAACACCCACGGCGACACAGATGCTGTCGCTACCTACACGGCCGTCGCGTTAAGAACGTGACGGGTAGGGCCACCGCGACACGCGCTGAGTTGCGACGGGCAAGCGCGTCACGACAAGAACCTTATCGCGACGGGGAACCGGGTCGCGACGCGACCCTTATCGCGACGGCCACCTGAGCCGCTATAAGGTCGTGTCCGACCAGGGCGACGCCTTCTCTAATGTCGCGACGCGCTCGACGGTCGCGACATCAACTGGAAGGCAGACCACTGGAATGCTACATTCCGGGGTCCCCCACATGCTACAAACACTACAACCATGGGGAGGGGAGCATGGGGAAAGCATTTAAGCATGCAATGAACCCCGAGGGCTCCAATCCACACTAACAAGTATGGGCACAAGAGATTCCTACCAATTTTAAGAACCGAAACCCCCAAGGAGGGCCTTCACGAAGCCACGGCCGCCTCCTCCTCGCTCCACACGACGCTCCAGCGCTCCGCACGAGACGCCGCCGCTCCTCCAAGATCCAATCACCGGAGAACAAGGAGAAGGAGGCTTCCCACCTCGGAGAGGAGGAAGGGAAGGAAAAGGGAAAAAAAGGAAGAAGGGGAGCCGGCCAAGGCTTTTAGCCTCCGACCCCCAGAACGCGACGGGGCGGGGCGTCGCGATACGAACCTTATCGTGACGGCCGCCCAGACAGCGACCTGAACGCGCCCCACCTGGGCACCGTGACAATCCGACAGGTTAGTCTGCCATGCCTGCCACTCTGACAGGCATCAGACGACCAAAAGTAGAAAGCAGTCGCGACCCGTTGACCGGGCACGACAAGAATGCGACGGCAAAGGCGGTCGCAACAAGGGATGACTATCGCGTTGGGCACCTCCGTCGCGACAAGGCCAGTCATCCACACACAACAGAAAGCTAAAAACCCGAGATGTTACAAAATAAGCTCTCACACTCCCATGGACGACCCCTAGGGTTGCTGAGGTCTTGCTTGGAGGCTCTGGAGACTGGGAAATGCAAGGAGGAAGGCTGAGAAGAAGCAACTCGTGCTCTTCTTCATCTGCGACCTGCACTTGAGTCCCTTCAAGATCAACACCAAAGGTTAGTGAAACCTCAACCAAACTGTGCAACCATACATCCTTGGATGATCTACGAGTCTAGTTTCTTATGGAACAATTTTGCCCAATTTGTATCCAGTAGATCAAGAGTATTAGGCGTTCTCTCCCATGCGGACAGAACTACGGTTTTATGAGGACGACGTTTCTTCCAACCAAAAGGTAGGTCTTCCTTGGGCCAAACTCTAATTAAACTCGTGCATGCTTGCATACATATGTTTAGATCATGTTTATACTATTTTCCCCAATTTATGTGATGTTGTGTCATCAAAATAAATCTTGTATCATCATAGTCGTCTTTCTACCTGATGAAACCCTTACACTATCTTAGAGTCTTCTACCTCTCGTCTGAGTCATTTCAGATCAAGCACTCAACATGAATAATGTTCCCTTGAGTCGACTTTCAACAGACTAAAATCACTCTATTTTAGGGTGTGTGTAGAGAGCAGTGACCCAAACATCTCTACTGTGTCAATTTCTATGGTCTTGCCACAAAGTCATGTGACCCAGTAAATGTGATTGGTTTTCTAATTCCTCATTACAGTAGTTAGCTTAGTGAGATAGCAATCCAATGACTTAGTTTCACAATTTTTCATGTTCTACACAGCAAGTTATAAGCCTTAGAAGTGCCCTATATCAACCCAGTCCAGTAGGAGTCGAACTGGGTGCATTTGGCAACCCAAACCCCTGTCCAGAAGGCGACGTATCATCCTCTCGCGTTCAGAACGTGACAGGTTTCGTGTCGCGACCTGGTCTTTGCACAGTGTTCACTAAATGGTTATAACGTTTTCTATAGACCTTGTATTGACGAGCCATTTTTTTTTGTTGGATTCCTTATTCAAGGGCTTCAATATGGTATATTCATGTGTCAGATTTACATAAAAATCAGTGAGTTATGTAACATCCCTGATCCCTTTGAGGGTCAGCTCTCTCGGCTGTGATCACGACATGTCGACCCGTCGCCTTTTGAAGGCGACGTAGGTGACCGTCGCGTTCTGAATGAGAACGCGCCGGCCGCCCCTGTCGCGACAGGTTCAAACAGCAGACTGTTGTTTTTGTCATTTAGCTGTCTGAACGGTGGAGACACGTGTCGTCATGCATGCATGAACATGACATACTAGTCCGTCGCGATCAGATGTCAACGTTGCATGCATGCCACGTGGTGGTTTTGACCGTCAGGGTGGCAGACGTTCCAGATCGCGACGTAGTGGGTGTCGCATTAGCTTTCCTAACCGACGACCAGGTACATCGCATTCTCATCGTCTGTGTTTAAGTGCCCAAGCCCGAGAGCAAAAGCCGCATTTCACCTGTTCTCTGTGTTTTTCCCCTCTCTTGCGTTTCCTCTGTGCGAGTGGCGCCATGAGGAGCTTAGGTGGACCTTGTGGTGATTTAGAGTGTGGGTGGTTCTTTGTGAAGGTAAGGTTTGGATTGTGCTGGTGTTGTTGTGAGATTTCAGTCTCAGTGTCCCCCTCTCACTGTCTTCTTGTCCTCTGTGTCTATCCTTTCTCCATGGTGTGCTCCTCTTCATCGGCTTGTGAAGGACGAGCTCGGCTCGTGGACGGCGGCTATTAGAGCGTTGGAGCTCGGAGGTGGAGGTGGCAAGCCTATGAGAGGCCCTAATTGGGTGGATCTTCATATTGAGGTAGGGAACCCAAACCCTCCCCCTAGTTCTACATACTAGGTTGCCAAACCCCACTTCCAAGCCTAGAAATCATGCTAGGTATTTTTGCATGCTTCAGGTGGTCTTATCGTGGAATGTTGTTCTGTGTGTATGCATGCTTGGTTTGGATGGGTTGTGTTGGGAGCTCCATGTTTTTGGTAAGGTTATTTGAGTGTAGGTTGCTCTTCTTGCCATGCATGGGGTTCATGAGGGTGGTTTGGTGTTCATTGAGATGTTTTCTAGCATTGCCATGATCCTTTCTCCCTTGTTGTATCATTTAGTGTGTTTTGGGGTGATGGATTTGCTCTGTTTGAGCACTCGGCTGAGGTCACGACGGGCTTCCCAGTCGCGACCTGGTCGCGACGTATCGTCACATCGTGTTCTCACTGAACGCGCCCCAACACCCGTCGCGTTAGCAAACGCGACCGGTACGTGTGCGGCATTTAGGAGTTCGGGGTTTGTCAGAACGCGACGTCCGCCTCTGTCGTGATAGGATCGCGACGGGGTACGTGTCGCGTTCAAAAGACTCGAGTTTGTTGTTGGCGCCTTAAGCCGTAGCGTTCTTATCGTGACAAGTCGAAGGTCACCTTCTGGTTTCTTGTCGCGACAGGAAAGATCGTCACATTTTGATCGCGACGTAGCGCTGCGTTGCCTCTCTGACCGAGAGGACTGGCGACAGGTTTGACGTTCCGCTTCCGCTGCGACTCGGTTTTCTTAGCACCTATGCTATTCCTAGTGCAGTGCTACTCTAGTCTCTTCGCCCGGTGCTAGCACTTGAGGGCTTGTCCGTGAGACAGGTTGTTACCGTTACCTGGGACCCCCATCCCCGCACGCTTGTTAGAGGGAGTTCTCCAGGCGGCGGGCGTGCTCGAGTCACTGACTTGGAGTGGAGGGGAAAACGGTGGGGACAACGGCGTAGAGTCGTTTGTAGAGCTCTCTTAGCTGGTCTGTGTCTCTGAGGTAGTTGTGGTGCTCTTTCGGTGCGGACCAGTTAGTCCTTTCTCACTGCCTCACTCTACGTGGTTCCGGAACCATTTAGAGGGGCCAGGCGTGGGACCGTAGTATGGCCAGACTATGACGTTGTGTTTCTTTAGTTCTGCGTCTCACTCCGACGGGAGGTGTTAGACATGGACCGTTGGTTGAGGGTAAGGCGCGTAGCGCACCTGACCGGCTAACTAGTGTAGCGTACTGTAGCTAGTGTGTTTGCCCAGGCAGTGTTTAGCTGTATGTGTTACAGCATTGGGTTTCTTCTAGTGCTGTGTTTTACACGGGTTTCCGATCCCGACGTGTAGCCTAGACTGATGACCGTGTAGTTTCTTTTTCACGCTTCCACACTTGACTCTGTTTAGTAGAATAGAATTTACTGCTTTATTTAATTACTGCTTATTTAGTTCTATTCTGCTGTTAGAACCAATAGGAGATTGATAGTCTGGGCTTCTTCGTGAAGCTCATGCCCTCTTTTGCATGTGAGACTTCACAGCAGTTCCCTCCGCGGCAGACTGAGGAGACGGGGCCATAGTAGACGCGCGTCCCAGTGAGCAGTGTTTCCCCAGCTTGTGTACTTCACCCTCGGGTATGCCCCTAAGGGACGTGTTCTTTCGCTTTTATTTCAGTACTTGTACTTTATTACTTTGGGACTGTACTAGACTGTTACTCAGTGTTGGACTCTTTTCCTCACCTGTCGTATATTTTAGTACATTTGTTGTTATTTATCTATATTAAATATCTCGTTAGACCGATCCGTTAGCCCCTCCAGGTCTCCGAACCGGTGGGCGGCGGTGCCGATGTTCAGATTCTTGGTGGGAGCCGAGGGTCCGGGTGTCGGGGCCGTTACAGTGGTATCAGAGCAAGGGGTCTATCAGGACTTGTAATGGGAATAAGTATTAACGTAAAGTCTCTTAGGAAGTACATGTAACACTGCTAGCCGCCGGAGTTTTAACTGCTAACTTATTATTATGGCTGTTTTGCAGAACATGCCTCCACGCACTTGCGGCAGGCTCGTGAGTGATGGAGCATCAGGAGTCAGAGTCGGATGGGTCGGTTGCAGCTGAGCACGTGCCGATTGATGCTCAGCCCCAGCAGTTCGAGTAGCCTGGGGACCCGTTGCCGCAAGGCATTTCGTTACCGCAGGGAGGGCCGCAGCAGTAGCAGGAGCAGCAGTGGTTTCCGCCCCCACCCCGACCGGCCGTCATAGAGTAGTGGTGAGAGCTATGTTCTCGGTCCTTGGCAGTACCCGCAATACCCGCAGTACCAGCCGTACCAGCAGATGCGGCAGGAGGTCAGCAGTTCGCAGAGATGGCACGGAGGAGCAGCCACCACCAACCCTGCAGGCAGCACCAGTTCAGCTAGAGGTACCACCAGTGGTACGGAAGCAGACTCCAATTGCAGCGGCAGCACCTGAGGACCGCACGGCATTTCTGGAGAGGTTTCTTCATCTTCGGCCTCTAACGTTTTCGGGTGACCGTGATCTGGACAGGGCATGGAGTTGGGTCCATGAGCTCGAGCGCACCTTCGAGACCATGGACTGTGCAGAGCTAGATCAGGTCAGTTTGCAGTATATCAGTTGAAGGGGTCTGCCTACGAGTGGTGGAGGCAGTGAGGCAGACCCTTTTCAGGGCAGGAGGCTAAAACAGATCACTTGGCAGGAGTTCCTAGTGGCCTTTCACGGCAAGTTCTTCCCCGACTACGCTTGTCGTGAGAGGAGGGACCAGTTCCACGAGTTGGTGCAGGGAGACCTGACCGTAGCACAGTACCACCAGAGGTTCGTGCAGCTACTTCGACACGTCCCCCATGTGGCCGCTAGTGAGCAGGCTCGTACCGAGCGGTTCATTAGCGGGCTACGCACGGAGTTGAGGTGGGCCATGGATGGTCACCTCTGTGACTCCTTGACGGTAGCAATGGTGAGAGCCACTGCCTTGAAGCGGGAGTGTCAGTTTCAGCCGCAGCAGAGTGGAGGCTCAGGGAGGTCTTCTCTGTACCAGCGCCCCTCGGGCAGTCGAGGGAGTGTTCCCTCTTCTTCTTCTTTAGGGACAAGCAGTGCTGGCTTGACCTCGAAGTTGAAGAAGCTGTTCACTCGTGGAGGCAGGCGTCAGTACAGGGAGCCACAGCAGCAGCGACGTCAACCGGAGCAGTCTGTGCAGTAGGGAGCAGAGCAGAGTCAGTAGGGCATGGGTTGTTACCACTGTGGGCAACAGGGGCACTACATCTGCGAGTGTCCGTTGAGGCCGCAGCAGCAGCAGCAGACACCTCAGGCACAGTACCGTCCACCCCAGCCGGCGCAGCGCCAGCAACAGCACTAGGGTCAATTCCAGCAGCTACAGCAGCGCCAGCAGCGCAGCAGCCTCAGCGAGGACGTGGAAGTGGTCGGGTGATGAACATCACTAGAGAGGAGGCGGAGGCCTCTAATATGGTCGTCGATACGGTTCCTATCTTTGGTAGGCTGCTATAGTTTTGATTGATCCAGGTGCCACACACTGTTTTGCTTCTGAGGAGTTCTTTGCTACTTTGTCTGCCTTTGCTCCGGAGCGGTCCTGTGACATAGCTATTGAGCTGCCGACAGGTGACTTTGTGCATACTCTGGGCTACCTAGAGGGCGTCACCGTCGAGGTACAGGGCCACCAGCTACCAGCCAGACTGTTTGCCTTGCAGCTCCATGACTTTGATGCCATCCTTAGCATGGACTGGTTAGAGGCACACTCTGCACTAGTGGATTGTCAGCGGAAGACCGTAAGGTTTGAGCTACCTGGAGCACCTGTGCTTTGCTTCCGAGGTACCTGGTCTACCCGCTGACCCTTTGTCTCTTTTTGTAGAGCTCGGCGTATTATCCGAGACGGTGGTGTTGCTTTCTTGGCTTCTGTGTGTGTCTTGGATTCTGGTGAGATATCTGTTTCAGATGTGCCTGTTGTCTGCGAGTTTGCCGACGTGTTTCCGGAGGATCTACCTGGCTTGCCGCCAGAGCGGGAGGTGGATTTCTCCATTGAGTTGCTTCCAGGGACGATGCCTGCATCCAAGGCACCATACCGGATGGCGCCGGCAGAGCTGCGGGAGTTGAAGCGCCAACTAGAGGAGTTTCTTGCATTGGGCTTCATTCGTCCTAGCCGTTCGCCATGAAGAGTGCCTGTTTTGTTTGTGAGAAAGAAAGATGGCAGCCTCAGGATGTGTATTGATTATCGGCAGCTGAATCAGGTGACCGTGAAGAACAAGTACCCTTTGCCCAGGATCGATGACTTGTTCAACCAGTTGCAGTCAGCTTCAGTGTTCTTGAAGATGAACTTGAGGTCGGGCTACTACCATTTGCGGATCTGCGAGTCAGACATTGCCAGATCAGCTTTTCGTACCCGCTACGGCAACTTCAACTTTGTAGTGATGCCTTTTGGGCTCACGAATGCACCTATAGCGTTCATGGAGCTGATGCACAGTGTGTTTCAAGAGTACCTGGACAGGTTCGTGGTGGTGTTCATCGACGACATCCTGGTGTACTCAACGACGACAGAGGAGCACGAGGTTCACTTGAGGCTAGTGTTGCAGGCTTTGAGAAGTCACCAACTTTACGCCAAATTCAACAAGTGTGAATTTTGGATAAAGGAGGTGCAGTTCCTCGGTCACGTTGTTTCTGGTGCAGGTGTGGCGGTGGATCCCACCAAGGTTGAGGCCGTGGTTTCTTGGGGCCAGCCCACTACAGTTGCAGAGGTGCGTAGGTTTTTGGGGCTGGCAGGCTACTTCAGGAGGTTCGTGTAGGACTTCGCCAGAGTTACAGAGCCTTTGACCCGATTTACCAGGTGGGAGACCAGGTTTGTGTGGACATCAGAGTGCGAGCGCAGTTTTCAGGAGCTGAAGAGCCTTGACTTCAGCTCCGATCCTTGTGGTACCGTCTGGCAGCGGCGGCTTTGTTGTCTACACAGATGCGTCAGGGACTGCTTTGGGTGCTGTGCTGATGCAGAACGTTCGAGTAGTTGCTTATGCTTCTCGTCAGCTGAAGAAGCAAGAGCAGCACTACCCGACACACGACCTGGAACTTGCAGCGGTCGTGTTGGCCTTGAGGTTGTGGAGGCACTACTTGTACGGCGAGGTGTTCAAGGTTTTCATGGATCACCGGAGCTTACAGTACGTCTTCACACAGAGAGATCTAAACCTCAGGCAGCGTAGGTGGCTCAAGTACTTGAAGGACTATGACTTTCCCTTTCCTATCACCCGGGAAAGGCAAATGTCGTAGCAGACGCTTTGAGTAGGAGAGCCCACTTGAGTTCTTTGTTGGTTAGACACTGGAGACTCTTGGAGGACGCCGCTCTAGGCGTGTTCACGCCATCGAGCCTTAGGGAGAGGGCAGTGTTGGCCAGCATGACAGTTCACCCTATGATATATCAGCAGGTGATCGAGGCATAGAGTGCAGACATAGACTTGGCAGATGTGTTGCAGTTGCCCGAGGTGGTGCTGGACGAGGACAGCGAGGTTCAGTTCCGAGACAGACTCTACGTTCCAGAGGACGTCAGGGAGGAGGCACTGGCTGAGGCGCACAGGTCACGATACTCTATTCATCCTGGCTCCACCAAGATGTACCACAACTTGAGGATGCTCTTTTTGGTGGCTTGGGATGAGAGAGATATCGCTGAGTTTGTTTTGCGCTGCCTTACCTGTCAACAAGTGAAGGCAGAGCACCAGTGTCCTGGTGGTGAGTTGCAGTCACTTCCCATTCCCGTGTGGAAGTGGAGCACATCACCATGGATTTTGTTTCTGGCTTACCTCGCACTTCACATGGGCACGACAGCGTTTGGGTCATCGTCGATAGGCTGACGAAGACAGCTTGCTTCCTACCGTCAGAGCAGCGTGGTCAGTGACAGACTTGCGCGGATGTTTGTGGAAAGAGTGGTGCCTTTGCACGAAACCCCGGTCTCTATTGTTTCAGATAGAGATCCGAGGTTCACTTCTCGTTTCTGGCGCAGCTTCCAGCGGGCACTTGGCACCGAGTTGAGGTTGAGTTCAGCCTACCACCCACAGACAGACGGGCAGTCGGAGCAGACCATACAGACCCTCGAGGACTTGTTGAGAGCGTGTTGCCTAGACTGGGGCGGCACGTGGGAGTCACACCTTCCCATGGTGGAGTTTTCATAAATAATATCTTTCACTCCAGCATCGAGATGGCGTCCTACGAGGCTCTGTATGGTCGACCATGCAGGACACCGTTGCACTGGCACGAGGTTGGCGAGAGGCAGTTGCTGGGTCCAGAGTTGGTGTAGCAGTGCACAGACACCGTGAGGCTGATCAGACAGAGGTTGCTGACAGCACAGAGCAGACAGAAGAGCTATGTCGATGTCTGTAAGAGGCCACTTCAGTTCAAGGCCGGTGACAGTGTGTTTCTTCAGATCTCGCCCACTAAGGGTGTTCTCAGGTTTGGGAAGAGGGGCAAGCTCAGCCCGAGGTTTGTTGGCCCCTTTCCCATCCTGGAGCGGGTTGGGAGGTCGCTTACATGTTGGCTCTTCTGTCTGAGTTGGTAGGTGTCCACGACGTCTTCCACGTGTCGCAGCTAAGGAAGTACATGCCAGATCCATCGCATGTACTCGACTACTCACAGCTAGAGGTCGCTCCAGACCTGTCCGTGCCAGAGTACCCAGTCAGCGTGGTGGACCGCAGGGTGCAGCAGCTTTGCACGAGGTAGATCCCGCTCGTCAAGGTGGTTTGGGAGCACCGCGTCGGTGGCGAGGCACTTGGGAGCGTGAGGACGAGATGCCGGAGCAGTTCCCTTACTTGTTCGAGTGACAGGTACTTTGTTTACCTATTTTCCCCTAGTTTTCATAGTTTCACCTTAATTTGAGGACGAAATTGTTTTTTTTGTTGGTTAGATTGTAACATCCCTGACCCCTTTGAGGGTCAGCTCTCTCGGCTGTGATCGCGACATGTCGACCCATCACCTTTTGAAGGCGACGTAGGTGACCGTCGTGTTTCGGAATGAGAACGCGCCGGCTGCCCCTGTCGCGACAGGGCTCTGACAGCAGACTGTTGTTTTTGTCATTTAGCTGTCTAAACAGTGGAGACACGTGTCATCATGCATGCATGAACATGACATACTGGTCCGTCGCGATCAGATGTCAGCGTTGCATGCATGCCATGTGGTGGCTTTGACCGTTAGGGTGGCAGACGTTCCAAATCGCGACGTAGGTGGGTGTCGCGTTAGCTTTCCTAACGCGACGACCAGGTATGTTGCGTTCTCATCATCTATGTTTAAGTGCCCAAGTCCGAGAGCAAAAGCCCCATTTCGCCTGTTCTCTGTGTTTTTCCCCTCTCTGGCGTTTCCTCTGTGCGGGTGGCGCCGTGAGGAGCTTGGGTGGACCTTGTGGTGATTTGGAGTGTGTGTGGTTCTTTGTGAAGGTAAAGTTTGGATTGTGCTGGTGTTTTTGTGAGCTTTTAGTCTCTGTGTCCCCCTCTCACTGTCTTCTTGTCCTCTGTGGGCTATCCTTTCTCCATGGTGTGCTCCTCTTCATCAGCTTGTGAAGGATGAGCTCGGCTCGTGGACGGCGGCTCTTGGAGTGTTGGAGCTTGGAGGTGGAGGGGTGCAAGCCTACGAGAAGGCCCTAATTGGGTGGATCTTCATATTGAGGTAGGGAACCCAAACCCTCCCCCTAGTTCTACATGCTAGGTTGCCAAAGCCCACTTCCAAGCCTAGAAATCATGCTAGGTATTTTTGCATGCTTTAGGTGGTCTAATCGTGGAATGTTGTTCTGTGTGTATGCATGTTTGGTTTGGGTGGGTTGTGTTGAGAGCTCCATGTTGTTGGTAAGGTTATTTGAGTGTAGGTTGCTCTTCTTGCCATGCATGGGGTTCATGAGGGTGGTTTGGTGTTCATTGAGATGTTTTCTAGCATTGCCATGATCCTTTCCCCCTTATTGTATCATTTAGTGTTTGGGGTGATGGATTTGCTCTATTTGAGCACTCGTCTGAGGTCACGATGGGCTTCCCAGTCGCGACCTGGTCACGACGTATCATCGCGTCGCGTTCTCACTGAATGCGACGGGGTACGTGTGCGGCGTTCGGGAGTTCGGGGTTTGTTGGAACGCGACATCCGCCTCCATCGCGATAGGATCGCGATGGGGTACGTGTCGCATTCAGAAGACCCGGGTTTGTTGCAGCGCCTTAAGCCATAGTGTTCTTATCGTGACAGGTCGAAGGGTCACCTTCTGGTTTCTTATTGCGATAGGCAGGATCGTCGCGTTCTAATCGCGACATAGCGCTGCGTCGCATCTCTGACCAAGAGGGACTAGCAACAGGTTTTGACGTTCCACTTCCGCTGCGACTCGATTTTCTTGGCACCTGTGCTGTTCCTAGTGCAGTGCTACTCTAGTCTCTTCGCCCGATGCTAGGCACTTGAGGGCTTGTCCGCGAGATAGGTTGTTACCGTTACCTGGAATCCCCATCCCTGTGCGCTTGTTAGAGGGAGTTCTCCGGGCGGCGGGCGTGCTCGAGTCACTGACTTGGAGCGGAGGGGAAAACGGTGGGGACAACGGCGTAGAGTCGTTTGTAGAGCTCTTTAAGCTGGTCTGTGTCTACGAGGTAGTTGTGGTGCTCTTTCGGTGCGGACTAGTTAGTCCTTTCTCACTGCCTCACTCTACGTGGTTCCGGAACCATTTAGAGGGGCCAGGCATTGGACCGTAGTCCGGCCAGACTACGGCGTTGTGTTTCTTTAGTTCTGTGTCTCACTCCGACAATAGGTGTTACCATGGACCGTTAGTCGAGGGTAAGGCGCGTGGCGCACCTGAGCTAGTGTGTTTGCCCAGGCAGTGTTTAGCTGTCTGTGTTATAGCCTTGGGTTTCTTCTGGTGCTGTGTGTTACATGGGTTTCCGGTCCTGATGTGTAGCCTAGACTGATGACCGTGTAGTTTCTTTCACACTTCCGCACTTGACTCTATTTAGTAGAATAGAATTTACTGCTTTATTTATTACTGCATTTAGTTCTATTCTGTTGTTAGAACCAGTAAGAGATTGGTAGTCCCTACTGGGCTTCTTCGTGAAGCTCATGCCCTCTTTTGCAGGTGAGACTTCACAGCTGTTCCCTCCGCGGCGGACTGAGGTGACAGGGCCGTAGTAGATGGCGTCCCCAGTGAGCAGTTTTCCCCAGCTTGTGTACTTCACCCTCGGGGTATGCCCCTAAGGACGTGTTCTTTCCCTTTTATTTCAGTACTTGTGAAATGTTGCGAAAAAAACTGCTACTAGAAATCTAGAAGGGGTGGGGGGTGAATAGATTTCTCCAAATTTTAAAACCACTTGAACAGAAACTTAGAGAAACTTAATTGAGTGTGAAATATGAGTGTTAATGACAATTCTAAACAATTAGACAAGTTAGATGATGAAATTTTGACGAACCTATCAAGCATCTAGCGCAAGAGACAAGCAAACCACAATGACACAAGATTTAGTGGTTTCGGATTACACAACATGTATCCTACATCCACCATCCACACACACACAAGTGTGGCTTATCTTGCCAGTTCAGAAAAGTCACAAAGGAACACACACACTCTGAGATACAGAAATCTCAGATTCAATCACACACACGTGAAATTGGGAACAAGGATTGCACCACTTTCACAAAAGCACACAGTATAGAGTGAAATTGAAATGAGAAACCAGTCGGAGCAATTGAATTCTAAATTGAAGAGGACTTGTTCGAAGATCCCTGTTTCTGCTTCAGGAATGGGATCAGTTCTTCTACTTCAGCTCTAGGAAGAAGACTCAGATGATCAAAATTCTCCTTCAATTGGATCATCTAAGGTGTACAAACTCTTGTTCCTTTAGATCTGGGAGCAATTCTCCAGTTGGAGCCTTCCTCAGGAATTGGCTGGATTCTCTAGAGTCTTGGAAGAATAGAAGTGTGGCTCGATCTTTTTTTTAAAGCAAGTGGATAAGGGGTATTTATAGCCTCATGGGTCCATAAAATACTTGGGATCTATGGGCATAAAAGTCCCGCCCAAAAAGCCTTTCCCAAAAGCTTCACGCTCCCTGTTAATTAGATAAAGAGAAGAAGAAAAATAGATTGACTGTGTCGACACACCTTACCTATGTGTCGACACCCTATCCTAGATATCACAAAAACATCTCCTGGAATCTGGAACCAGTGTCGACACACAACTAGACTGTGTCGACACCACTGGGTGCTTACTGATGACTTTGTTCTGGGACAATGCACTAGTGTCGACACACAGTTGAGCTGTGTCGACACCACAGACCATTTCTTGAGCTGTAAATGAAGAAACATTGTGAGAGAAAAATGTAAGCATGATAAGCATGATTTCAAAGTATTAATGAATCACATTTGACTATCATCAAAATAAGAGATCCAAAATCTCCCCCTTTTTGATGATGGCAACTATGGTTCATTAAGTAACTTTAACTTTCTCATAGATATGACTTTAAAATACCTATTCACAATTTCAAAACAAGTCAGGCATAACAATGACATCCACAATTTTTCATCAATAGCATCCAAACATTTTCATTTCTTTGCAAACTAACATGTCATTCACTTGTGACAAATTAGTCATACAAACATTCAGCAATGCAAAAATGTGCTAGCATTCACATCAAAAAGAAATGTATTGCCCCCAAGAAGTTTAAAGATTATCATCAAAATTTTCAAAAGTTTTTCTCATTTTCCAGATGCCAAAAAGGAAATCATGAATCCTTCTCCCCCTTTGACATCATCAAAACAAAAGATATCAAGCAGAAGGGGGTGGAGGAGGAATAGGCAATAAGATGGTTTCCATGGACTTCAATCTTGCTTCTACAGCATACAGATTTGATCTTAATTGATTCTGCATTGTTGAAAGTCTGGTGTGCAAAAGATCTTCCATCCTTTGATGATTTTCATACATATTCTCTTGAAATACACTAGTTGCATGACGAGATGAGGAAGATGAGCTGGGAACAGTGCCATGGTGCATGAAATTTGCAAAGTCAGACTTTAGAGCTGTCATCTCTTGATCATGTGAGTTTAAGTTTTTCATGCCTTCCATATCATCAACCAAATGTGCAAAGGACAATCTTGTTTTAGAGACTTGAGATACAACTTCTTGACTGTTGAATAGTCCCTGTTGAGTGTTAAGTAAATGCCTTCAAGAACTGCTTGAATCTTGTCCTGGAGATCCTTAAGTTGGGTACATACATCACCCAAAGTACCAATCAACCTATTAATCTTCTAGTGGCATGCTCAGTTGCTTCATGCTATCTCACAAACTGACCATTCACTTTTTCTAGCCTCTGAATTCGAAGTTCAAATCTGTTGGACATTTCTTTCATGGTGGAATTGAGATAGTCAAACTGAGTTTACAGAAATGTATATAGCTCAGGTGGAATGGGAGGTCCACTAGATGAAGTGGAGGCTGAGCTGTGATGTAGGGAGGAGTTCAAATGGGGAAAAGAACAAGTGGTAGGGTCGACCTGAGGGTTAGGGTATATAAAAAGGAGGTTTGCTCTATCAAGACGGGAGTTAAGATAAACCCTCGGTCCAAATACCGTAAACATGATTTGCCTGTCAATCCCAGGTGTCGACACACAGGGTGAGTGTGTCGACCTGACAGGGTCAATGTGTCGACACACATGGACAATGTGTCGACCTCACAGATACAAGAATTTGCATTTTTGAGAGAGATGAAGAAGAAGGGATATATTTAATATGATGAACCATATCTGGAATCAATTATTCAAGGATTTTTAATATGTTAAAGAAATCATTTCCATTTTTTTTTGTTTTCTCAACATTATCCCATTTATTATTTAGTGGGCTGAAAAATATCTGACTGAAATTGATCACCAAGAAATTCTGATGAATTGGAGTGATTGCTTAAGTGATAAACTATTCTATACAGTCAATTTCAACCTTTTGCACTTTTCTTAACCAAAAGTAATGTGATTGCTTTAGGATTAAGACAATACATATGGAGATTGAACACTTTTAGAAGAGTTGATTCATGTTTAAGCTGTTCATTTTCTTTGACTGTATTTTCTTTCACTTTTAAGTAATGAGCAGTCAAATATAGTAAATCTTTTTCACTCAAGTAAACATGTTTTTTTACACACCAGAATCCCTGGTTACTAAAGATTTACTAATTATCCTGCCTCAAGGGTGAATGAAAACCTTTTTACATGGAAATATTCGTTTATCAAACGCCATATTTCCAGTTACTCAGTTAACATTAGTTATTTTTGTCTTTATTTTACCCCTTAGAACAGAGATAACACAGCACTTCATACATACATGGCACTTCACTGTTTGTGAAGGTGTGCAGTTTCTCAGTGTTATGCCATTGCTCTGTAAAACATTTTCTTTAAAATGAACATTGAGACTTTTGACACAACTTTACCTTTCATTAGTCTTGAAGGAAGTATTTAAAATCAATACATAATTGAGCAAAAATCCATGAAGGAAGTCAAATTACTTGAGGAATTCAAAGTAAAAAGAGTGTTAACAGAAAGAACATGTTATAGCATTTAAGAAATCATCCCTTATGTTCTTCAGAAGAATGAATGACATTTCATGTATTAGATATTCATCAACACACTGAATTAACTTTGGTTTAATGAGAGAAAAAATGGTAATGAATTCTTTAGCTCCCCCTGAGTTATTGATCTCATCCATTTGTCATCACAAGTAAAGACCTTCTTAAGTGAAAGAATGAGTAAGATGATCAAGTGAATTTGATGAAATTGAAATTGAAGAGATAATGATTACAATAATGAGCATGAATTGGATAGAATTCAATGTGAGATATGTTCACCACACAGACGTTTTCAGCAACTCAATCAGACTTCAGCATTATCTTGATCAACTCCAGCAACTTGTTCTCAAAAAGACTTCATAAACATTCTGATTCTGAATTCAATTCTCAGACCTTACCTTTGTTTCTCAAGCAACAAGCTCCCCCTCAATATGTGCATTAATGAGCCATTCAACATTCAACTCAATGACATCCAATTGACATTCAATGTCAGAAAGTAATCATCCATGAACAGTCAATCTTCAACATTCAGTTTTTGGCAGTCAAATTCATCAAGTAAACATACATGATCAATTATGTTTCAAGCACATGAATGACAATCACAACACAAAAGAAAGAACATAATGATTCTTACACATTTTAGATCATGGGTACTTGGTGGAGGAGTTTCCTCAACACATAATGATAGCTTTCAAACAAGCATAACTTGTTCTTCCACTAATCACCATTTGATATACCTCATAATCTTAGCATAACGAATCACAAAGTTCTCATTTTTTTTTATTCCAAGTTGCATATTCCAAGTTCTCTTCTTAAGGAAGTGAATCTATCTTCAGCCAAAGTTTTGTGAAAATATCTGCAATTTGTTTTTCAGTAGGGATGAACTCTAATTCAATGCTTTTATTTGCAACTTCATCTCTTAGAAAATGATGCCTGATTTCAATGTTTTGTTCTAGAGTGTTGAATTGGGTTTTTGGAAAGATTGATTGCACTAGTATTGTCACACATGATAGATGAACATCCAATATCAATGTTGTAGTCAAGCAATTGACTTTTAATCCACAACACTTGAGTTGCACAACTTCCTGCAGCAACATATTCTGCTTCTGCAGTAGATAGTGCAACTGAGTGTTGCTTTTTGGATGCCCATGTTATCATGCAATTTCCTAAGAATTGACAATATCCACTAGTACTCTTCCTGTCAAGTTTACACCCAGCATAATCAGCATCAGAATATGAAATTAGATTAGCAGGACATCCAATTGGAAACCATAAACCCAAATCACAAGTTCCACAGAGATATCTAAAATCCTCTTAACTGCAAGCAAATGACTCTCTTTTGGACTAGACTGAAATCTAGCACAAAGACATACACTAAATTGAATATCTGGTCTACTTGCAGTAAGATACAAAAGAGATCCAATCATACCTCTGTATTGCTTTGCATCAACCAGTTTACCTTTTTCATCTTTTTCCAATTTGATGCTAGTACTCATGGGAGTAGTTGCTGGTTTGGCTTGTTCAAAGTGAAATTTCTTGAGCAGCTCTTTGACATATTTGGCTTGATTAATAAAGAATCCATCCTCATGTTGTTTGACCTGCAAACCAAGAAAGAATTGTAATTCTCCCATTAGGCTCATTTCAAATTCACTGTGCATTAGATTAGAAAATTCTTCACACAGTGAAGGGTTAGTGGATCCAAAAATGATATCATCTACATACACTTGAACTACAATGATATGATTGTGGATTGATCTTGTGAAAAGAGTTTGATCCACCTTACCTCTGGAGTAATTCTTACTAACCAGAAAATTGCTCAATCTATCATACCATGCTCTCGGAGCCTGTTTCAAACCATAAAGAGCTTTATGCAATTTGTAAACATGGTTAGGTTTATCAAGATCTTCAAATCCAGGGGGTTGAGCAACAAAAACTTCTTCTTTAATATAACCATTTAAAAAGGCAGTTTTCACATCCATTTAAACAATTTGAAGTTTTTGGAACATGCATATGCCAAGAGAATTCTCACTGCTTCTAATCTAGCTACTGGTGCAAAGGATTCCTCAAAGTCAACTCCAAATTCTTGATTATATCCTTTAGCAACCAGTCTTGCTTTATTTCTGACAACTTTTCCTTCTTCATTCACATTTATTCCTAACACCCATCTAGTTCCAATTATTGAGTTTTCAGGATTTTTAGAAACTAGACTCCAAACATTATTTCTTGTGAATTGATTCAATTCATCATGCATGGCTTCTATCCAAGAATCATCTTTTAGTGCTTCTTCAATGTTTTTGGGTTCTATTTGAGAAATAAAAGCCATATGATCTTGTTCAATGACATTTCTAAAATGAGATCTTGTATGGACTCTGTCATGAACATTTCCAACAACATTCTCAAGTGGATGGTCTTTAGAGTATTTGAAATTACCTCTTGTTGCTGTGCTTACCTGCTCTGGTGTCGACTCAGTGTCCTGTGGTGGACTCAGTTTCAGGTTCAGCAGCTTCTTCATTTTCCACAGTTTGATCTTTTTCTCTCATAAGAATGTCAGCATCTTCTTCTTGATTCCTGCACAAATCAAGGTCAGTAGATTTTTCAATATTCTCATCAAATATGACATGAGGAGTTTCCTCTACACTGTTTGATTCATTGTTAAACACTCTATATGACCTTGAATTTTCAGAGTATCCAAGAAAGATGCCTACATCACTTTTCTTTTCAAATTTATCAAGATCATGTTTGTCATTATTGTGAATGAAAACTTTACATCCAAAGACTCTAAAATATGCAATGTGGGGTTTCTTACCTTTCAGAAGTTCATAGGAAGTTTTCTTAAGGACTGGTCTTACCATTACCCTGTTGAGGACATAGCATGATGTGTTGACAGCTTCTGCTGCCCAAATTTTCTTGGAAGCTCACTTTCAATCAACAAGGTTCTTGCCATTTCAACTAGAGTCTATTCTTCCTTTCTACAATTCCATTTTGTTCAGGAGTCCTTGGAGAAGCAAACTTATGCTCAATTCCTTTATTCCTGCAAAAATCAAAAACATTTATTGTCAAATTCTCCACCATGATCAGTAAGGATAGAATGGATTTTATTTGTTTTTGCATTTTCAATTTTATCAACAAATTCTTTGAAGTTTTCTAAAGTGTCACTCTTGTGAGATAGAAAATACCCATGTGAATCTAGAAAAATCATCCACAATCACAAATCCAAATCTATGTCCACTAAGACTGAGTGTCCTAGTTGGACCAAATAATCCATATGCAACAATTCAAAGGGTTGGAGGTGATTAAGGGTGCAACAGATTTGAAAGATTTCCTGGTTTGTTTGCCTTGGGCACATGAAGCACATATAATTGCATTTTTCTTTTTCTTCATTTTTGGCAAACCATTCACAAGAGAATTTCTTAACAACTTATTCAGAACATTTTCACTAGCATGACCTAACCTTCTATGCCACAGTTGAAATAGATCATGCTGATTGGCAACAAGACACAAATTTTCATGTTGATGATCATTCAAATCAACCAAGTAAACATTATTTATTCTTTGGCCAAGAAATTTTATTTTTCCAGAATCTTTTTCAACAATTTCACATGATTCAGAATCGAAAATTACCTTAAGGCCTTTGTCACATAGTTGACTTATGCTCAAGAGATTATGATCAAGACCTTCAACAAGTAAAACATTCTCAATGGAGCTTGAAGGAGTCTTACCATTTTTCCTGTTCCAGTGATTTGACCTTTGTTCTTACCTCCAAAATTACTTGTCCACCATCTTTTTCAATCAATAGAAAATTTTCCTTTATCTCCAGTCATATGTCTTGAACAGCCACTATCAAGGTACCACTTATCCTTCTTGTGGGCTGTAAGACATTCCTGCAAATAGATTTAGAAAAACTTTTGGTACCCAAATTGCTTTGGGTCCCATCAGTTGTTTCAGCTCAACAGCAAGATGTTTTGGAATCCAGATTTGTTTTATTTTCTTGGAATTTGTTCTTGATCTGCATTTTTCATCAGTATGACCAAATTTCTTGCATATTGTGCACATCATGACTCTTTGTGGTGTAAAAACATTATTCCTTTTGGTATGAAAATTATATCCAACTGAGAAATTTTTGTTGTTCTTTGGATACAAATCTGGTCTATCATTTGATTTCCATTTTTGTTGATTTTTGCTTTGAACTTTTTCATGTCTCACTTGGGTTTTGTTTTTGGATTTTAGATTTGTTTGTGGTTTTTCTTTGATGTTCTCTTCAAAGTTGCTATAAGAGGTACTACCTTGAACAAATGAAGTTATCAAGGTTTGTCCAATTTTTCTTTGTTTTCAGGCTGAAAACCTAAACCATGTTTGATGGTGTTCTTTCGAATTCCTAAGATAGCATCTAGGTTTTGCTTGCCTTTGACAAGTTTTGACAAGGTCTCTTTCTTGTCATCCAGTTCTTTTTTAATAGTTTTTAGTTCCTCTTGTATCACCTCTTTTCATTTATGAGTTTTTCATTTTCATTCGTCAAGATCGTTTTTCTTTTTCAATTGATTGACATCTCTCCTTGATTTCATCAATTTGTTCATCCACACATTCTTTCTCCTTTTTTAGATTATTGATTTCATCAGTCAACAATTTTAATTGCTCAGATTCTTGAGGACTTTGCACCATGCTGTTCATTTTTCTTTTCAATGTCTTATTTTCAGATTTTAATTCACACAATTTTTCAAATAACACAGCATAGGCTTCCTTCCAGTCATCAGTTGTAAAATCTTCAAAGGAAGGACTTACCTCAGTATTTTCTTCATGCCTAGCCATAAGACATGTCACCTCTTCCTCATCTGAGCTACTTTCTTCTTGGTCACCTTCATCCTCATCACTCCATGTAGCTAACATTGCTCTGGTCTTCTTGAATATCTGATTTTTCAGCTTCTTCTTTAGATCAGGACACTCTCCTCTCATGTGTCCTGGTTTCCTGCATTCATAACAAATAATGTCAGTCTTTTTAGTGGTTTCCAATTTTTTATTGAAATCATTTTTCCTTGAGATATCCTTTCTGATGAAGGTTGAACTTACCTTTCCCTTTCTTTCTCAAGAACTTTTTGAGCTGCCTTGTCAATAAGGCTAGTTCTTCATCATTCTCTTCATCAGAAGAATCATCATTTTCATCAAATTGATCAGTAACAATTTTTGAGCTAGATGAAGCTTTTAGAGCAATAGGTTTCTTAGATGTGTTCAAAGATGCATTTCTTTTCAAGTTAATTTCATATGTCATGAGAGAACCTATTAACTCATCCAATTGCATGGTTGACAGATTTTTGGAATCCTCAATTACAGTAGCCTTTGTGTGCCAAGCTGATGGAAGTGATCTAACGACTTTCCTAACAAGGTCACTATTTGAATAGTCCTTTCCTAGACCTCTAAGACCATTTACTAAAAGCATGAATCTAGCAAACATCTCAGAAATAGTTTCATCACTCTTCATTCTGAACATTTCATATTCTGAGACTAGAATACTTGCCTTGGTCTTTCTTACCTCAGAAGTTCCCTCATAAATGAGTTGGAGTTTATCCCACATCTCCTTGGCAGACTTACATGAGGACACTCTGGAATACTCCTGGGATGGATGGCACATTGCATCATGTTCATGGCACTCCAGCTGAGTGTGGACTTGTTGATCTGGTCCTTGGTCCATAGACTTTCATCCTCAGGAAGTTCATCTGGTCCCTTGTCAACAATCTTCCAGAGCTCATAATTCTGTGCTCTAAGAATACTTGCATCCTGTTTTTCCAATAAGCATAGTCAGATCCATCGAAAAAAGGAGGCCTAGAGATTGAATGACCTTCAGCAATAAATCCCCTAACATTATCCGTAGCAATAAACTCTTGATCGTTAGATCAAACACTTAAAGTGTAATGAGAACCTGCTCTGATACCAAATGAAATGTTGCGAAAAAAACTGCTACTAGAAATCTAGAAGGGGGGGGGGGTTGAATAGATTTCTCCAAATTTTAAAAACCACTCGAACAAAACTTAGAGAAACTTAATTGAGTGCGAAATATGAGTGTTAATGACAATTCTAAGGAAATTAGACAAGTTAGATGATGAAATTTTGACGAACCTATCAAGCATCTAGCGTAAGAGACAAGCAAACCACAATGACACAAAGATTTAGGGTGGTTCGGATTACACAACAGTGTATCCTACATCCACCATCCACACACACACAAGTGTGGCTTATCTTGCCAGTTCAGAAAAGTCACAAAGGAACACACACTCTGAGATACAAAAATCTCAGATTCAATCACACACACCGTGAAATTGGGCACAAGGATTGCACCACTTTCACAAAAGCACACAGTATAGAGTGAAATTGAAATGAGAAACCAGTCGGAGCAATTGAATTCCAAATTGAAGAGGACTGGTTCGAAGATCCCTGTTTCTGCTTCAGGAATAGGATCAGTTCTTCTGCTTCAACTCCAGGAAGAAGACTCAGATGGATCGAAATTCTCCTTCAATGGATCATCTAAGGTGTACAAACCTCTTGTTCCTTCAGATCTAGGAGCAATTCGCCAGGTTGGAGCCTTCCTCAGGAATTGGCTGGAATTCTCTAGAGTCTTGGAAGAACAGAAGTGTGGCTCGATCTTTTTCTAAAGCCAAGTGGATAAGGGGTATTTATAGCATCATGGGTCCACAAAATATCTGGGATCTGTGGGCATAAAAGTTCCCGCCCAAAAAGCCTTTCCCAAAAGCTTCCACACGTCCATGTTAATTAGATAAAGAAGAGAAGAAAAATAGATTGACTGTGTCCAACACCTTACCTATGTGTGACACCTTGTCCTAGATATCACAAAAACAATCTCTTGGAATCTGGAACCAGTGTCGACACACAACTAGACTATGTCGACACCACTGGGTGCTTACTGATGACTTTTTTCTGGGACAGTGCACTAGTATCAACACACAGTTGAGCTGTGTCGACACCACAGACCATTTCTTGAGCTGTAAATGAAGGAAACATTGTGAGAGAAAAATGTAAGCATGATAAGCATGATTTCAAAGTATTAATGAATCACATTTGACTATCATCAAAATAAGAGATCCAACAACTTGTACTTTATTTACTTAGGGACTGTACTATACTATTACTCAGTGTTGGACTCTTTTCCTTCACATGTCGTACATTTTAGTGCGTTTTTGTTATTTATCTCTATTACATATCTCGTTAGACCAATCCGTTAGCCCTTCGGGTCTCCGGACCCGTGGGCGACGGTGCTGATGTTCGGATTCTTGGTGGGAGCCGAGGGTCCGGGTGTCGGGGCCATTATAGTTATGACCCTAGAAGTGGAAGGGTTGGGACTACATCTGCTTTCTAAAGGCATATGTCCCGGTTTTCGTCGTTTTACGTCATTCTTCATATGTGTGAGTTTTGATCTATTATAGAAAGGTTCTACAAGGTATTATCATGCATTAATCAACCCATGAATAAGTGTTAAGGATTTTCACATGATTCTAATTGATCTTAAGTGATTGATCATGCTCTCTACTTGCCAATTATTCTCTCTTTCTTCCCTTGTTATCGAACTTGCTAAAATAAGCACATGACAACTTGCTAAAATTGGTCATACATGATTTGTTTCCTATTATAGCATTCTTGTTACTTGTTCAATGCGGAGTTTCCATAACCAGATTTAAGAAAGTACTCACACACACACATGAGTGATTCTTACACGCGGCATGCACATACACTCTAGCACGATAGGAAAGCCCCTCTTGGCTTGTGGCGAACTCTTCATCAGATATTCCTTCTGTCAGACTAGTGACCTCTTGACCAAGGCCTCTGTAAGTCTCCTCTGACCATGGATTCCCACATGGCTGACGAGCAGGTTGTACCATGAAGTTTTCCGATGTTAGTGTGCACCTCTCTCTCTCTCTCTCTCTCTCTCTCACTCTCTCTCTCCCTTGTCTTGAATTTCTCGAAGCTATTGACATGACACATGAACACAAGTATTAATCGAATTAATGCAAAAGCACCGTGGCTGCCAAAATTCTCTCTTGATCATTATTATCATGAAATCCTGTTCACTGACTTGTTATGCTTGAAATCATTATGGACATGACACTATGACACTCCGAACCATCGTTATTGACTTGATAGTCATTAATCTCTTGACAATATTGTTCATGTTACATGCTCTTGAAATGATAGTTTTGGACTACTAGTGAACATTGTCCCGTGACATAATCATACTAATGTTCTCGGACATCCTGACATGACATTCTTGAATGCTTGAAAGTACTCTCTTGGGATCTTTTGAGCTGTTGTGGCTCCTAATATTTTGTACTATTCTTACTGTCTAGCTCTATAACGGGTCCTTGCGACTCTATTGGACTTGAATGCATACTGCTGAGGGCACAGAGAGTGTCCGAGGGGCTCCAATCTAGTCTTGGGGGCAGAGAGCCACCCGAAAATACCTACAGGGGCTAATGACGGTGTCTGCATTTGCACCGGTTATGACTGTTCTGATTTAGCTAGACATCTGACTATTATATTGTTACTATTAGTTTGATAATTCAGACATACTGCACTGTTACTGTACTGCCACTGTTCTGACTGCCACTGACTGTTACTGAACTGCTACTGTCCTATTATTGAATGGCTACGACCCATGCTCTCTTATTGCACTGCTATTGCTCATTACTGTTACTTTTTATTACTTGAATAAAACAAAGTACTTGCTCTCTCATGGAAAGCACCCTAAACATTGACAGCCTAATTCTACTATTTTGACACGTTCCTGTCTACATAATATCCTGCTAGCACTTTGTTATCGATTGTATCATTCTTATGATTTAACTTGTCACTTGTACTTGCCTACTTCTTAAAGCATTAATCACTTATATCATTGCCCGCACATCGAGATGTAAATCCTACTGGCTAGTTTGCTCATATCTACTTTTGAACATTTCAGGTAGTGAAGATGAGGAGTACATTTGATGATGGGACTTGTGCGCCGAGCGTGACATACACCGTAGAGAGTCATTGTTTAGTTAGTTAGTGAGAGATTGGTCATTATTGTAATCTTGTCTTTCTTTGAGAGATAGATTAGACTAGAAGTAGAGTGTGTTCTTATTATGACATTGGAGATTATAATAATTGCTTATGATGAATAAAAAGTTTGATTATTGAATTATGGGCCCATCGATATTAGTCATTTGCTTATGGCTTCTGAATGCTTGCTTGTCAGTCGCGTCCTCGATAAAATTCTGCTGCTAAAATCGAGGGTGTGACAACCATGAACTTATCCAGATAGGGTCGGTATATGCTATTCATGAGTTGCATAAGGCTGCAGGAGCATTGGTCAGACCAAAAGGCATAATAATAAATTCATAGTGTCCATACCTACTTCTGAAAGCCGTTTTGAAAACATCGTCATCCTTGATCCTCATTTGCTGATAACCAGACCGGTCAATCTTGGAGAATTATTGAGCTCCAGATATTTGGTCGAAAAGTTCATCGACCTGAGGAATGGGTACTTGTTCTTGATGGCTAGTTGATTGAGTTGTCGATAATCGATACATAGCCTCATCGACCCATCTTTCTTTTTGACGAACAACACAAGTGCTCCCCATGGGGAAGTACTTGGTCTGATGAACCCCTTTCTAATAACTCCATTAGTTGTGCCTTCAGTTCCTTTAACTTGGTAGGTGACATCTGGTATGGTTGACGCGATACTGGGGCAGCTCTAGGGATTAACTCAATAGCAAGTTGACATCACGTTCAGGGGGAATCCTTGGCAGATCTTCGGGAAACACATCAGGGTAGTCCCGGACAATGTGTATGTCCTCTATCTTAGAACCCTTCTTTTCAACTATTATGGTTGCAAGAAAAGCAAGGCAACCTTTCCTTATCATGCTGTGGGCCTTTATGGCATAGACTAGAGACATCCGTCTCTTGTGTCTAATTCTAGTGAATGACCACTTAGGGATATCACTAAATGTAACTTTCCCTTCTTGCAGTCGACACTTGCCCCATAAGTGGACAACCAGTCGGCTCCCAAAATCACATCATAGCCTTCCATGGGCATACACACCAGGTCGGCTTTTAGGTTATGTTCTCTGATCATTACATCGGCAGATGGAAAATACTTGTTTAATTTCTCCTTTTCTCCCAATGGTGTTGTGACAGAGAATTCACACCCCATAGATATAGGTTTAACATTCAAAGTATCAACAAAGTTTTGAGATATAAATGAATGGGTTGCGCCAGTGTCAAATAAAACAAATGTTGATAGGGAGAAAACTTGCAGTGTACCTTCCACCACGCCACCTTCCTCAACGGGATATTCGTCATGCAAGGCTTGCAGTCTTCCCTGTTTCTTCGCCACATTAGTGTGCCTCTCATTCTCCTTCAGTAGCGGGCACTCGGGGATACGGTGCTCGCGGCTTCCACAGCGCAGACATGCGCCGACTTTCCTCCAGCACTCGTCAGCGGTGTGACCTGGCTTGTCACAGTGCTTGCAGTTGCTTTTTGTTGGAGTATTGGGGATGAAGACCTTGGGTTTCCTTTCCTGACTGGGTCCTTCCGTGATTCTGAAATGATGCTTCTTGCCGTTAGTTGGCTTGGAAGGTGATAGACCAGATGTCAGTTTTTCTTCATGAACTTCCCTTTTAAACGATAAGTGAAGTTCGTAGCATCTTCTAGTAGTTGAGATTTCTTCACCATCTCGGCATACGTCTGGATGTCGAGAGAGGCCAGTTGAGTAATATACTGAGGCTTAAGGCCATTGAGGAAATACCTAGCCTTCATTTTCTCCGTGTTCACCAGATGGTCAGCATAGCGGGCCAGTCTTGAAAACTGCGCTTCATATTCAGCCACAGATAGGCTCCTCTGTTTAAGAGCAGCAAACTCCGCAGCCTTCTTCTCCTGGATATGGTCAAAGAAGTATTTGGAATTAAAAGCTTCTTTAAATTCATTCCAGGTGAATTGACCATTCGCCCTGGTAGCTTCGACTGACTCCTACCAAGAGCGGGAGTCCTTCTTTAGTTGGAATGTAGCTAGCAGCAGCTTGTCCCCAGCTACACATTGCATGACACAGAAGATTCTTTCCGTCTCTTTCAGCCAGTGCTCGGCCTCATCTGGATCCGTGGAACCACTGAACTTTGGCGGGTTCAAGCTCCTAAAGTTACGATGCAGCTCGCCTGCACCGCCACGATTCCCTCCACCTTGTGTAGCTTGCAGAAGCGCACATGTGAGTTCCTGGATCATTGTTGCATGCCTCTCATTTCAGCACGTTTAGCAGTCATCTTAGCTTTCTTAAGTTTCCTACAAAAGTAGCTTATCATTAGGACATTGATATGGAGTTTAATTCGTGCGTGTGTGATTATCTTTTAGCTCTTACTCTGGGTTCTACCCAAATCTCACATAGGTATGATAATTGACTTAGACACGTGTCATGGCAGTCTGTCCTAGAACATCCTAGACTTAATTATCCTAGTAAGGATATCCTAGGCTCTGATACCACAAAACTGTCATGCCCTAATGCGGAATATCAGTGTAATCATGGGGTTGTGCACCCCCCAAAAAACACACAACACATTTTAAGATTAAATAAAATGGCATGGAAATATGGATGGATGTGATCGCCACCTAGCTAGTTGCCATGATTAAGAATTAAATAGGCTAACTACACTAGGAAAAGGAATGAGAATAGAGGCACTTACTATAGTCGCGACGGGGTGACCCGTCATGATGGAGCTAATGTCGCGACGCCCAGCCAGGGCGCGTCTCTGCTGTCGCGACCCTCGTGCCTGCCGCGTTCTTTGCAGTGCGGGAGAATGATGGCTGGACCTTCTTCCTGCCCTCCGGCCGGCCAGAGGACAAGAGCTCCTCGTCGACTGATGCTTATGTACCTGCCAAGACAAAGAAAACAAGACAACAAACCCTGTTAGACCATATTTGAGTGTAATATCTATCCAAAAATGAAGAGAAAGGTGGGAGCATGGGGGGAATGAACCTAGAGTGGTTTTTAAACCCCAAGGGTGTATAAAAACAAAGGAAGGAAAGAGTGAATTCGTCCTATCCAAGAAAAGCAAATAACATGCATGAAGGATGAGATGAGGGTGATGAGAGGAAGAAAGAGCCCCATTAGGGAGACTCCCTGGCTTCAGATGATGCCCTTGGATGGTGTAAGGGGGCCTCAGAGGTCGCCTCCTCTTCCTCCAAGCTCCATCGATGAAGAAAGTATCATAGCTTGGTGAAGAAAATAGGCGGAAATGAGAGGGAATGGGAGGACCACGAGCTAAGTGTCAGGTCAGGGAAAATTTTGACAGCACCTCATGGCAGAAATGGGGCTCTCCTTCCTCTGAAGAAGAAGGGTTGCTTATATAGAATCGAAGAGAGATTATCTCGTCCATGGGAGATAATGAACACAAATGAGAGATAAATCTAAAGGAAATTCATGGGGAAGAGTCCTAGGGAAGTCCCAAGGTGCCCTACAACCTTAAACCGCAGCCAAAGGGTTAAGAGGTTGCTTTGGGATGAAGATAATGCCAATAAAGGATAAATAGGAGGTGGTTGCAGAGGCCAGTGCATGCGGCTGTAGTCGCGACGGGTCGTAGGGACGCGACAAGGATAGTCGCGACGGGCAGAATGGTCGCGACCCTAAGGGCACGTGCATGGATATGCATGGATTGTCGCGACGGCCATGGGGGGTGCGATAGAGGCTAATGCGGCGCTACAACACGTCGCGTTAAGGAAAATCAATTATTCTTGAATTTTTGACCAATCATAAGGGAGAATAATCAATAATGGGACATAAGGACTCTTCAAGGGATAATTGGATAGGATTTGGGCCTCTAATGGGCTCAAAGCAAGGTTAATGAGTGGGCTCAAGGTGAGTGACCAACTGGGGGCTCATTAAGAGAACAAGAATAATTGTTCGACTTATAGGCCAGAATCGGGTGTCTACAATCAGAACGTGAGGCAGTTGCAAGTAGTGAGTATAGAGCGTAAATAGACAACAAACCACTGGACAACTAAATAATGTGAAAAGCAAATATCTTTCATTGATAATTCATTACTGTCTATTACATCAACTAACTCAGAGCTAGGGCTGTCAATGGGCCGGGCGCGGGCTCGGCTTAGATGAGCCCGGCCCAGGCCCGACTCATCAATATGAAAGCCCAAGCCCAGCCCAAGCCCGAGCAATATTGGGCCAGGCTGGGCCGGGCCCAATATTTTTACAAAATTGTAAAGCCCGACTAAGGCCCGGCTGGGCCAGAATACTTAAATAAAAATTAATTAATAATAAAAATAATATATTAAATAATATAAAACTTATAATCTCATTCAATTAAGTAGAGTTTTGATGTTGCTTATTTAATTTGTTAGAAAAGAGTGTTTTTAACTTTTAAATAAGTAAAATAACATAATTTTAACTAAGTAAAATTTAAGATTTGAAAAGAAAAAGGGAAAAGAGAACGGGTCGGGCCGGCCCATCGGGCCGAACTCAAAGCCCGAGTTCGGCCCATGGGCTTAGTCAGGCTGGGTTTTAAGCCCTATTAAAAACCCATGGGTCGAAAAGAGTATTGCGGCCCGGCCCAAAATCGAGCCAAGCCCACGAGCCTGTCGTGCCGGCCCGGCCCATTGACAGCCCTACTTAGAGTCATGTGATGATCAGATTTTCCCCATGTAATTTAAATGAATTACATATCTATTTTGGTGATTAACAAAACTAAGACAATGTGCTTTTCTAACATATTTTTTATGAGATTTGAGCATAGGAAATCTAACAAAGAAAAGCAAGCTAAACTGGTAAGTATTCTTCATACTACCAATTTAAAGTTCAGGGCATATAATTGTCTAAGTACACATCGACTCTCTAGTTGTTATAACGATTTCCTTAGAATCATAACGATTTCCTCATTCACATCGATTTTGGTTCTATAACGATTTCATAAGTCATCGTTATTCTATTAAAGTCTATCTCATAACGATTCGATAAAAATCGCAACGACTTGGTTTAAAACGATTTGGTCGTCACATCGATTTGATAAGTGAGAACAACGATTTGCTCTCACAACGACTTGGTTCATAATGATTTGGTTGTCACATCGATTTGATAAGTAAGAACAACGATTTGCTCTTACAACGACTTGGTTCATAACGATTTGGTCGTCGCAACGATTTGATAAGTGAGAACAACGATTTGCTCTCACAACGACTTGGTTCATACGATTTGGTCGTCACATCGATTTGATAAGTGAGAACAACATTTGCTCTCACAACGATTTCGGTTTCACAACGACTCATTAAGTCTCATAACGATTTGATAAGTTACACAATGACTCAGTCACTGTAACGATTCATTAAGTTACATAACGACTTGGTCGCCGTAACGATTTGATACATTAAACAACGAATCGTTCACTATATCGACTCGATAAGTGAAACAACGATTTGCTCATAACGGTTTGGTTATAACGACTTGTCCACAACGATTTGCTGATAGTATCATAACAATTTGTCTGTACAACGATTCGATTATTAATGCATAATGATTTGTGTGTACATCGATTTGCTTATGAATGTATATGATTCATATGAATACGACTCATCAACACAACGATTTCATAAGTCATGATCATATCGATTTCATGATGTATAACGACTTGATATTCAACCTATTCTCAGATAGTTTGAAAAGTCAAAGTCTTCGCTCGCGTTTCTCTCACATCCATGCATTTATTATGACTGAACATATCACTGCCTTGCATGGAACCGATATCCTCTATTTCCATGCTTATACTGTAAACATCTTTTTAGAAGAACAAAATGGAATTTCCATGCTTATACTGCAAACGATATCCTCTATTTCCATGCTTATACTGTAAACATCTTTTTAGAAGACAGCACATCTCGATACAACGTTGGACACAATAGAAGCCGAAGGATATCAAAGAGGATTCTCTCTCTTTGCGTGCATGGAAAGCTAACGACCGTTGACTGAAAGCTCTACAGTGCCATGCAGTCTAACGTAAACAAAAGCTTAGAGATAACATACACTTCAACGTTCAATTTTCAAATGAAAGTCATATATAGAAGACTGAAGCCTCAGAAAGGAACAACACTCATGACAATCTTTTACAAGCTTTCTGCGAGTATCTGAAAGAGCGAAGCCTCACTTCTTTGATTGTCTAGCTCTTAGCTCTCTGCATTCATTGTGTTAGTCTTGAGAGCTTCTGTGTACTGAGAGTGTTCCTCATCGTAGAACCTTATCTCTTAGTCGTTGCTTCAGATCGAGCGTTGGTCTTTAAGCTTGGTCTAGGAGCTTGTCTTCCTGAACCCTTTTTGTGTTTGTTCCCTTCGTGTTGAAGGAAGACTTGATGGTTTCCAGGGTGCTTGTTTCCCTTCGTGTAGAAGGAAGACTTGGGGGTTTCCAGGGTGTTGTAATTCCTCTTCGGGTTGTGAAGTGAAGACCAGCTGCGGCTAGGTGTGTAAGTGTCCTTAAGGGGGACTGTACCCTTAGGTAGTGAAATCATGAGGTATTGCTCAAGGACTGGACACAGGACTCATGTGGAGAGGATATCCGAACCAGGATAATTCCTGTGTTGTGTGTTTGATTGCCTTGTGTTTGCTATCTTATCTTTACTAACACTAACAGTCATCGAAGTGTGTTTTGTGTAAACATTTTTGTGGACATGTTTTAAAGTGATCAAAATTTTAAATATCCCATTCACCCCCTCTCTGGGCTTACTAGCTGGGCAACAAGTGGTATCAGAGCCAGTCTCTTCGACAAAGAAGAAGATCCAACGAACTGAAGAGAAAAGATCAAATGGCAGCCCAAGGTCACTTCGAAGGTCAGTCAGTTAACACGCCACTACTGTTCGATGGTGAAGATTACACATACTGGAAGACAAGAATGGAGTTCTTCTTACAAGGACTCGACTATCAAATCTGGTCGATTGTTGAAGAAGGTGACCTTCTAGTCACAAACGAAAAGGACAAGTGGACTGAAGACGACAAGAAGAAGATCTCCTTAAACTGCAAAGCCAAGAGCATCCTGTGTTGTGCTCTTAGGAAGGAGTTCTACCGCATATCAGCCTGCAAATCCGCTATGGAATGTGGGAGAAGCTAAGGATCACATATGAAGGTACTGACAAGGTTAAAGAAACCAGAATAGACATTCTGGTAACACAGTACGAAAGGTTCCAAATGCAGCAAGGAGAATCCATTACTCAGATGTACAACAGATTCAGCGATATCACTAATAGGTTAGCTGGTTTGGGTAAGACTTATCAGATGGGAGACATGGTGAGGAAAATACTCAGATCCCGACCTGCCTCGTGGACTCCAAAGGTTACAGCAATAGAGGAGGCTAATGACTTGAAGATAATGTCATTAGAGAAGCTCATTGGTCCCTCATGGCCCATGAAATAAATATGGAAAGGTTGGGAGAATCTTCTAGCAGAAAGAAGCACTTCAACGCACTCAAGGCAGAAGAAGACGAATCAGAAGAAGCTCATACAACCAAGAAAGCATGAACAACAGTGAAGATGAAGAAGCAATGCTGTCCAGAAGATTACAACGAATACTAGCTAAGAAAAAGAAGTATCAGTCCAGGAGAAGATACTTCAAGAAATGGAAAGACCTCAAAAGGTCTGAAGTCAAAGATTCAAAGAAAAATGAACCAATCTATTACGAATGTAAGAAGCCCGGACATATGAAGGAAGAATGTCCGAAACTCAAGAAAGTTGAATTCAGAAAGAAAGATAGTTCCAAGAAATTCAGAAAGTATAAGAAGAAATCTATGGCAGTAGCTTGGGACAACAGTAGCGATTCAGACAGCGAGTCAAGCTCAAGCAATGAAGAAGAAGAAGCAAACCTGGCATTCATGGCCAACATCGAAGACAAGGTAACATCAAACTCATCTTTTTCTTCATGTAATGAATCAGATTCCGATAATTTGGAAGAAGCTTTTAATGAACTATATTGTAAATGTTGCCCAGCTAGCAAGCCCAGAGGGGGGGTGAATGGGACTTTAAAACTTCGTCTACTAACCCTGTACACAAAAATGTTCACACAAAATACACTTCGATGGATGTTAGTGATAGTGAAGATAAACAGCAATCACACAAAGATAATCACACAACACAAGGTATTATCCTGGTTCGGATCTCCTCTCTTAGGAGTCCTACGTCCAGTCCCTGAGCAAAATCTCAAGATTTCACTACCAAGGGTACAGTCCCCCTTAAGGACCCTTACACCCAGGCGCAGCTGGTCTTCCTTCAACCTGAAGGAATTACAACCCCCTGGATACCACACCAGGTCCTCCTTCAACACGAAGGGAAAGACCACCCCTGGATACCCCACCAGGTCTCCTTCACGATAGAAGGGAACAACACAAAGGAATGTAACAAGGAGATGATGCCCCTAGATCAAGCTTATAACACTGCTTGATCTGAAGCAGGCCTGAGAAGATGAGATCTACAATCAAGGACTCTTCTCAGACAAAAAGGCTTTATCACTAATCAGAACTTAGCACACAGAGAGCAAGAGCTAACACTAATGGGAGTTTTGCTTGGCTCTCAGAAAAGCTTGCAGAAGTTTTAAGGCGTTGTAGCTTTTATATTTCTAACTTCTATATTTTGTCGAACTTCATTCTTCTATATATATCAACGTTTGAAATTCGAACGTTGGAGTGTCCGTTGTCTCTATGCATAAGTGTACGTTAGACTGCATGGTACTGTAGAAGCTTCCAGTCAGCAGTCTTTTATCCATTTGTGCACGCAAAGAGATAGGATCTTCTGTAGTATCCTTTGGCTTCTATTTTGTCCAACGTTGTATGACGAATGTTGTCAGAAACCTGCATACATTAAATGCTAAACAATAGACAGCTAAGCTGCCTCTTGTTGTCAGTCAACGTTAGATTGATTTTATGTAGAAGTAGAAGTTTCATTCTGTTCTTCCAAAAAGATGTTTGCAGAATAAGCACGAGAATAGAAGATATCGTTTGCATGAATACAGAGATACGTTCAGAGTAATAAATGCACAGACATTGGAAAGATGTGCGAGAAAGCTTTGATTTTTCAACACAGTCAAAAGTGAGTCAAATATCAAGTCGTTATATTTGGCTTAAGTGAATCGTTATGAATCTATAAGCAAATCGTTATCAACAAGTCGTTATAATCAAATCGTTATAGAATCACAAACAAATCGATGTACAAGTCGTTATGACGTTATAAGCAAATCGATGTACAAATCGTTATGACGTTATAAGCAAATCGATGTACAAATCGTTATGACGTTATAAGCAAATCGATGTACAAATCGTTATGACGTTATAAGCAAATCGATGTACAAATCGTTATGACGTTATAAGCAAATCGATGTACAAATCGTTATGACGTTATAAGCAAATCGATGTACAAATCGTTATGACGTTATAACCAAATTGATGTACAAATCGTTATGACGTTATAAGCAAATCGATGTACAAATCGTTATGAGAGCGAATTGTTACGATGACTAATGGAATCGTTACGAGAGCAAATCGTTACGATGACTAAAGGAATCGTTACGAGAGCGAATCGTTGCGATGACTAAAGGAATCGTTACGAGAGCAAATCGTTATATGACTAAAGGAATCGTTACGAGAGCAAATCGTTACGATGACTAAAGGAATCGTACGAGAGCGAATCGTTACGATGACTAAAGGAATCGTTACGAGAGCGAATCGTTACGATGACTAAAGAATCGTTACGAGAGCGAATCGTTATGATGACTAAAGTGATCGTACGAGAGCGAATCGTTACGATCATTAAAAAATCGTTATGAGCAAATCGTTGCGATCACTTATCGAATCGTTGTGAGGGCAAATCGTTGCGATCACTTATCGAATATGAAATCTTTATGATTGTAAGGAAATCGTTATATCTTCATAGAAGTCGTTATGAACTTAGACAGATATAATGCTTCAAACTTACATTGTTGTAGAGTGATGACTACTTACATCATGGTTGATTTGCTTGTTTACCCTTGGTTTATTTCTTGTGCTTAAAATCTCATAATAAATTGTTAGATTAAACATTTATCATTGTTTTGTTATTCACCAAAATAGATATGTAATTAATTTAATTACATGGGGATAAACTGATCATCAATCTCCCCCTTTTTGGTGATGATAAAACTTAACAATTAGAAAAGATGATTTGAAATAAGTCT
>CM024754.1:44062472-44119621 GCA_014218235.1 Colocasia esculenta
ACAAACTCTTCAGCTTGCGGTTCTGCTCATACCTCGAGACTGAGCACCACGTCTACCACGTCCAGCCATAGTCTGCAAAATAATTAACTCAATTAGAACCTAGGTTACTATATTCTAACTATTCTCCCTATTATCTTCCATCTACTATTAGTAGATTTTATATATATGGACAATCCCTATGAGACTTTGCAATGTTGTGACGGTGATGGTCTATCTATGTACAGTCTCAACCTTATCTCTGATACCAATCTCTGTAACGACCCTCTTCATACCGGTACGATTATACCATCCCATCGGTATAAAGGGCGTCGTCACAGTGGGACATTTACCCAACACTGGTCGATAGGTTGATATGTACCTGGATAGCAATAGAGTACAGCGGAATAAAATAAAAAACTCAACTCTTAATCCGTCACCAACACACATTCCATAATCTAAATAGCGAGATAGAAGGACAATGTCCACATTAATACACAATAAAGAGAGTTACAATGTCCAAAATATTGTCCATACAATAATCCTTTTTGTGCAAAAGAAAAGTACAACTGGTAACAGCTCCACAAAATAATCTTCTAAATGATGATCCTCGCCACGCTACCTTCTAGTGCGCGATACCTGTCAACCTGTACGCCGAAGCAAGAGTGAGTCCAAAGACTCAGCAAGCGACACTACTCATGATATACACATACAAGTCTTAGTGGTTTCTACATGCACTTTTACAATTAACAACTCATGGCATGCCAGTCAATTCAGGTTTCTACCTATCATGAAAGTTCTACATTCATACATATCATGCTTTCAGATTTGTAAAAAAACTTCCCCTATCACATGATCTCTATTCCATTGCTCAGGAACTTTAGTCTTTTAAAGAGCTAAAACATGAAAGCTATCACATGAACAATTTACACACATGAAAGGGAACACAACTAGCATGGATTTCACATAGTTCTAAACACATACACGATCCTTTTCACATGCTTTAGATTGCTGATTTCATATGATTCAATGACTATAAATCTACACATGAGAGCTACAATAATACATAAAACACATCATGTGAACAAGTAACCAAGCTATCTTGCAATCATTTTCACTATTATCCCTAACATGGATCTAGGCATTTATGCACACATAAGCATGATAATGACAACATTAGTTTACTGATTCGCATGGTTTCCAATAACACATTCTCACATTCTCGGTTTCACATGATTTCATACTTACTCATTCACGTTGTTCACTTTTACACGTTTGACACGTACCATGTTCACACTTATACAATTTACTCAATCCACATCATTTTCTCTTTCACTTTCACTTGTCACATATCACATCGATTGCACTTACCACGTGCATCTTGGGCACTTACCACGTGCCATATTCACATATTTCACATTTTACTCATTTTTCATTACTTAAACAATTTGCCATGACACATAGTCCTAACCACCAGTAGAGGACACTAACAAATATCTCATAGCTCGTGCTCATTCCTTGCACAGCTCTCAACACAACTCATAACACAACTGCATATCCAACGCGACACAACGCATACACGACTCATACCATACTCACCACCTAGGCAATACAGCGGTGAATCTTGGTAACTGCGCAGACCGGGAGAAGCCCTCTCCACCTATCCAGTGGTACTTGTCCACCTCCGGGTTTTCCCAATGCCTTTGGGACAACTTATATCACATGGAGCCTTCTATAGGACTTTTCTATATATACGGCTCCCGATGCCTCTAGGGTAGCAGTGTCACATAGGCACAACTTTTACACTTTTACACATTACCGTTTACAACATGGTTTTACACATAACTCTTCTCATTTCATTCACTTTCTCACTCACATAAACATTTCTGTTTTTTCCCTAACATGGTACTACAGGATTTCAAGAATTTATCACATAGTAAACACACTAATCATGTTGGTTTTAGGCCATAACTAATCACATTGCGATCATATGCATGAATTATCACATTTCACATGAAAATACATAACTTTTTATTTACTAGTCAAATGACCTGAATTTTAACCACATGCTGTTTTCGGGTTCAAGATGATACCCTCAATTTTTCAGATTTTCTGAGCTAAATAGGATTTACAGAAAATCAAACACCTAATTAGCATATTATTCACAACTTAAGCTAACATGGGTCTAACACATTTTGCAATTTATCCACTTACTGTTTTGCACAGAGACTACTAATATATGCATGATTTTAGAATACAACATCACCCTAATTCATACATCTATACATCAATCACCACAAACCATTTTTGCATGTTTTATTTTACCGAACCGAACTTATTTACAATTTCTCAGCATGGATAAACTACTAAATTTTGCAAACACATATGCTGACCCACTATTCTTCATGATCAAACCGAAACCAAGGCATTCACACAAACCCTAATCATAAATCATGAATTTTACAAGATTGTCTACAAGTCATGCTCACAATTTAAAGATGCTAATAACCCACATTCACCATCACACCACGTTCCTTCACACACCACAATGCACAATATACATAGGGTATAAGGGTACCGTATATCCTCATCACGTAAAACATACCGATTTAACGTATAAGAGGGACAGAACAGCTCACTGTTCTATCCGGAAGAACTCGACGGCGGTCTCTGGCCGCTGACTCAGGGTCAGCGGCATGGTCGATGGACGCCAAGCTCATCACCGGCGTCCAGGGACCTTGCCGTCTAACCAGGTCTGTGCAGAAAACACAGACCCGAGCTCTAAATCTTGGGTGAAATGGAGGGTCTAGGACTCGAGGAAAATTCCATAAAAATATCAAAACCCACCTAGACTCATACGGGGACATCATAGATAGGTCACTTGCCTTCTAAAAATTCCTCCAAGGGATTTAGGGCTCGGTGAAGACCTCCTTGGGCAGTCCCAAGAAAGTTGCAGAAAGGCCTCCAAGGTCACCTTCCTCCGGGTTCTTGGATGAGCTCCACAGCAAGGGGACGATGGGGAAGCCTTCTCCTTTGCTCCAGCTTCCTCTTGTCGCAGAGATCTCCAGATCAAGCTCCAAGGGGTCGGATTTGAGGGTCTAAATGGGTTTTTCTCACAGCTCACCTAGGGTTTTTCTCTCCTCTATTTCTCCTCTTGCAAGGTGAAGTGAGAAGTGGGAGAGGCCAATTCGGGTTCAGACCTAATGAGAGCCCCTCACCCACTCACCATACTGATTTGACAAGCTGAGAGCCGTTGGGGGCATCCCCCAATGGGGCCATGCCTTGCTCCCGGATTTTCTGGCTCTGCAACGCATGCAGGTCAGAGAAGTTGGCGTCCATATCGCTGGACGCCGGAGTTAGTGTTGGCGTCCATGTCTGGACGCTGACACCACCTCAGCGGCCTGGGGTTGACGCCAAGATGGCCTTTGGCCAGAAATCTAAAATATGCAGAAACCATGCATACCATGCATATATACATGCAATACGTATACGGTATTATATCCATACTATCACCATGCAATACATACCCTATTTATATTTAATATAAACATATTGACGCTATTTGGCCCTTCGGCCAGAACTTAAAAACATGCAGAAACTATGCTTACACTATATATATACATACAATATATAAGGTGTAACATGTATATTACTATACCAGGCAATCAATCTCATTTATACCCAGGCATACACAAGCATACATAAATACACTAAGATAAGATGTACGTAGATATCTACCTATGCGTACATGATGTTTTACATAAGTGTGACTCGACACACGAAAAAGTAAATGACAAGAATTATGAGGGCTTCGCAAATCATTAGGAGGTGATATGAGTTGGGTTAGCTAGGAATAATCTATTCGATAAAATAGTCCTTGCACACACACTGGTATAGCATACTTATGCACATTATGCTTGAAATAGATGGGTACACATGCGCACCGGTAATTAGATCAACTTACATAACTTTACCTAACATTGCTTAAGTACTATATGCATAGGATTCCTTACTATGTACTATATGCATAGAATAGCCAATTGGCTATTCTCACCTAAACATCATAAAATACATGCATGTTATTCTTGAGGCGTATAGCATTTCAATATAAACCACTAATTACACCTACCATACTTGACTCTTTATGCATATGCAATGTACGAAGTACAAAGTACACATTAACTAAACCATGCAAATGAACAATTGTTACAACTAATCATACACATGCATGCTCAAGTACACCAAGGTGTTACGCATGTAGAATTAGGTATATAAAATTGTCACACGCATAAGGTAACATACATACGTACATGCACATATGTACTTCATACACTTCCATACAAAATTCCATGAAATAGGTAGTATAGGACATTCTTCAATATTTAGATAGCACACGCATAGTATTATTCAAGTATCCTAAGTCGGAGATTCTTGGTATTCATAATACACCTCTAATTAGCTAATTGTTCACTTCCACATTAATCATCATATACACCTATGTATACATATATAGATATTCGCACATGCTCATGCTCAAAAGAAGGATAAAACTTATAGCAGGCACAATGAACTACGCATGCTAAGCACACAACAACCAAACACCCAACACACCATTCAATACATACAGATATATAAAGAGAATAAAAATCGGGGTCTCACATGTTAGGTGGCTATCGCATCCTATTTCCATGCTTTTAAGTTGATTTTAAAACATGTTGAGTGTCTCGAGGGGGCACAACGTGATTATTTTGGAACACCGTTACCACCGCTCCACTGTTCAAGAAGTCCTCTAGAATGCCGACCAACTGTTGTTTCCACACTTTCTCTTTACTTGACGAACTCTCCGTCAGATATTCCTTTTGTTGGACTAGTGAATCCTTCTTCAAGGCCTCCGTAAGTCTCCCATGACCATGTAATCCCACGTGGTCGACGAGCGGGTTGTAGCATTAACACCTATACACCCTAAGGGGTCATGCTAGACGGTACAACATGCTCCAACCAGCCATAGTACTGTCTCTGACTTCGCGCCGACCACTTGACCGTGTTACTGCCGCGACCAAGTGGTAGACTGTTTATTTACCAGACTGCATGTACTCGAAGGTACTGTTGCAACTGTTACTATCATCTGTTTTAATGTCGTTTTACATGCATTTACCTATAGTTCTTGTCTATTCCATATTCACTCATCTATTCACGTTCTCTCTATACTCTCGTCTATTCTACAATTACTCTCATCTATTCTTGGTACTCTCTATGACAACTTGACTGATTGTCTAAAGATAATAAACATAATCAATGTCTGGAAATATAAATGGGTTCGGTCTGGTCCTTAGAGGTTCACCCAAAAGTGCCAGTGCCCACGAGAGTTAATTGATCAAAGTGTTTGACATTACACTCAAGTGCTATACTATCTCGACTATCTATTAACAATCAAAATGCTATACTATACTCGACTCATGCTATTGCGTGCTATTTTGTGCTATGGCCATTCAGCTCCGGTGCTATACTTGAAACACGTGCTATTTGAATCATGTTATTTATGCTATTACTCTCTTGACTTTACTTGACTCTCTCTGTCATTAGTTGCTCTGCTCTTTAATACATTTGTGACTCCCCACTTAGACCCGGTCCAGTTATACCAACTCTCATCGAGTCCAAGAGACGTGCTACATGGGGAACACACCCCAACATATATCAAATGCAGGTTGATTCATTCACAAATAAATACTAATGCAGTGAAAATGAAAAACATCTCATCAACTTTAATATCCTGGTCCATAGTCCATAAAGAAGTCCACAATAGGTAAGTAGTTCAAATACAATGTTCATAACATAAGTAATTCTTCACATACAAAAGTCACTCAATCACACAAATCAATCCTCATGCTCCGAACCCGATCCCGCTACTAAAACCTCGGGATCCATCGTCTCACCTGAAATGTTAAGCAAGCATGAGTCTACAACGAAGACTCAGCAAGAAACCCAAAAATGGACTACCAATCTAACATATATATAATGGTTTCAAATAATGTTAATGCACATAGATTTCAGAAATCATACTACTTGCTAAGAATTCATTTGCTAAACATATTTTAAGTCAAAAGTGTGTACAAATGCTACTTGTATAAGGCATAAATTTAAAACATGGTGCTAACCGCATAATGTTTAGTTTTGCAAAGGGATTTCAGATCTGATAATGATGATATAAATTTAAGTATTAACATGGTATATTTGTCATACATGGTTTCAAGAGTTTTTATAAGTAAGCATAACTTCTAAACATTTATCTGAATGGAAATAAGACAAGTACTACACATAATCATTCTAAGTCTGAAAACAAACATTTTGCATAACATATACGTATGTACAAATTTGTCAAGACACAGCCCAAACCACCCATTAGAAGTCAGATAGACATATGAACATATACTCGTCACCTAGGCAGAGAGTGATAGAGTCTTGGTTATCGTGCAGAACCGGGGGAAGTCCTCCCCACCATTACCAGTGGTACTTGTCCACCTCCAGGATTTTTTCCTGTGCCCTCGAGAACATATAACATATTGAACATTTCCATAGGGGCTTTACTATGGTCCTATTCCAGATTACTTCTATGGTGGCAGTGTCTCATTGGCCAAATACAAAATCATATACAAATTTCTCCAATTCAAACGCAACATAACATGCTTCCCAAATCATATACATATATTCAGATCCTGACAGAGACATATTTCAGATTTATCACATGTTGTATTTTTTGAGCATTTCTCACAAATCTATTTAATAAAACACATTACTCATGATGATAATAGACTAAAATATTTATATATGTCATAAATTCACAAAATTTGGTCAAAACATGTCATGAATCAAACAAGTAATTTTTCATGATTTTATGACATATACTCTAATTTCTGCAGTAATCAAATCAGTGATATAAATAGAGAAATATTCATTACACTAAAACTGTCTAACAAACAAGTTCAATATTTTTTTTGAGTGTATATCATAATCATACAATCCACTGTTCAGAATCTCATGATTTTTGGAATCCATAAACTATTTATAAAATTAAAACAATGCTACTAATTTTTATATTTCAGTCATGGAAATTATAGAAAACAATCAAATTCTATATTTAGATCCACCACAACATAAATATAACCCTGACATGTATTTCTATACAAGAATCATAATTTTTATCACGATCTTGCTTTAAGTATAAAATTTCCTCTTAAATCTATGCTTAATTACAGAATTCATAAAATTAACCTAAAATCATGGTGACTATAGAAATTAACCCCATTTATATAATGGCAAAAAGTTGACCTACTTAACCCTACACATTTCACAGAAAGTTCATTCGAAGTTTGAACACAGAAATATAAATCCAGATGTAAAAATAGGTGAAAATGATGGACAAAAGAACTTAACGGCAACAGTGTTGCCGTTAACTTTAATTGACGGCAAGAGGGTTGACATTAAGTTCATCCATGATGGAAGTCAAGGTTGATGTTAACCTGACAGAAAACCAGAACCCTTATGGAACTCATATGAACCCCAAATTCGACTGTTGTTTTAATTTCTAAAATCATGGAAAAATTGTAAAAAGGTAGAATCTATGGTTGGGAACTCGATCCCTAGGTTACTTACCTCAGAAACACCATAGAATCTACGAATTTATCCGAAGAATCCCACCTTGGCCAACCAAGACGGTCCTCCCTTCGAGGTGAAATCCTCAATCAGCAGATCTCCAATAGCACGAGCACGTTGGAGACACCTTCAACCTTCAAAGGCACAGCCTCCCAACTTGCAGATGCTTGGTCTTTGCCTCCATGAAGATCAAATCACCGGATCTCTTTCAACTTCTCTTAAGACTTGGAGAAACTTCCCAAAATGGGTCTAAGAAGGTTAACCCACCCTTTAATAGAAGGATTGGCCTCCCATACTCAGTCCATGAGGGTAGGAGATGTAACCCCAAACGTTTTCTAAAATTTCACCCTTACCACAACTCCCCCAAGGCTGGACTGCGAAAATTTTACTGTTTGCACCGGAAAAAGTTGACGTCAAGGTTTACTGCCGTCGACCCAAAGTTGACGTCAATCGATATGGACGTTTCCCTATAGTTAACAGCAAGGGATGTTGCCATTAACCTACTGTTGACGGCAATCATGTTGCCGTCAGCAACACAGGTCGACATAGCCATCATCCTTGTAACATCTTAGGCTTTCCGGCTTTCCGTTTATGTGTGGGATGACTAGCCACTAACGCGTCCAGACTTGGCGACGCGTAGTGTCGCGATGGAGCTAGCCGTCGCGACAGTCATCCGTGTTGCGACCATGCCTACGTTGCGTTCTTGTCGCGCCTTATTTCTCTACCGCGTCTTGGTGTTGCGCAAGGTCAACGGTCACGACTGCTTTCCGCTTTTGGTCATCTGACGCCTGTCAGAGTGGCAGGCGTGGCAGACTGATCTGTCGGTTGTTGCGGCGTCCCTTGGGTGCACATTTTGGTCGCAGTGTGGGCAGACGTCGCATTAAGGTGGTAACACGACGCCCCGCCCCGTCGCGTCTTGGGGCTTGAGGCTAAAAGCCTTGGTCATTTTTTCCCCTTTTCCTCTTCCTCTCCTTTCTCCCTTTCCTCTCTTCTCGAGGTGGAGAGGTCTCCCTCTCGTCCTTCTCAAGCGTTGGAGCTCAGGTGCTGGTGGGGTGCCGGCGGCTGTGGTGGACGGCAGAAGCGCGAGGAGCGAGGAGGAGGCGGCCGAGGTGTCTGAAGCCCTTCGTGGGTTCGTCTTTGTAAAATCAGTAGGGATTTCTTGTGACTACCAATCAGGGTGATTAGGAGCCCTTTTGTGTGATTGCGTCCTTACAGCTTTCCCCATTGCTCCCCTCCACGTTGTGTAGTTGTAGTGTGTGGGGGCGACCCCGGATGAGCATCGGCGGTCTGCCTCCGACTGATGTCGACCGCAATGCGACATCACGACATAGAGGAGGTGTCGCCTTCGTCGGACGCTGACCTTATCTCGATGCGTGTGGCCTCGCGATAAGGGTCATGTCGGACCCGGTTTTCGATCACGACAAGGTTTGTCGCGACCCGCTTTGTAGCACCCCGGAAATTTTAATATATATAGAAATCAAATTAATAAAATGTGGAGGGACCTCCAACATTATATATTAATGACCCATATCATAAGCGGGTCAATGGACATCAATTGGCCCAATAATCAAATAAAGCTAGAGAATGCATGGAAATTCGTAACTCTAAATAGGATGAAATTGGAAAGAGGCAATTTAAGTTGAATTGGGATGCAATCTTGCATTCTTGGCAACCCAAATTCGTGCCTATCTATGGTGGAAGGTTCCTAAAGCCTCACACACTCTAAGGGAGGAAAGAATCCTCAAAAGATAGGAAAGCCCTGTCAAAACCGCAGCTTAGCTTTCCTAGTTATAATAGGACTCCTAAACACCATGGTTGCTTAAGTACTCTACACCAAAACCTAGGAACGAGTTTTAGAACTTGCTGGGGTCGTGTGGAGAAGTTCTTGGTGGCTGGGGAGCAGGAGATCATCCACACCAAGGCGTTCTTCTTCCCCTGTTTCGTCTGCTGCGACCTGCACAGACCATCATCTTGAAGTCGACCAAAGGTGAGTCAAACCTAAACCAAACCTTGCAAGGCTTATACCCCTGGAAAGAGGGTCAAGGCTACGTTCTAACCCAAGTGGAATTCTCAATTCCATGCAGTAGACACGGAGCAGTAAGCGTTTTCCTCCGAGTGTCTGAACTCGGGTTTTCTGGAAAAATGAGATTTCTTCAACCCAGAAGGTAGGTTTTCTCGGGCCAAACTTTAATATCCTATCCCAATGTGTAGAGCATCAAGTTAGCTTTCTTTTCCCACTGGTTTCATCGAATTCTAATGAGTATGTTTTGAGTTATAGTGTTTTTCCAAAGTCGCGCACTGTTAGGGTTTTTCCCCTTCTTCTTTTTATGCACGTGATTCGAGACTGAATTTGACCGCACTTCCTTCACAAAGGTTTTTCTAATTGGAGTCACGATCATCTTTTATGTTGGACGTTTTGTCCAAGAACCTTGGTTAGAGAGTTACAGGCGGGGAATAGAGTCACTGCATGATACTGGGATTTCGGGCTACACTTGACTTTCTGTTCTTCATATGTTTTCTCGGGATTCGAGACTGAATTTGATCAAACCCCCAACATCAAAGTTCTTCTACTAGTTGTCTTCGTCATCTTTCGTGTTGAACGTTTTGTCTAAATGTCATTAGTTAGAGAGTTATAAGATAGGTAAGTGAATCACTGCATGAGACATGTTTTCAGGTCACACTTGGCCATAATTTTGTCATGAAAGCCCTCTAGTGTCGACACTACCCCATCTAGTGTCGACACACTGTCCCAGGCAGCCAGAGATAGCCCTCTAGTGTCGACACCCCACTAGTGTCGACACAAGGCAGCCCAGAGAGTGTTCTGGGAAGCCCTCTAGTGTCGACACTACCCCATCTAGTGTCGACACCCTGTCCCAAACAGCCCAGGAAGTGTTCTGGGAAACCCATCTAGTGTCGACACTGCCTCATCTAGTGTCGACACACTGTCCCAGTTTTACCCAGGAAGTTCTGGGAGACTGATCTAGTGTCGACACTACCCTCTCTAGTGTCGACACACTGTCCCATGTTTTCCAGAAGGTCTTCTGGAACCTGGCTCTAGTGTCGACACTACTTGAACTAGTGTCGACACTACCTGACCATTTTGTCATGTTTCTGCTTTGTGTTTGAAGCATAGTGTCGACACCAGCATGGATTGTGTCGACACTACCTTCACCAGATATTGCATATTTTGATTCTTTTCATTACATAATGTCTATTTAATGGCTTAAAAGTGTTTAACCCATTGAAAAATCCTTAATTACATGAATATTATTCTAATTGCTTTCTTAATGATATGATCATACCTGAAACCTGTGATTTACTCTTGTTACCATTCTAGCTTGCTTTAAGTGATAAATTTTACCTTAAAATCTTGTAAACCCATTTGAAGCTAAATGCATGGTTCATTGCATGCCATCATGTCAAGTGTTTTTCCGAGAGTTTGAGCGACGGATTGTGAATTTACACATGTGCATTTCTACACACTTATACATCTAGGGTGTGCACTTCTTTCTCTTCTCGTTCTCGTGAGTGGAATTGCCATCTAGACTAAAGCTATTAATGTAAAGATTGAACTAAATTGTAAACCTTATCTTCAGTTGTCGAATTTATCTCTTGACTATTGTCCTCATGGAATCATGTTCAACGTATTCTTCTTATCATCATCATGAACATGACATTACACATGCTTACATATTGAAACTCTCATTGGCCATTATTAATGACTGTGGGTATCTTCATTTAAAATTTTACATGAGATGGCTGACAGGGCACGGAGTGTGTCCAAGGGCTCCAGTCTAGCCCCAATGACGGAGAGTCATAAATATACTGTTAACCATGGGGTATAATGATTACTGGCGTTGCATCTGCGCTGGGAGTACTTTCTTGCTTGTTGAATGTTAGATACATAACCACATACACGTGTCCTGGTGTACATTCTTGATGGATCTTTTCTTGGTGTACATTGGTGTCTACGTGCCTGATTAGTGTTACTTGAACGTGCTTGTGCAATCTTGCTTGCTTGCTTGCTTGATATGGCCATCCTGCATTTATTGCAACTAGTGATATCTTGCTTTCTTGAAAACTATGGACATCAAGTGAAATCTTGCGTGCTTGTGCAAAGTGATCTATTGCTAGTTCTTTCTTGGCATCTTGTTCAAAATTCTTATTCTGTCTTGTTCACTCTATCCAGCTTGTTTTTATATCATGTTTTAATGAGTTTTGTTCGTACTTGCATATCGTTCATCGTACTTGCCTAGTTCTAAAATGTTAAATCACTTATATCATTGCCCGCACATTGAGATATAAATCCTACTGGGCTAGTTTGCTCATCCCCTACTTTTACCCAATCTAGGTGACTATGAAGTTCAAGAGGAAGAGCAAGTCGAGGAAGGGAATGCGTCCGAGTGAAGAGCGTTCCAAACATGAGTCTATCTATAGTTAGTTTATTATGAGTGTTAGAACAATGTAGTAGGAAGTGAGGTATTATGTACTTTTGCTTTAATTGAGTCTTAGTCATGTATTAGTTTATCTGAGACAAATATGAGATTTGAATACAATTTATATTGAGTTCAACATTTGGGCCCTATTATGATGTTTGTGTTGATACACATTTAGCGCGTGCTAGCTAGAGGCTTATTTGCCGACTGTCCACGTCTCGGAATATCGACTCGAATTATTCGAACTAATATCCGCTGCGTAATTCTCGGGACGTGACAGTTTAGTGGTATCAGAGCCTAGGAATACCAAATAGGATATGTCTCAGGAGTAGGAGATACCTATGGAACCTAGGTCATGGAAATTAAATATAATACCTGGTGAGAATGGGTAGAGACTGGGAATGTGTCAGAAAGAAATAAAACACTCTTACCCATTGACTCTTATAATGTATCGAGAGACATTAATTAGTTTCCATCCTTTTCTCAGGAACCTCATAACTCTCTCACTCAACTGCAATGGCTCGTAACCAATGGCAAGCGATGCAGGAAACCGTGGCTGGATTGACTCAGGCATTACAAAATGTGGTTCAGGCTGGGAATCAGGCAGGAGCTGCAAGGAATGGAGCCGGTGATCTGCACCGGAATTTTAGGAGTTTAAACCCTCCTCGTTTCTCTGGATCCCCTGATCCGGACGAGGCAGAGAATTGGCAAGAGGAGATGGAAAGGATTTTCCAGGTTATGCAATGCACTAATAGGGAGAAAGTGGTACTGGCCACTTTCCAATTTACTAAAGATGCCCGAGCTTGTGGAAGGCCACTTCGGCCCATCTGCCTAATATAGCTGAACTAGAGTGGGCTGGATTCCTGGAGATATTCCGGGGAAAATATTTCTCTGAGAGAGTGAAGGAGAAGAAGGCAGCAGAGTTTGCTGCACTAAAACAAAAGAAATGTCTGTGGCTGAGTATGAGGCTCAGTTCGCACGTCTTGCTGTGTATGCCCCACATCTGGTGGGAACTGATAGACTGAAGGCCAACCGTTTCATGGATGGACTCAGGCCAATGTTCATTGAAAGGCTCGGACCACACAACATTCAAACTTACACTGAGATGGTCCAAAGAGCTCAGCTAGTGGAGGACACCATGGCCAAGGTGGATGGCATGAGGGGCAAGGACAACTCTAAGCCGGTCTTTGTCAAGAAGGGAGCACCTAACACTGTTCCAACGTTTCGTAGCAACAATAACAACTTCAACAGCATAACAAGAGGCCAATTGCTGGAAGAGATGCGGCGGGAGATAAAAGAGTCAAAGTGGAAGGTAGGCAGTCGTCTGAAAACTGCAAGTTTTGTGATAAACCAGGACACCGAGCTGAGGAATGCTGGAAGAAGCTCGGGGCATGCTTGAGATGTGGTGGTCGTGACCACCGTATTCCGGATTGTCCTATGCTGAAGGACAGCCCGGGAGAGCCCAGAATGCACCACGGCGTCAGGGACGCCTTAATGCTGTCATAGAAGCTGACCTACCCGAGGAAGGGGGTATGGTGGAAGGTACCATTTCCATACACTCTCAACCTGCATTTGTACTTATTGATACGGGAGCTGCATATTCTTTTATTTCCACCACATTTGCTGCAACTTTACCTGTCAAACCTGTACCCTTGAAATCCAAGATCATTGTAGCCTCTCCACTAGGCTCAGAATCTGAACTCACTCACTACTTGCCAAAGTGTGAAACCATAATTGGAGGACACAATCTCCCTGCAGACCTTATCTGTTTAGACATGAAGGGTTATGATGCCATTCTGGGTGTCGATTGGCTAATTAAATATGATGCCGATGTAAACTGTCGCCATAGGAGGGTCACTTTTAAAAGATCAAACCTTCCAACTCTATCACTACTTGGCACCCGTTATCACAAACACCCTATCTTGATATCCTCCTTGAAGGCTTCTAAGCTGATCAACCAGGGTTGTGATGCTTTCCTAGTTTCCGTCTTGGCTACTGAAAAGAGGAAACCGACCTTAGAAGACATTCCAATAGCCAGGGAATATCCTGATGTATTTCCTGAGGAATTGCCTGGTATACCACCTGAGGGGAGGTAAATTTCACCATTGAGTTACTCCCTGGGGCAGCCCCTGTTTCAAAGGCCCCGTATCGCATGTCCCCTGTTGAATTGCAGGAGTTGAAGAGACAGATCCAAGAACTGTTAGATCAAGGTTTTATCAGGCCTAGTACATCCCCGTGGGGAGCGCCAGTACTATTCGTCAGAAAGAAGGACGGATCAATGAGGCTTTGCATTGACTACCGTCAGTTGAACCAGTTGACAATAAAGAACAAGTATCCACTACCCCGCATCGATGACTGTTTGACCAGATTCTGGCGCACAATATCAGATCTGATCTGCACTCACTATATAGATCTAGAGATATTCATATCAACTGATAATAGGATGGATATTAATCTGCATTCGGAGTAGGTATGGTCACTATGAGTTCGTCGGTCATGCCGTTCGGATTAACCAATGCTCCAGCGGCTTTCATGCAACTTATGAACAATATTTATAGGCCCTACTTGGACCAGTTCATAGTGGTGTTCATTGATGACATCCTTATTTACTCCAAATCCAAAGAAGAACATGAGGAACACTTGAAGGTTGCTCTGCAAGTGCTCAGAGATAACCAACTCTATGCTAAACTTAGTAAGTGTGAATTCTGGATGGAGGAAGTATCTTTCCTTGGTCACATCATATCCAAGGAGGGAATCTCTGTAGATCCACCAAGGTGGAGGCGGTAAAGAATTGGGAAAGGCCGACAACTGTGTCGGAAATCAGAAGCTTTCTGGGGTTAGCCGGTTACTATCGTCGCTTCATTAAAGATTTCTCAAAGATAGCTGTACCAATGACCAGGCTTACCAGGAAGGAGAATCCATTCGCATGGACTGATGAATGTGAAGAAAGCTTCAGGGATTGAAAGAACACCTTACCTCAGCACCCGTACTAACCTTGCCAACTGCTGGGGGTAGTTTTGAAGTATACACCGATGCATCCGGATCGGCCTTGGCTGTGTGCTGATGCAAGAAGGGAAAGTGGTATGCTACGCATCCAGACAATTGAAGAAGCACGAGGACAATTATCCCGTACATGATCTGGAGCTAGCTGCTGTAGTCTTCGCCTTGAAGATATGGCGTCATTATCTATATGGTGAGAAATTCATTGTGTTTTCTGACCATAAAAGCTTGAAATATCTGTTTTCTCAGCAGGACTTGAATATGAGGCAACGGAGGTGGTTGGAGTATCTCAAGGACTTCGACTTCTCTATTCAATATCATCCAGGAAAAGCAAATGCCGTGGCAGATGCTCTTAGCAGGAAGCCGATGGCTACCTTGTCCAGTCTCATGGTGAGTGAATGGAGGTTATTAGAGGACTTCGCCAAGTTAAATATTGATGCAGACATCATAGAGAAGGGATGTTTTGTTGCAAGTGTTAGAGCACAGCCCACACTATTGGAGGACATCACAACACTCCAAGACAATGACCCTATAGTTGTGGAGATTAAGGCTAATCTGGACCAGAGGCCAGATTTCTCATTAACGGAAGATGGAAGGCTATTGTTCCGGGATCGAGTCTGTGTACCCGACCATGCAGAAACAAAGAAATTGATTATGGACGAGGCTCACAAGACCAGATATACTATTCATCCTGGAACTACCAAAATGTATCAGGATTTGAAAAGAAGCTTCTGGTGGCCTAATATGAAGAGAGAGGTGGCGGAATATGTCGCCCGATGCTTAACATGTCAAAGGGTCAAGGCAGAACACTTACGACCCGCAGGTAAACTCAAACCCCTAGAAATTCCGGCATGGAAATGGGAAGGTATAGGGATGGATTTTATTTTCGGACTACCTAAATCTAGAGGTGGATTCGATGGTATCTGGGTTATAGTGACCGCTTAACCAAGTCAGCTCACTTCTTGCCAGTGAAGAATAAGTGGTCAATAGATGTTCTGGCTGCATTGTATGTGAAGGAAATAGTCAGATTACATGGAGTACCGGTGTCTATCGTGTCTGATAGAGACCCCAGGTTTACATCCCACTTTTGGAAAGGACTGCATTACTCCTTGGGATCTAAACTAAATTTTAGCACGGCTTTCCATCCACAAACAGATGGACAGACGGAGAGAACCAACCAGGTGATTGAAGATATGCTCAGAGCATGTGTCCTAGATTTTGGAGGTAGCTGGCATGAACACTTACCTCTTGTGGAGTTCGCCTACAATAATAGCTATCAAGCTAGCATTCAGATGGCACCATTTGAAGCACTTTATGGCAGAAGTTGCCGATCTCCAATATGCTGGTATGAGGTTGGCGAAAAACAAATGTTAGGACCAGAGATGATAAGGGAAACCACAGAGAAGGTGAAGCTTATCAGAGAAAGAATGGCAGTGGCGCAGCAAAGGCAAAAGGCATATGCAGATAATAGAAGAAGAGATCTGGAATTTCAGGTGGGTGAACATGTATTCTTGAAAGTGTCACCAGGCCGTGGGATCAGACGTTTTGGCATTAAAGGCAAGTTGTCACCAAGGTTTGTCGGGCCTTTCGAAATCCTTGAAAGAGTCGGCGAGGTGGCATATCGTCTAGCTTTACCACCACGAATGGAGGGAATACACAACGTGTTCCACATATCCATGTTGAAAAGTATGTACGAGATCCATGGCATGTCATAGAATATGAGCTTCTGGAATTCAACAAAGACGGAACATATCAAGAGAAGCCAATTAAGATTGTAGACCGGGAACTGCGCCAACTAAGGAACAAGGTTATCCCACTAGTAAGGGTTAGATGGAATCAACGCATGGATGAGGACGACACGTGGGAAACCGAGGAAGCAATGCGCAAAAGATTTCCGGAGCTATTCACAAGTAAGTACACCTCACTTGTAAAATCACTTGCTGTACATGAATTTGGGGACCAAATTCTCTTAAGTGGGGGAGGGTGTAGCACCCCGGAAATTTTAATATATATAGAAATCAAATTTAATAAAATGTCGGAGGGACCTCCAACATTATATATTAATGACCCAATATCATAAGCGGGTCAATGGACATCAATTGGCCCAATAATCAAATAAAGCTAGAGAATGCATGGAAATTCGTAACTCTAAATAGGCTGAAATTGGAAAGAGGCAATTTAAGTTGAATTGGGATGCAATCTTGCATTCTTGGCAACCCAAATTCGTGCCTATCTATGGTGGAAGGTCTCCTAAAGCCTCACACACTCTAAGGGAGGAAAGAATCCTCAAAAGATAGGAAACTGCCCTGTCAAAACCGCAGCTTAGCTTTCCTAGTTATAATAGGACTCCTAAACACCATGGTTGCTTAAGTACTCTACACCAAAACCTAGGAACGAGTTTTAGAACTTGCTGGGGTCGTGTGGAGAAGTTCTTGGTGGCTGGGGAGCAGGAGATCATCCACACCAAGGCGTTCTTCTTCCCCTGTTTCGTCTGCTGCGACCTGCACAGACCATCATCTTGAAGTCGACCAAAGGTGAGTCAAACCTAAACCAAACCTTGCAAGGCTTACCCCTGGAAAGAGGGTCAAGGCTACGTTCTAACCCAAGTGGAATTCTCAAATTCCATGCAGTAGACACGGAGCAGTAAGCGTTTTCCTCCGAGTGTCTGAACTCGGGTTTTCTGGAAAAATGAGATTTCTTCAACCCAGAAGGTAGGTTTTCTCGGGCCAAACTTTAATATATCCTATCCCAATGTGTAGAGCATCAAGTTAGCTTTCTTTTCCCACTGGTTTCATCGAATTCTATTGAGTATGTTTTGAGTTATAAGTGTTTTTCCAAAGTCGCGCACTGTTAGGGTTTTTCCCCTTCTTCTTTTTATGCACGTGATTCGAGACTGAATTTGACCGCACTTCCTTCACAAAGGTTTTTCTAATTGGAGTCACGATCATCTTTTATGTTGGACGTTTTGTCCAAGAACCCTTGGTTAGAGAGTTACAGGCGTGGGAATAGAGTCACTGCATGATACTGGGATTTCGGGCTACACTTGACTTTCTGTTCTTCATATGTTTTCTCGGGATTCGAGACTGAATTTGATCAAACCCCCAACATCAAAGTTCTTCTACTAGTTGTCTTCGTCATCTTTCGTGTTGAACGTTTTGTCTAAATGTCATTAGTTAGAGAGTTATAAGATAGGTAAGTGAATCACTGCATGAGACATGTTTTCAGGTCACACTTGGCCATAAATTTTGTCATGAAAGCCCTCTAGTGTCGACACTACCCCATCTAGTGTCGACACTGTCCCAAGGCAGCCCAGAGAGTGTTCTGGGAAGCCCTCTAGTGTCGACACTACCCCATCTAGTGTCGACCACTGTCCCAAGGCAGCCCAGAGAGTGTTCTGGGAACCATCTAGTGTCGACACTACCCCATCTAGTGTCGACACCCTGTCCCAAACAGCCCAGGAAGTGTTTGGGAAACCATCTAGTGTCGACACTGCCTCATCTAGTGTCGACACACTGTCCCAGTTTTACCGGAAGTTCTGGGAGACTGATCTAGTGTCGACACTACCTCTCTAGTGTCGACACACTGTCCATGTTTTCCAGAAGGTCTTCTGGAACCTGGCTCTAGTGTCGACACTACTTGAACTAGTGTCGACACTACCTGACCATTTTGTCATGTTTCTGCTTTGTGTTTGAAGCATAGTGTCGACACCAGCATGGATTGTGTCGACACTACCTTCACCAGATATTGCATATTTTGATTCTTTTCATTACATAATGTCTATTTAATGGCTTAAAAGTGTTTAACCCATTGAAAAATCCTTAATTACATGAATATTATTCTAATTGCTTTCTTAATGATATGATCATACTGAAACCTGTGATTTACTCTTGTTACCATTCTAGCTTGCTTTAAGTGATAAATTTTACCTTAAAATCTTGTAAACCCATTTGAAGCTAAATGCATGGTTCATTGCATGCCATCATGTCAAGTGTTTTTCCGAGAGTTTGAGACCGACGGATTGTGAATTTACACATGTGCATTTCTACACACTTATACATCTAGGGTGTGCACTTCTTTCTCTTCTGGTCTCGTGAGTGTGAATTGCCATCTAGACTAAAGCTATTAATGTAAAGATTGAACTAAATTGTAAACCTTATCTTCAGTTGTCGAATTTATCTCTTGACTATTGTCCTCATGGAATCATGTTCAACGTATTCTTCTTATCATCATCATGAACATGACATTACACATGCTTACATATTGAAACTCTCATTGGCCATTATTAATGACTGTGGTATCTTCATTTAAAATTTTACATGAGATGGCTGACAGGGCACGGAGTGTGTCCAAGGGCTCCAGTCTAGCCCCAATGACGGAGAGTCATAAATATACTGTTAACCATGGGGTATAATGATTACTGGCGTTGCATCTGCGCTGGGAGTACTTCTTGCTTGTTGAATGTTAGATACATAACCACATACACGTGTCCTGGTGTACATTCTTGATGGATCTTTTCTTGGTGTACATTGGTGTCTACGTGCCTGATTAGTGTTACTTGAACGTGCTTGTGCAATCTTGCTTGCTTGCTTGCTTGATATGGCCATCCTGCATTTATTGCAACTAGTGATATCTTGCTTTCTTGAAAACTATGGACATCAAGTGAAATCTTGCGTGCTTGTGCAAAGTGATCTATTGCTAGTTCTTTCTTGGCATCTTGTTCAAAATTCTTATTCTGTCTTGTTCACTCTATCCAGCTTGTTTTATATATCATGTTTTAATGAGTTTTGTTCGTACTTGCATATCGTTCATTGTACTTGCCTAGTTCTAAAATTAAATCACTTATATCATTGCCCGCACATTGAGATATAAATCCTACTGGGCTAGTTTGCTCATCCCCTACTTTTACCCAATCTAGGTGACTATGAAGTTCAAGAGGAAGAGCAAGTCGAGGAAGGGAATGCGTCCGAGTGAAGAGCGTTCCAAACATGAGTCTATCTATAGTTAGTTTATTATGAGTGTTAGAACAATGTAGTAGGAAGTGAGGTATATGTACTTTTGCTTTAATTGAGTCTTAGTCATGTATTAGTTTATCTGAGACAAATATGAGATTTGAATACAATTTATATTGAGTTCAACATTTGGGCCTATTATGATGTTTGTGTTGATACACATTTAGCGCGTGCTAGCTAGAGGCTTATTTGCCGACTGTCCACGTCTCGGAATATCGACTCGAATTATTCGAACTAATATCCGCTGCGTAATTCTCGGACGTGACACGGTTCCCTGTTAGCGACGTGGCGCTTGTCGCGGTGCCCTTCCCATCACGATGGGAATCAGACGGGCTAGGACGGCGCGCAGCGCCAGCTGCCTCGGGTGTTTCCGTGGCCCCATTGGCCTGTCGAAGTTGTGCCCAGGGGGGTTGCCCTTAGGACTTTCTGTTTGGGAACGCGGCAGGTGGCCTCCCGGCGTTCAGTGGACCGAAGGTGACACCCCGTGGTCGTGTCCTAGCAGCAGTGTTAGGAGGCTCGTTTTGTCTAATAATCGTTTGAACTGCCAATCGATTATTAGAAGAGCGATGGTTTCTGTTCTGTTTGGTGGTGTTCCGGTTTCGCGAGCCATGCCGTGTGTGCCGGCGTTGGCCGACGACCATTGTAGGGTTTCCAGAAGGGGTGTCGTGCGTGCCTGTGCCTGCTGGGCTTGTCTTGGTTACAAGCCAGCTGTGCCGGTTTCTATGGTGGTTGCCTCTCCAGTTCTCTTTCGCCCGGTGCTCGGCACTTGAGGGCTTGTCTGTGAGACAGGTTGTTACCGTTACCTGGGACCCCTAGCCCCGCGCGTCTGTTAGAGGGAGTTCTTCGGGAGGCGGGTGTGCTCAAGTCACAGACTTGGATCAGAGGGGAAAACGGTGGGGACAGTGGCATAGAGTCATTTGTAGAGCTCTCTTAGCTCGATCTGGGTCGCCGAGGTGGTTGAGGCGCTCTTCCGGTGCGGACCAGCTAGTCCTTCTCACTGCCTCGCTCTGCGTTGGTTCCGGAGCCGCGTAGGGAGGTTAGGCGTGGGGCTGTAGTTCGATCGGGCTGCGGTGGTTGTGGTTGTTCTTGCTGTGACTCGCTAGCCTCACTCTACCGGGGAGGTTGTAGGCAGGAGTCAGTGGCTGGCGAACGAGAGGGGTGGACTGTGTGTCCCTCTCTTGGCTGCCTGTGGCGGTGGCTTGGTTGTTCTTGTTGTGACGGTGGTTCACGTTGTTTCTAAGCGAGTCTAGTTGCCCTAGACTACACGGTGGTTGTAGCCTAGCCGTGTCTAGTTCTGTAAGCTTTGTTGGCTAGGCCTCGTGGGCCTTGTTTAGTGGTTTCCGCTCTGCGGGTTCTCTCGGGTGTCTTGTGTTGACACCGACCGCTGTTTCTGTAGACCGTACCTTTGTGTCGTCCGTGGTGGCACCGGAGGGTGTAGTTCCTTGACTTTGTGGCATGTCTGAGGTGCAGGGTGGCTCTGCTTGTGGCCCTCGACCTTGTGGAGGTCCGAGGTGGTCATGCTAGTGGTGAGACGTTCCTTCTCACGTGGTTGTTTCGGTGTCTCTCGGGTGACACCAGTTTGTTCCTTCCCGACCTCGTGGAGGTCTGGGATGTTTGGTGCTTGTGTCGTGAGACTCAAGTCTTACGTGGTTGCTCCAGTGTTCCGTGAGCTTCTCTGTCTCGGCGGGTGCGGCTGAGGTTGCTTGGTTCCGCATGTGTTGACTCCGCTGGTTCTGCAGGAGTTGTGTTTGGCCCGACCTTTGTTGTGGTCGAGGCTTTACTCTGTTCCGCTGCTTTGTAGCTCTCTGCAGTAGGTTTTCCCGCTTTATTGCTTTGTAGAGTAGCTTTGCTTCTGCTTTGTTGGAGTTCCTGCTGCTCTAGCTGGTAAGGAACTGGTTATCCTTACTGAGCCTTGTTCGCGAGGCTCACCCCCCTATTCTCTTCAGGTAGGGACTCGTTGTCGCAGGAGTTCGTTGCCGGACGGTCGTGGTGGCGGCTTGTTCGCCGTGCATTGCCAGCAGTGTGAGTTGTGAGTGTGAGCGCTTGTACCATGAGTTGAGAGTGGCCTTTTTGCAAGTCCTCGGGGTATGCCCCTTAAGGATTGCACCTTTCTTTCTGTACCTGTACTTTTATTTGGGACATGTTGTACATAATTTCTTTATTAATGTACAAACTTTCTTGTTATAGTTATTTGAATTCATTGCTTATCTCACTAGACTAAATTCTAACCATTCCGGGTCTTCGGATCCGTGGGTGGCGGCGCGACCTTCGGGGTCCCTGGCGGGGGTCTGGGAGGTTGGGTCGTTACAGTGGTATCAGAGCTCAGGGGTCCCAAGATTTGTAATGAGTTAAAAACTATGGCTGTCCCAAAGAAAGGTACTAGTACACTGCTGGCCCGTCCATGTAGAGTTGTTGTTAGGTGAGTTTTGGGCTATTTGTTGCAGGTGGCTAGCTTTCCAGCAGGGTCCGAGTGTGAGCTACAGGAGAGTGTTGCTGTTGTTGCTGGGTTGCGCGTGCTGCGAGCGTGGTTGCTGTTTTCCGCTCGCGCTGCGGTTGGTTTCGTCTTCGCCTGCGCGTCCATGTGGGTGTGTTACGAAGGCTGAGAGAGCCTGCGTGTGGTGTGGCCTTCACCGGTGCAGGGTTGTTGCCTGTGATCCGGTAGAAGGTAGTTGCCTTGTTGGATGTTCCCTTGTTGTTGGGGTGTGTCCTTGTTGGATGTCCCCTTGTTGTTAGGGTGTCCTTGTTGGATGTGCGTTTGGCCTTGTTTGCCTATGCACCGTAGGGCGCTGTGCTCTGCTCAGTCGATTTCTTTGATCGAGCTAGGCCTTGTGTGCCATGTTGCACCGCTGGTTGAGCGCTGCGACACTTGTCTGTGGTTGTTGCCAGCTTTATGCTGGCTAGTTGTGAACTCTGGTGAGTTGTTCCCGGAGTTCTTCTCTGTTGGTTCTAGTGGAGGTGAGGTTTCCCCAGAACTGTGTTGTGCTCATTTCTGGTTGTTGCGGCGTTGCCCTCTGGGTTGAGGTGCATCGCTTGGCTACTGCGTTTTGGTGGTGTTTCCCAGAACTATGTGTTGTCATCCTAGTGAGGTTTCCTCTCCCTTTGGGACTGTTTCTGTGCTCGTTAAAGTCTTCCACTGTGTTACCTCCTTGGTATGAGGTCTCTATTGTCTGGTTGGTTGTCGTTGCGTTGCCCTTGAGGTTGAGGTGCATCGCTTGGTTGCCCTATGTTCTGGTGCGGTTTCCCAGAACTGTTGGTTGTTGTCCTGGTGAGGTTCGCTCTTAGGACTATTTCGGGCTTGTTTCTGCCGGTTGTTGTGCTACCTCAGGGTTGAGGTATGCTGCTGTTGTGTTGGCCGTTGCGTTCTGGTGGGTTTTCCCAGAACGACGCCTTGGTTGTTCTAGTGGAGGTTCTCCCAGAACCAGTTTGTGTTGCTTCTGCTGGCTGCTGTGTTCTCTCTGTTGGCCGTGTGTTGGCCGTTTGTTTGGGCTGCGTTCTGGTGATGTTTTCCCCATAATGGTTCTTGGCGCTTTGGGTAGAGGTCCTCCCCAAGCTACCTTGTGTTTGTTTTGGTTGTCGCTTCTCTCTCTCTGAAGAGTTGAGCTGTCGACGTTGCCAGTGGGACTGTCCGTGTTACAATCTGCCTGGGCGTTGTCGGTCGAGGTGTTGTGCCCTTGGCCGTGTGTCTGGCCGTGGTGCTAGCCAGGTTGTCTTCTATTCGTTTTCGAGTTTTCCCGACTATGCTGGAGGGACTTTGTGTGTCCCCGTGGTCGGGTAGCTTGCTTCGTTTCTTGCGCCCAGCGTGCTCTGTCAGATGGTAGTCTGGTGAGTGCCGTGGGTGTCTGGCTGTTTGTGCTTCTATGGAAGAAACTCGTTGTGAGGGTCTCCTTCCCCTGCTTTCCGTTGGTTGCTCGGGTGATGTTGCTCCACTGTGGTGTTGTGTCACAAGGGTGAACATTGTTGTGGACCTTCGGGTGGAGTCATCTTCCCTTGAGTCACTTTTGGGTTGAGCTGGTTGCTCCCCTTGTTCCGATTTCCCCTGGTTGGTTGTGTTGCACTAGCACTTTGCGGTGTTGTGCAACTTTTGGGTTGGACTGTTATGTGCAGTCTACTTGTCTGCCTTTGGTCAAGGTGGTGGACCTTGACCCTGTGTGCAGCCCTGTGTTTTGACCGGTTAGCCGTGTTGTTAGCTTTCCAAGTTGGTTGTGCCGGCAGGACCACTTGTGGGTCCTTGTGGTTTAGTTGTTGTTGCTTGCGTTTCTGTGCCAACACACTCTTGCCGACGGTTGTTTGGTGAGCGTCGTGAGTGTTCGACTGGCTGTGCCTCCTGTGAAAGTGCTAGCCTTGCATTGTTGTTTCCTCTACTTCCCGTGGGTTGCTTGGGGTGGTGGTGCTTTCACATGGCATTTGGCGTCGTGTTGCGCACCGTGGCGACCTTTGTGGCGAAGGTCCCTCCCCTTGTGCTGTCTTGAAGTTTAGTTGGTTGCTCACCTCGTGCGCGTTGTTCCTTGTTGTGCGATAGGTTGTGGTGACCTATTGTCCCATCTCTTGCTATGCTGTTTCTTGTTTCCTGATTGGACGATGTAGGGCAGCGTGCCCTGTGTTCAGTGCGAGGCGGCACCGGTTTTCTCTGTTGTTTGGCTTGCTTGTGCAAGCATTGTTCCGATGTGTGTTTCCACTTGTGCCTCAGCTGTGCTTGGAGGCACTTATCGCCGTTTGGTGTGTAGCCCTCTCTGCCTGTGGTGGTAGGAGCGGTGCCTCATTTTGTGCGCTCTTCTAAGAGCCAATATGGTGGTTGAGCTCTTGAAGTTGCTAGTTCTCAGCGTGTTTTGCTTGTGTGGATCTCTGGTGGAGAGTCCCTTCCGTTGGCCATGAGTCGTTTCAGGCCGTTGGTGTAGTCGTGTACTGCACCTTGAGCGTGTTTCCTTTCGATGTTTCGTGTCTTTGTGCCTTGAGAGTTTGCGGCCAGTGTGGCCTGTTCTGCCCTTTTTGGATTGCGGCACTTCTTGCGGGTGGCTTTTGGCAGGTCTCTTGTGGAGAGTCCTTCCTGTTAGCCGTGTTGTTTCGGCCGTTGGTGCAACTGTTTTGCATCTTGCCTGGTTTTGGTGCTTGTGGCGGCACCATGTGCTCGTGCCCGAGTGGTTTGTTTTGTGCCATCTGGAGCCTGGGTGCGTTGTGTTGTACCTTGGGTGGCTCCTGATGCTTGTGTCAGCACCGTGTGTATGCCGTGTGTCCTGATCGTAAGCTTCATGCGTCGCTTCGCGAGTTTGCTCGGTGTTCGAGGCGTTAAGCTTTCCGCCTCTGGGGACACTTTGTGCTGGCCGTGCCTTGTGGCTGTACCGTTACCACCGTTTGGGTGGCTGTTGGGTTGAGTGTTTATTTACACTATTTCCCTCCTATTTTGATGATGACAAGAGTGTTTTCAAAAGCAATTCAAATGAAACATGTCAAATTATCATACCTGAAATCATGTCAAAAAGCATGTTTTAATCACAGTATCATTTATATTCATGATAAATCTTTTATCTAATGATACATGTGCTTTACATTTCAGGAACAATTTTTTCTATGAAAGTGTGTCGACACACCTCTCATGGTGTCGACACAAGGCCTCAGGTCCCAAGGCAGAAAATAGACAAATTTTCTAAAGTGTGTCGACACCATTGCAGATCAGGTCGACACTAGACCCAGTTCTCAGAACAGCCAGTTTGAAGAATTGGGACAGGAGGTCGACACACTCTCAGAGCAGGTCGACACAGGACACCTTTCCAGAAGCTCAGCTGTCAACTTCCAGACAAGTGTGTCGACACCAGTTGGGTTGTGTGTCGACACCAAGGTCTGTCAGAGACCATGCTTCAGCCTTCACTAGTGTGTCGACACAGCCACCAGGGCAGGTCGACACACTCCATCAAGATTCCAACTTATCTGTATTGCTTGCCACGTGTCCTTCTAGGGCGATCAGAATCTTCCTAGGACACGTGCCCTTGTACCCCAAAAGGGTATCTTTGAATCCTAAGGCTATAAAAGGTCTTTTCGGCCAGCCTTCACATCAGAGAAGTGACCCAACTCTCTTAGAGCCTCCAAAAAGCTCCTGGCGGCCAAAAAGAGCTCGTGCCTCCTTCCTCTGCTCTCCAAGTGCTTCCAGAAGACCAATTTCCACCAATTCAAGGTGTGGGAATTGGAATTTGATTCTTGAAGACTCCTCTGAAGCATTCCAAGGAGGCAGATCCTGTAGAAGACTTCTTTGGTGAAGAATTCGAGGAAGATCCAACTTCTCAGATTGCAGAGCATCGACTTGGACTTCAAGCTTCACAAGTTTCTTCCCAATTCAAGCTTCTACAAGGGAGTACACTGAAGAACGAAGCCTTTCAATACAATTTATCTTTTCTTTGTTCTTCTGAGATATCTTTTGAGATTATGCAAGTGCTTCTGCATAACTCTCTTTAGAGTTCTCAAATTTCGACTAGATCTGTTGCTAGAGGATCTTAGTCTTAAGTTGGTGTCTAGCAAGTTTTAGTGTGAGCTTTGTGCTCAAATTGTGTGAGCATTGTGCTCAGGTTGTTGTGAGCCGTCGAGCTCAGTTTGAGTTGTCAAGCTCAAGGTTGGTTTGAGCAGTCTTGCTCAGTGTTTCTAGAGTAGTCTTGCTCTAGAGGTCGTGTGAGTTGTATGCTCTGAAGTGTTGGAGTTGTTAGGCTCCTTTGGGTGTGTAGCCCAGTTGTGTTAGTGAAGCCTCACGGTTTGTGAGGGGTGGATGTAGGAATCACTTGGGTGATTTCCGAACCACCTAAAAAATCCTTGTGCATTTGTCTTCTGTGGTTTGATTGATTCATCCGCTAGATGCTTGCATAGGATCCGTCTTTAATTCACTTAATCAACTTGCTTCACATCTAAGTTTTTCAACTCACTCAAATCTAATCAGATCTGTAGTTTTTCACTGATAACATTGCCTCTGATTCTAAATAGTTTTCAAATTACTTAAGCTTCCGCAAAAGTGGCTAAGATCTATTCATCCCCCCCCTTCTAGATCCTTTCCACACATTCATTTCGATCCTTCATTGGTATCAGAGAAGGGTTTACATCGATCTGATTTGAACTGAGCAGTTTTTGTTCTGAGTATTGAGTGTTTGATTGTTTGCTTGTTTGTTTGCTTGCTTGTTTAACTCTTTCTCTGTGCATTTACTTAAGTGTCATGGACTCAAAGGGTTTCATTGCTGAGGGCCATTCCATAAATAGGCCACCATTCTTTAATGGTTTGGACTATTCTTATTGGAAGAACAGAATGCAAGTATTCTTAAGGGCCCAACTATGAGATCTGGAAAGTAGTTGAGGCTGGTCCCTATGAAAACCAGGGTGAGGAAGAACCTGGACGAGGGAACAAATAAGGAGAGCTACATTGAATTACAGTGCCATGAACATGATTCAATGTGCTGTTCATCCCAAGGATTATTCGAGAATCTCTATGTGCAAATCTGCCAAAGAGATGTGGGATAACTCGAATTACTCTATGAGGGAACATCTCAGGTCAAGGAGACCAAGGCAAATATTTTAGTTTCAGAATATGAACTCTTTATGATGAAATCTAATGAATCTATTTCTGAAATGTTTACCAGATTCATGGTGATAGTCAATGGACTCAAGACTTTGGGTAAGGAATACACTGATGCAGACTTGGTAAGAAAATCTTGCGTTCACTTTCTTCAGTTTGGCATACTAAGGCCACTGTCATTGAAGATTCAAAAGATTTGTCCAAAATCTCTTTGGATGAATTGATTGGATCCTTAATGACATATGAAATCAACTTAAAAAGAAATGAAGAACACAATTAAGAACAATCCTATGGCACTTAAAGCCTCTTCAAGCAAAAAGATAAAAGTCAGGATAAACAAGTTCTGAGATCTGAGTCAAATGAGGATGAAATTGCCCTCATGACTAGACAATTCAGAAAATTCTTGAAATACAGAAAGGGAAAAATGTCTGGGAAAAAAAATTTTTCTCAGGTAAGAAAAACTTTTCCTCTTCTAATTTCAACAAGAATCACAAATCTGACGAAAATATTGTCTGTTACAGGTGCAACAAACCAGGACACATGAAGGAGAGTGTCCTGAGAACAAGAAGAAAAGCACAACAAGTTCCAGAAATTTAAGAAGCCAAAGGCCATGGTGGCCACTTGGTCTGACGAAGACTCAAGTGAGGAAGAAGAAGAGAAGAAATTCTCAAGGTCTGAAGTGAGGAGGTTTGCTTCATGGCCAACAGCACAGATGAAAAGGTAAATACTTCCTTTGAAGACTATACTGTTGAAGATTGGCAGGATGTGTATGCAGAACTAGTTGAAAGATATTCTGAAATGAGAAAGAAAACAAACACATCAAAAAGAAAATTGAAAATCTTTACCATAACCAATCTTCAAACAATAGATCTTGTGAACTGGAAACTGAAGTAACAGAATTGCTTGAAGAAAAAGAAAATCTCCTGAACCTAATTGATAATTTAAAACTTGCCTCTCAAAAGGCCTCCCAAGAATTCAGAAACTTAACTGAAAAGCTGGAAATTGAAAAACAAGAAAAATAACAGAAAATTGAAGAAATTGAAGCTCTTAAAAACCAGCTAAAGGAAAGGGAGAAGGTTATCCAAACCTTCACAAAAGGCCAAGATAACCTAGAGGCATTGCTAGGATCCAACATGACAACCACATCTCATGGATTAGGATTCAACAAAAAGAAACCAACAAAAGAAAATCCAGTGAGAAAAAGGGAAAAACACCACTAATTAATTTTGTCAAGGGTCCTAATCTGGAAACACTGAAATCTAACAAACAGCAAACAAAACCCCAAAAAAAACTCAAAACAAATCAAAACTCAAAAACAAAAGAAGACTGTCAGGTCGACACAGTCCCCTGACAGGTCGACACTAGTCCACAAGAAGAAGACTTCTGTGGCTGCTGTGTCGACACCAGTACAGGAGAGGTCGACCTGCTCAACACCAAAAATCATAAACAACTCAACCAAAAATTCAAATAAAAATCTGAAAATAAGAAAAAGGGAAAAGAATAATCCATGAAAAACCTTGGACCTCCAAGACAACACTTCAAGAAAATTGGATTAATCCTTGGAACCAATGGTATGAAAATCCCTGTTGGTATTATCCTCAATACCCTTATCCAAATTTCTGGATGTACCAACCCAATCCATGGATTCCACCTCCTCCTCTGAACTCAAATTTTCAAATGAAAAACTCCCCTCCTACCAAAAACAAAGATCTTGGTGCTTTCATTCCTAAAAGAAAGAACAAACAGAAAAAAGCTGAAAACACCAAAGTAACAAAACAAAAATCTAAAAAAAATCAAATTTGGGTGAGAAAGGATTTGATGTCTTTGTTAAATCATTCTGATGGTCCCAACTCTGTTTGGGTACCAAAATCTTCTCTCTCCATTGATCTTTGTGCAGGAAGGTCGTGCACCCAACACCAATGTTTGGTTTCTTGATAGTGGGTGTTCACGACACATGACTGGAGATAGAGCCAAATTTTCCTGTCTAATTGAAAAGGAGGGAGGGTCAGTCACCTTTGGAGGTAAAAATAAAGGAAAGATCATTGGATCTGGTAAGGTTGGTCAAACTTCTTCAAACTCAGTAGATAATGTTTTGTTAGTTGATGGACTTGATTATAATTTGCTCAGTATCAGCCAACTATGTGACAAAGGTCACAAAGTTGTGTTTGAATCTGATTTTTGCAAGATAATTGATTCATCAACTGATAAAATCAAATTCTTTGGAAAAAGAGAAAACAATGTCTACATGATCAACCTTAATAAAACTTTTCTGAAAATCTTTGTTTTGTTGCAAATAAAGATGAAATTGCATGGACTTGGCACAAAAGACTTGGCCATGCAAGTTTCAGAACTTTGAATAAGTTGTTAAGATTGAAACTGGTTAAGGTCTCTTCCTGAATCTTTTTCTAGTGTTGAAGGTCAAATTTGTGGGATCTGTGCTAAAGGAAAACAAACTAGGAAATCTTTTAAACCTTCAATGAGGTACTCACATCTAGGCCACTAGAACTTCTTCACATGGACCTTTTTGGACCAACAAGAGTTCTAAGCTTAAGTGGCAAGAGATATGGGTTTGTAATCATTGATGACTTTACTAGATTTACCTGGGTTATTTTTCTATCCCACAAAAGTGATGCATGCCTTGAATTCAGGAATTTCTGTACCACTATCTTAACACTTATCCATTTAAAATTAAAAACATTTTAACTGATCATGGGGGAATTTGATAACACATCCTTTTCTGATCTATGTGCTGAATTTCAAATCTTTCACAAGTTTTTTTCACCTAGAACTCCAGAACAAAATGGAGTTGTGGAAAGAAAGAATAGAACTCTTGTGGAAATGGCTAGATCCATGCTATTAGGAAGTAATCTGCCCAAATCCTTCTGGCTGAAGCTGTTAACACAGCCAATCATATCCTAAATAGAGTTTTGATCAGACCAAAGATCAGAAAAACCCCCTATGAATTGTTGAAAAACAAAAAGCCAACTGTTTCTTACTTCAAAACTTTTGGGTGCAAGTGTTTTGTACACAATAACAACAAAGAAAACCTTGACAAGTTTGATGCTAAGAGTCAGGAAGCTATCTTCCTTGGCTATTCTGAAGTGTCAAGGGCTTTCAAAGTGTACATATTAAAACCAAAACTGTTGAAGAATCACCACATGTTATTTTTGATGAAAATTCCTTTTCCACTAATGATTCTAAATCTTGCAGGGAAAAATAAGACAATGAAGAGGATGACCTCATTGTGGATTCTTCACCACCGTTGAGGAGATTAACAACATTGAAGAGAACCTGAACAACAACTCACCATCTCCAAATGGTTCAGGTAATATTGCTCCAGAAGTGGGCACTTCTCAACAGGTAATTTCTGAACCTCGTTTTCTAAGAGATCACCCATTAGACAGTAGTTGGCAACTTAAATGATAGAGTTAGAACCAGATCATCTTTTTGCAAAACATTGAAGAAGACTCACTAGCTCTAATTTCCCAAATTGACCCAAGTCAATTGATGAAGCCTTATCCAGTTCTGATTGGATTAATGCTATGCATGATGAACTTCATCAATTTGAAGAAATCAAGTGTGGGAATTAGTGCCTAGACATAGTGACCAAACAGTGATTGGCACTAGATGGGTTTTCAGAAATAAATTGAATGAAGCTGGTCAAGTAATAAGAAACAAAGCTAGGCTAGTTGCAAAGGGGTATAACCAAGAATTTGGAATTGACTTTGAAGAATCTTATGCCCCTGTAGCTAGACTAGAAGCTGTGAGAATTTTCCTTGCTTTTGCATCCTCCATGAAATTCAAAGTCTTTCAAATGGATGTCAAAAGTGCATTTCTAAATGGATATATAAAGGAAAATGTTTTTGTTGAACAACCTCCTGGATTTGAAAATGAAAAATATCCTAACCATTTTTCAAACTTAATAAGGCACTCTATGGTCTTAAACAAGCTCCAAGAGCTTGGTATGATCGTTTGAGTTCCTTTTTACTTGAAAAAGGATATTCTAGAGGTAATGTTGATCAACATTGTTCACAAAAACAGTAAAAAATCAAATAATTGTTGTCCAAATTTATGTTGATGACATAATATTTGGATCAACTAATAAAGGCCTTTGCACTGAATTTTCAAATCAAATGCAGAATGAATTTGAAATGAGCTTAATGGGAGATTTAACATTCTTTTTGGGATTGCAGGTTAACCAAACACATGAAGGAATCTTCATCAGTCAAACCAAATATGTCAAAGAGCTACTGAAAAGGTTTGACTTTCAGAACCTCAAACACTCAAGCACACCCATTGCAATAAATGCTAAGCTAGAAGAAGACCCATCTGGTAAGTCAGTAGATCCAAAGACCTACAGAGGTATGATTGGCTCTCTGCTCTACCTTACTACTTCTAGACCTGACATTCAGTTTTGTGTGTGCTTATGTGCTAGATTCCAATCTAATCCTAAAGAAAGTCATATGCTTGCTGTGAAAAGAATTTTTAAATATCTTGTTGGAACATGTGACTTAGGAATTTGGTATCCTGCTGGTTACAAGTTAGAATTGTTTGCCTATTGTGATGCTGATTATGCTGGGTGTAAGTTAGATAGAAAAAGCACAAGTGGCTTGTGTGTATTTCTAGGTGGGTGCCTTATTTCTTGGGCTTCTAAGAAGCAACATTCAGTTGCTCTGTCAACTGCAGAAGCTGAATATGTTGCAGCAGGTAGATGTGGAACTCAGATTCTCTGGGTGAAACATCAACTTCTTGATTATAACCAAGATTTAGGGTGTACCCATCCTATGTGATAACACAAGTGCAGTCAACCTTTATAAAAACCCCATTCAGCACTCTAGAACAAAACACATTGAAATTAGGCATCATTTCTTGAGAGATGAGGTTGCAAAGAAATCATTTGAACTCCACTTCATTGAAACTGAAAAACAAATTGCAGACATATTCACAAAACCCCTTCCTGAAAATAGATTTTCATCTTTAAGGAGAGAACTTGTCTTTGCAGGTGTCCACCTTCTTGATTTCTCTCTAGGTTTGGGTTGAGTGTTATGCATTGTCTAAGGGGGAGTTCGTTGCATTTCATAGCTCTTTGCTTCCCTCATTCACATTGTTCATATCTCTCTCACTTTCAATTCTAATTTTTTTTCTTACAATAAATTCTCCACTCTTATTGTGTTGACACTTCAAGGTATATCAAATAGTGACTTGGAGAAGGACAGGTATACTTGTCTGGAACCTTTCACTATGCGTGAGAACATATCTCCGCCAAGTACTAAGAAATGAATATGCAATTGTTGAGGAGAGTTCTTGTTGTCCAAGAAGAAAATTTCTTTCTGATTTCAAATTGCATATCTTTATTTTGATGAAAAATGGTTGAAATCATCATCTCAGGGGGAGCTAGAAAATTCACAAGTCATCTTTTTGCAAAATTCAAAACCCTTCATGCATTTCATCAATTCCTTGCATGATGTCCTCATTCTAAAGTCTAGAGTCACAAAATGAACCTTGAGTGATTTATTATATTTTTACTAATCAACTTTCAACTATGTCTCTCAATCCACAGAATTCAGATCTCTTCCTAGACTAAATAACAATTTGTGCCTTGAACTTAAAACATTTCCTTGTTTGCAACTGATGACTGGATGTATTTGAATTCTATCTCACAACTCTCCAAAATCTTGTAAAATCCAACAGAGCAATGGCATCTGTGCTGGGAAACTGCACACCTTCACAATGAATAAGTGTCATGTATGTCATGAGGCATTATTGCTAACTCTGTTCAAAGGGGATCAAAATTGAAAATAAATTCAAAACTAAGCAAAAATGTGCTATGCTTTTTGATGATGACTGAGTAACTGGAAATATTGGCGTCTACAAAACGTATATTTTTATGTCAAAAGGTCATCATTTACCCCTTTGAGACTTGACAATGACTAAATCTTAAGTATCCAGGGACTATGGTGTGTAAAAAGCACTAGTACTTGAGTGAAAGAGATTTATATCATTTGATAGTTTGTTAAAAGAAAAAAAATATGAAAATTATTGGAGATTTGTTTAGAAAGAATCATCTTCTTCCTTCATCAAGTTGTTCTTTAGTTTGTGTTTTACATTCAACACAATTGTATTTGGTCTAGATGACATCTTAATTCTTGAAAATTGAGAAACATGGTAGTTTTTGGTTGATTGTTAGATACATTATATCCCTCAATTTATCATCTTGTTGACTCAAGTCTTGGAATGCTAATATCCTGTTGGGAATTGCTTGAAAAACTTGATTTGTGATGAATTCTTGCAAAATATAACAAATGAATTTTTAAGCCCCTTAAAAATCCTTGAATGATAATTCCTCTCATTCGTTATCATTCTAAAGATGTCCCCAAATTTCTCAAAAATGTCCTCTTAAAAATCAAATTTTCATCAAGGCCGTGTCGACACACATTGTGACCCGTGTCGACACACACTCTGGGTCAGGTCGACACACCCTCTTCATGTGTCGACACAACCCTTGCCAGAATCCTTTTTAGACCATTAGCCTCAGTTTGGTAATGGGTTGGAGTTTGAGTTAACTCCAACCCATGACTAAAGTTACCCAAGGTTAACTCAAAATTTGGTTTGTTTTTTTCCGAGTTAACTCACTTGTAGTAAAGTGAGTTAACTTACTTTTTCTTGTGTGGTTTGGTAAAATCAAGTGAGTTAAATTTTTACAGGTGTAGCAAAATACCCCAACTACCCTTTCATGGTACAAATACCTGAACATATCCAGTTGGCGGCGGTTGGCGATTTTGTGTGTTGGCGCCAAATGCTGGGGCACGTATGCTTTGCTGGGGCGACTTGCCCTTTTTTTTTTTTTTTTTAACGCCACCACCCAGCGAAAACGGTGTTCTTTGTTTTGGTTAACCTGGCTGAACACAATGCTTTGCAAAACCTGGGTAATTTGTTTTGGTTAACCTGAACCTAACTCGAGCACCAGCGACTTCTGTTTTTTCTTTTTTGGTTAAGAGAAAGCACCAGCGTGAAGATTTCTCTTTAACATGTGCTGTTTTTTTTTTTTTTTTTTCGGATAAAGAATCATGGCAGACATGTTCTTATCACATGGTAGATATTATTCAAATCTCATTCACTATAATATATTTTCCATGCATCTCAAATTAACTGATTTATATAGCTTATAAATTTTGAAAAAAAACTGACAGAATCTCCCTTGTTTTTACAACAAATGGTACTCAATGAACCTATTTTTACACCTGTACACCATATTTACAGAAGCAATTAAACAGTGTTCAAATATTTCATCTCAAACATTACCATCACCACAATAAAGACATTACAATGTTCAAAATATCAACATTTCAATGTCCAAATATAAAATGTCCACAATTAAACATGTGCACCGTTACAATGTCCACATTTCATTGGTACGCCACAATGTCACAATAGTTCATGCACTGGCCCAATCCTTAAACAAGTTGAGAAGATTATTGCGTATTGACAAACGTCTGCCCTTGAACCATGCAGCTAATGGTTGAACTGCAATAAAATTAAACGATATGTAAAGTTAAGCATTTGCAAAGTGTAGAACTATAAAGAACTAGATGGAGCTTATGGTTTTAACCTGCAGGGCTAATGATGTGCCGAACACCAAAAAGTTACTTGATGTGAGCTCAGTTGGGTACAATGAGCTTGTTTCATTTAGTAAAATGAATGAACCACTCTCGATATAGTGAAGTTCTGCTTTTGTGAGTGAGAGGCACACTTACGAACCATCATCCTCTCATGCACAACCAGTGTGGAACTTAACACTCACCCTGCCTTCAGATCAAAACCACAGAGGTCCAGCATGTGAGATAAACCATACATGGACCAGAGTAAGAACAGGAGATAAAACATTGCTCAAGATTGGGTCATCCAACCCAAAACTGTATGGTAGTGAGTTCAGTAGGGACTGTATTTTTGCAATTTATCATTTTGATTCCACTAAATATGGCACTGCTATAATATGCCCCTGTGAAGACCAATTAGGCTCTCACAAATGGACAATGAAAAATAAGGCACGTATAATCCAGGAACATAGGTACAAGATGCAATACAAATAAGTTGGGAATCCAGGAACATAGGCACCACATTATGTTCACACCTTTATCTTTTTCTCTCCACCACCATGTGAAACTATTTTAAAAGGGACAATTTGAAATTCGATTCTGCCTTACATGGAATTCACAGAATAAAAAAAATTGCAGATACACACTGAAGATGATCCTCATTCATGCACCTCGATACGACATGGATATGCAAAATTGCAGTGGTACCATGAGATAAGTAAAATTTATTACAACATTTAATCAAATAAGTAAACTAGATAATTTACTAGAGTATACTTGTTGCACTGTTGACAACACAATGCCACAATGGGACATGCTTGTGTGGAACTTAGGTGTGCAGCAACTCAATACTCATCTACTAAACCAATTAAGTGAACTGGCCATTAGGGAACTGAATTGTAGATTTTACAATGCCAGTCATTTCTAGAAGTTCTTGAAGGAAGGGATGTAGTTTCATAACATCAGTCCTCTAAATTTCCCAACCTATAAGCAAAGACAATAGTCTAAGAATGCATGCAGTACTTTGGAGTTAAAGGTACAACATATTGAGAGCTAACATTTGTTAATCAGCATAAGAAGATTCAGAAAACCCACACATGCAGTCTCAGACTCTCACGAGATTAAATATTATCCGCAGATGAAATCTGGACAATATGTTTCATTTGCAAGAAGTGAAATATTCCATAATATTCCAGATCCCATCCATGCAGAAGTATTATGGATGAAAAATACCGCTCCAACTGAAAGAATGGGAATGCTAGCTTCCTTGTCAAGATAAGTTAGAAGGAAAAAAGAGTTCTTACCGGTTTGCGACATTGTCGATGACACAAACGGGGCACTTTTCAATATGCCTGTACTTTGAACATTTAGAAAATAAAGAAGAAGAACAAATACATGAAACAATAACAGTGTGCTCACAAGAATTACATGAGCAGTTCAAAGAGATGATAGAAAGAAAATGAGATAAAGGGAGGCACTTGAGGTTTCAAATACTGGATGATTGCAAGCACTTCTCTGCACGATTTGTACAATGTGTCTAAGGAAAAAAGTATAAGAATGTCATGTTTTTTGTAATATATGGTGTAAATAAAAGCCATTAGGTTAGAAGAGTAAAGGCATAAAAGAATACTAATTGACAAAGGAAAGGCATTAGCTTACACTTTTAAACATGAAGTAGAAACTACCATCCAGATGACCCTAATACTACTGGACGTGTCCACTCATCTGCCAACTCAAGCAATGGCTCATTCCCTTGGTATGCATTATTCAATGGTTTGTTGAGTCAATGCAATACTATTCCATTTAAACTAGGAATTGTTTCTTGTTTTGCCACTGTTAAATAAAGAAATATCAGATCACCTTTTCTTAGAGATGAACGTACTGTATACTGTTCCTATCCAAGGTAATTTCAAAAGAAAAGTTTAAAATCTCCCAAGAATCTATCAATCAATTGTAAGGGAGTTTAATATGAACACAAACACATATGAAGCAAACTTTTGATCATATTCAGGTAAGCCACAAGGACGAAGCAATTCACATGGAGATAATTGTTGTAAACAAGAAGATAATGTTTACATATGATGGCACTAATATAGAAGTACTCAGCAGTATTTATTTTTTCTGGAAATTACGGATGGAAACTGAGATTTTCAAAACAATGAACTATGATACCCCAACCTGGACAGCAAGAAAATGTAGGAAGTTCTGAGGAGCATACTAACCCCACGCAGGCAGCACAAAAGGGGAGAGGGAAGCACCCAAAACACAACAAAGAAAAACCGATTGAGGAGAATGCTAACCGTATAAATAGAGGAGACATCTCATTTAAACAACAAGGGAGCAGTCAAATGGATGTATCAAACTTTCCAAGCGCATCCTCTGAAGCCCGTCGAGGACATGCGTTGTCGATCGCCCAGTGAGTACTTTACCTAAAGCAACTGGCGAAGGTACATAAAGTAAGACATAGGTAAGAGGTAAAAACAGAGTCCAGGGTCACTACCTTCTGCTTCGATGTGGTAGGGCTTCACGAGCTGCAGATTGAGCCTCAAAGATTCGCTCACGGAGCGAGGGATAGGCTGGAGATAGGGCAACAGGTCACGGGCCGGAGTTGGGGGGGTCGGAGATGGGGGCGACGATGGGGCCTCGGGCCTCTGAAGATGTCTCGATCAACTCTAGAAATCCGCACAGGGAGGAAGCAGTATCCCTACGCTAGCGGGACGTCCTTCAAGCTCAGTCCGGTCTGAGCTGTTGCGTCCACTGCCAGAGCGGGGGCGACCTTGGGGGGAGATGGGGGAGAGAAGAACCAGATGGGGGCGACGATAAGGGGAGATGGCGGACAGGAAAACCAAATGGGGGCGACGATGGGGGGAGATGCGTTGCCGAAAGGTTGATGCCGGACGTCGGAAAGGGTCGGAGCAGAAGCAGTCGCCGGTCGGAGCAGAAGCAGTCGCCGGTAGGAGCTCTGTGAGTCGCCGGTCGGAGCTGTGTGAGTCGCCGGGTAGGATGATGCCGTAGTCGATTTCGGCGACAGGGGTAGGGGACAAGGCGACCAGGCGCGCACATGGGCTCTGTACGGTAGGGGTAAAGTGGGTGTGTTCCACCAGAGTTAACTCTGATCAGGGGGTTGAGGTGGGTTAGAAATCTTTGAGTTAACTCAGAGTTAACTCAAAGTTACCCATGTGTAGATTGAGTTAACTCATTTTACTTACCAAACTACAATTTGAGTTAAGTTTGAGATAACCATGAGTTAACTTTGAGTTAACCCTCTACCAAATTGAGGCTTAGGGTTTATGATTACCCCTTGTTGTTCCTGCGGGACAGTGTACCACTGAAACCCCTTTTGGGCATCAGGTCGACCCGACGGCCCTCTTTCTCATTGTTTCCGGTAAGAATCTCCACCATTTTCTCTCTAAATCACATCCACTCTTCCTCTTCCTCCTCCTCCTCCACCTTCTACCTAATGTAATCTTGTTTTGATGATGTCAAAGGGGGAGAAGAAAGAAAGAAAGAATGAATGAAAAATTATTGTAATGTTTTGGGAGAAAATGAATGAACTTGATGTAATGTGTTTCTGAATTGAAATGAATGAAATGTTTGTTTGCTTGTCTCAATGAAACTTGTTGTGTCATTGTGAATGAAAATCTTTGTGTTTGAATACTTGTTAAGTTGCTTGACTTGTGTGTACAAAAATCTTAATTCAAGTAACATTGTGTTTCACAAATGCACCATCAATTGTTACTGAAAAATTTCAAAAAGTCTTTGACAAGTATAAACAAAAAGAAAACAAAATTTTGAATAACAAAAATTGCTTAAAATCACACTTCATCAAAACCACATTGAAATATGGATTTAATGTTGCCATCATCAAAAAGGGGGAGATTGTTGGGTTGAGTGTTTATTTACACTATTTCCCTCCTATTTTGATGATGACAAGAAGTGTTTTCAAAAGCAATTCAAATGAAACATGTCAAATTTATCATACCTGAAATCAATGTCAAAAAGCATGTTTTAAATCACAGTTATCATTTATATTCATGATAAATCTTTTATCTAATGATACATGTGCTTTACATTTCAGGAACAATTTTTTCTATGAAAGTGTGTCGACACACCTCTCATGGTGTCGACACAAGGCCTCAGGTCCCAAGGCAGAAAATAGACAAATTTTCTAAAGTGTGTCGACACCATTGCAGATCAGGTCGACACTAGACCCAGTTCCCAGAACAGCCAGTTTGAAGAATTGGGACAGGAGGTCGACACACTCTCAGAGCAGGTCGACACAGGACACCTTTCCAGAAGCTCAAGCTGTCAACTTCCAGACAAGTGTGTCGACACCAGTTGGGTTGTGTGTCGACACCAAAGGTCTGTCAGAGACCATGCTTCAGCCTTCACTTAGTGTGTCGACACAGCCACCAGGGCAGGTCGACACACTCCATCAAGATTCCAACTTATCTGTATTGCTTGCCACGTGTCCTTCTAGGGCGATCAGAATCTTCCTAGGAACGCGTGCCCTTGTACCCCAAAAGAGTATCTTTGGAATCCTAAGGCTATAAAAGGTCTTTTCGGCCAGCCTTCACATCAGAGAAGTGACCCAACTCTCTTAGAGCCTCCAAAAAGCTCCTGGCGGCCAAAAAGAGCTCGTGCCTCCTTCCTCTGCTCTCCAAGTGCTTCCAGAAGACCAATTTCCACCAATTCAAGGTGTGGGAATTGGAATTTGATTCCTGAAGACTCCTCTGAAGCATTCCAAGGAGGCAGATCCTGTAGAAGACTTCTTTGGTGAAGAATTCGAGGAAGATCCAACTTCTCAGATTGCAGAGCATCGACTTGGACTTCAAGCTTCACAAGTTTCTTCCCAATTCAAGCTTCTACAAGGGAGTACACTAAAGAACGAAGCCTTTCAATACAATTTATCTTTTCTTCTGTTCTTCTGAGATATCTTTTGAGATTATGCAAGTGCTTCTGCATAACTCTCTTTAGAGTTCTCAAATTTCGACTAGATCTGTTTCTAGAGGATCTTAGTCTTAAGTTGGTGTCTAGCAAGTTTTAGTGTGAGCTTTGTGCTCAAATTGTGTGAGCATTGTGCTCAGGTTGTTGTGAGCCGTCGAGCTCGGTTTGAGTTGTCAAGCTCAAGGTTGGTTTGAGCAGTCTTGCTCAGTGTTTCTAGAGTAGTCTTGCTCTAGAGGTCGTGTGAGTTGTATGCTCTGAAGTGTTGGAGTTGTTAGGCTCCTTTGGGTGTGTAGCACAGTTGTGTTAGTGAAGCCTCACGGGTTGTGAGGGGTGGATGTAGGAATCACTTGGGTGATTTCCGAACCACCTAAAAAATCCTTGTGCATTTGTCTTCTGTGGTTTGATTGATTCATCCGCTAGATGCTTGCATAGGATCCGTCTTTAATTCACTTGATCAACTTGCTTCACATCTAAGTTTTTCAACTCACTCAAATCTAATCAGATCTGTAGTTTTTCACTGATAACATTGCCTCTGATTCTAATAGTTTTCAAATTACTTAAGCTTCCGCAAAAGTGGCTAAGATCTATTCATCCCCCCCTTCTAGATCCTTTCCACACATTCATTTCGATCCTTCAATTGGTATCAGAGAAAGGTTTACATCGATCTGATTTGAACTGAGCAGTTTTTGTTTCTGAGTATTGAGTGTTTAATTGTTTGCTTGCTTGTTTAACTCTTTCTCTGTGCATCTACTTAAGTGTCATGGACTCAAAGGGTTTCATAGCTGAGGGCCATTCCATAAATAGGCCACCATTCTTTAATGGTTTGGACTATTCTTATTGGAAGAACAGAATGCAAGTATTCTTAAGGGCCCAGAACTATGAGATCTGGAAAGTAGTTGAGGCTGGTCCTTATGAAAACCAGGGTGAGGAAGAAACCTGGACGAGGGAACAAATAAGGAGAGCTACATTGAATTACAGTGCCATGAACATGATTCAATGTGCTGTTCATCCCAAGGAGTATTCGAGAATCTCTATGTGCAAATCTGTCAAAGAGATGTGGGATAAACTCGAATTACTCTATGAGGGAACATCTCAGGTCAAGGAGACCAAGGCAAATATTTTAGTTTCAGAATATGAACTCTTTATGATGAAATCTAATGAATCTATTTCTGAAATGTTTGCCAGATTCATGGTGATAGTCAATGGACTCAAGGCTTTGGGTAAGGAATACACTAATGCAGACTTGGTAAGAAAAATCTTGTGTTCACTTTCTTCAGTTTGGCATACTAAGGCCACTGTCATTGAAGATTCAAAAGATTTGTCCAAAATCTCTTTGGATGAATTGATTGGATCCTTAATGACATATGAAATCAACTTAAAAAGAAATGAAGAACACATAATTAAGACCAATACTATGGCACTTAAGGCCTCTTCAAGCAATAAAGATAAAAGTCAGGAGAAAACAAGTTCTGAGGAGTCTGAGTCAAATGAGGATGAAATTGCCCTCATGACTAGGCAATTCAGAAAATTCTTGAAATACAGAAAAGGAAAAATGTCTGGGAAAAAGAAGTTTTTCTCAGGTAAGAAAACTTTTCCTCTTCTAATTTCAACAAGAATCACAAATCTGACGAAAATATTGTCTGTTACAGGTGCAACAACCAGGACACATGAAGGGAGAGTGTCCTGAGAACAAGAAAGAAAAGCACAACAAGTTCCAGAAATTTAAGAAGCCAAAGGCCATGGTGGCCACTTTGTCTGACGAAGACTCAAGTGAGGAAGAAGAAGAGAAGAAATTCTCAGGCTCTGAAAGTGAGGAGGTTTGCTTCATGGCCAACAGCACAGATGAAAAGGTAAATACTTCCTTTGAAGACTATACTGTTGAAGATTGGCAGGATGTGTATGCAGAACTAGTTGAAGATATTCTGAAATGAGAAAAGAAAACAAACACATCAAAAAGAAAATTGAAAATCTTTACCATAACCAATCTTCAAACAATAGATCTTGTGAACTGGAAACTGAAGTAACAGAATTGCTTGAAGAAAAAAAATCTCCTGAACCTAATTGATAATTTAAAACTTGCCTCTCAAAAGCCTCCCAAAATTCAGAAACTTAACTGAAAAGCAGGAAATTGAAACAAGAAAAATAACAGAAAATTGAAGAAATTGAAGCTCTTAAAAAAGCTAAAGGAAAGGGAGAGGGTTATCCAAACCTTCACAAAAGGCCAAGATAACCTAGAGGCATTGCTAGGATCCAACATGACAACCACATCTCATGGATTAGGATTCAACAAAAAGAAACCAACAAAAGACAAATCCAGTGAGAAAAAGGGAAAAACACCACTAATTAATTTTGTCAAGGGTCCTAATCTGGAAAACGCTGAAATCCAACAAACAGCAAACAAAACCCCAAACAAAACTCAAAACAAATCAAAAACTCAAAAACAAAAGAAGACTGTCAGGTCGACACAGTCCCCTGACAGGTCGACACTAGTCCACAAGAAGAAGACTTCTGTGGCTGCTGTGTCGACACCAGTACAGGAGAGGTCGACCTGCTCAACACCAAAAATCATAAACAACTCAACCAAAATTCAAATAAAAATCTGAAAAATAAGAAAAAGGGAAAAGAAATAATCCATGAAAAACCTTGGACCTCCAAGACAACACTTCAAGAAAATTGGATTAATCCTTGGAACCAATGGTATGAAAATCCCTGTTGGTATTATCCTCAATACCCTTATCCAAATTTCTGGATGTACCAACCCAATCCATGGATTCCACCTCCTCCTCTGAACTCAAATTTTCAAATGAAAAACTCCCCTCCTACCAAAAACAAAGATCTTGGTGCTTTCATTCCTAAAAGAAAGAACAAACAGGAAAAAGCTGAAAACACCAAAGTAACAAAACAAAATCTAAAACAAATCAAATTTGGGTGAGAAAGGATTTGATGTCTTTGTTAAATCATTTTGATGGTCCCAACTCTGTTTGGGTACCAAAATCTTCTCTCCATTGATCTTTGTGCAGGAAGGTCGTGCACCCAACACCAATGTTTGGTTTCTTGATAGTGGGTGTTCACGACACATGACTGGAGATAGAGCCAAATTTTCCTGTCTAATTGAAAAGGAGGGAGGGTCAGTCACCTTTGGAGGTAAAAATAAAGGAAAGATCATTGGATCTGGTAAGGTTGGTCAAACTTCTTCAAACTTAGTAGATAATGTTTTGTTAGTTGATGGACTTGATTATAATTTGCTCAGTATCAGCCAACTATGTGACAAAGGTCACAAAGTTGTGTTTGAATCTAATTTTTGCAAGATAATTGATTCATCAACTGATAAAATCAAATTCTTTGGAAAAAGAGAAAACAATGTCTACATGATCAACCTTAATAAAAACTTTTCTGAAAATCTTTATTTTGTTGCAAATAAAGATGAAATTGCATGGACTTGGCACAAAAGAGTTGGCCATGCAAGTTTCAGAACTTTGAATAAGTTGTTAAGATTGAAACTGGTTAAGGGTCTTCCTGAATCTTTTTCTAGTGTTGAAGGTCAAATTTGTGGGATCTGTGTTAAAGGAAAACAAACTAGGAAATCTTTTAAAACCTTCAATGAGGTACTCACATCTAGGCCACTAGAACTTCTTCACATGGACCTTTTTGGACCAACAAGAGTTCTAAGCTTAAGTGGCAAGAGATATGGGTTTGTAATCATTGATGACTTTACTAGATTTACCTGGGTTATTTTTCTATCCCACAAAAGTGATGCATGCCTTGAATTCAGGAATTTCTGTACCACTATCTTAACAACTTATCCATTTAAAATTAAAAACATTTTAACTGATCATGGGGGTGAATTTGATAACACATCCTTTTCTGATCTATGTGCTGAATTTCAAATCTTTCACAAGTTTTCTTCACCTAGAACTCCAGAACAAAATGGAGTTGTGGAAAGAAAGAATAGAACTCTTGTGGAAATGGCTAGATCCATGCTATTAGGAAGTAATCTGCCCAAATCCTTCTGGGCTGAAGCTGTTAACACAGCCAATCATATCCTAAATAGAGTTTTGATCAGACCAAAGATCAGAAAAACCCCCTATGAATTGTTGAAAAACAAAAAGCCAACTGTTTCTTACTTCAAAACTTTTGGGTGCAAGTGTTTTGTACACAATAACAACAAAGAAAACCTTGACAAGTTTGATGCTAAGAGTCAGGAAGCTATCTTCCTTGGCTATTCTGAAGTGTCAAGGGCTTTCAAAGTGTACATATTAAAAACCAAAACTGTTGAAGAATCACCACATGTTATTTTTGATGAAAATTCATTTTCCACTAATGATTCTAAATCTTGCAGGGAAAAACAAGACAATGAAGAGGATGACCTCATTGTGGATTCTTCACCAACCGTTGAGGAGATTAACAACATTGAAGAGAACCTGAACAACAACTCACCATCTCCAAATGGTTCAGGTAATATTGCTCCAGAAGTGGGCACTTCTCAACAGGTAATTTCTGAACCTCGTTTTCTAAGAGATCACCCATTAGACAGTGTAGTTGGCAACTTAAATGATAGAGTTAGGACCAGATCATCCTTTTTGCAAAACATTGAAGAAGACTCACTAGCTCTAATTTCCCAAATTGAACCCAAGTCAATTGATGAAGCCTTATCCAGTTCTGATTGGATTAATGCTATGCATGATGAACTTCATCAATTTGAAAGAAATCAAGTGTGGGAATTAGTGCCTAGACATAGTGACCAAACAGTGATTGGCACTAGATGGGTTTTCAGAAATAAATTGAATGAAGCTGGTCAAGTAATAAGAAACAAAGCTAGGCTAGTTGCAAAGGGGTATAACCAAGAATTTGGAATTGACTTTGAAGAATCTTATGCCCCTGTAGCTAGACTAGAAGCTGTGAGAATTTTCCTTGCTTTTGCATCCTCCATGAAATTCAAAGTCTTTCAAATGGATGTCAAAAGTGCATTTCTAAATGGATATATAAAGGAAAATGTTTTTGTTGAACAACCTTCTGGATTTGAAAATGAAAAATATCCTAACCATGTTTTCAAACTTAATAAGGCACTCTATGGTCTTAAACAAGCTCCAAGAGCTTGGTATGATCGTTTGAGTTCCTTTTTACTTGAAAAAGGATATTCTAGAGGTAATGTTGATCAAACATTGTTCACAAAAACAGTAAAAAATCAAATAATTGTTGTCCAAATTTATGTTGATGACATAATATTTGGATCAACTAATAAAGGCCTTTGCACTGAATTTTCAAATCAAATGCAGAATGAATTTGAAATGAGCTTAATGGGGATTTAACATTCTTTTTGGGATTGCAGGTTAACCAAACACATGAAGGAATCTTCATCAGTCAAACCAAATATGTCAAAGAGCTACTGAAAAGGTTTGACTTTCAGAACCTCAAACACTCAAGCACACCCATTGCAATAAATGATAAGCTAGAAGAAGACCCATCTGGTAAGTCAGTAGATCCAAAGACCTACAGAGGTATGATTGGCTCTCTGCTCTACCTTACTACTTCTAGACCTAACATTCAGTTTTGTGTGTGCTTATGTGCTAGATTCCAATCTAATCCTAAAGAAAGTCATATGCTTGCTGTGAAAAGAATTTTTAAATATCTTGTTGAACATGTGACTTAGGAATTTGGTATCCTGCTGGTTACAAGTAAGAATTGTTTGCCTATTGTGATGCTGATTATGCTGGGTGTAAGTTAGATAGAAAAAGCACAAGTGGCTTGTGTGTATTTCTAGGTGGGTGCCTTATTTCTTGGGCTTCTAAGAAGCAACATTCAGTTGCTCTGTCAACTGCAGAAGCTGAATATGTTGCAGCAGGTAGATGTGGAACTCAGATTCTCTGGGTGAAACAACAACTTCTTGATTATAACCAAGATTTAGGTGTGTACCCATCCTATGTGATAACACGAGTGCAATCAACCTTTCTAAAAACCCCATTCAGCACTCTAGAACAAAACACATTGAAATTAGGCATCATTTCTTGAGAGATGAGGTTGCAAAGAAATCATTTGAAATCCACTTCATTGAAACTGAAAAACAAATTACAGACATATTCACAAAACCCCTTCCTGAAAATAGATTTTCATCTTTAAGGAGAGAACTTGGTCTTTGCAGGTGTCCACCTTCTTGATTTCTCTCTAGGTTTGGGTTGAGTGTTATGCATTGTCTAAGGGGGAGTTCGTTGCATTTCATAGCTCTTTGCTTCCCTCATTCACATTGTTCATATCTCTCTCACTTTCAATTCTAATTTTTTTTTTCTTACAATAAATTCTCCAACTCTTATTGTGTTGACACTTCAAGGTATATCAAATAGTGACTTGGAGAAGGACAGGTTATACTTGTCTGGAACCTTTCACTATGCGTGAGAACATATCTCCGCCAAGTACTAAGAAATGAATATGCAATTGTTGAGGAGAAGTTCTTGTTGTCCAAGAAGAAAATTTCTTTCTGATTTCAAATTGCATATCTTTATTTTGATGAAAAATGGATGAAATCATCATCTTAGGGGGAGCTAGAAAATTCACAAGTCATCTTTTTGCAAAATTCAAAACCCTTCATGCATTTCATCAATTCCTTGCATGATGTCCTCATTCTAAAGTCTAGAGTCACAAAATGAACCTTGAGTGATTTATTATATTTTTACTAATCAACTTTCAACTATGTCTCTCAATCCACAGAAATTCAGATCTCTTCCTAGACTAAATAACAATTTGTGCCTTGAACTTAAAACATTTCCTTGTTTGCAACTGATGACTGGATGTATTAGAATTCTATCTCACAAACTCTCCAAAATCTTGTAAAATCCAACAGAGCAATGGCATCTGTGCTGAGAAACTGCACACCTTCACAATGAATAAAGTGTCATGTATGTCATGAGGCATTATTGCTAACTCTGTTCAAAGGGGATCAAAATTGAAAATAAATTCAAAACTAAGCAAAAATGTGCTATGCTTTTTGATGATGACTGAGTAACTGGAAATATTGGCGTCTACAAAACGTATATTTTCATGTCAAAAGGTCATCATTTACCCCTTTGAGACTTGACAATGACTAAATCTTAAGTATCCAGGACTATGGTGTGTAAAAAGTACTAGTACTTGAGTGAAAGAGATTATATCATTTGATAGTTTGTTAAAAGAACAAAAATATGAAAATTATTGGAGATTTGTTTAGAAAGAATCATCTTCTTCCTTCATCAAGTTGTTCTTTAAGTTTGTGTTTTACATTCAACACAATTGTATTTGGTCTAGATGACATCTTTAATTCTTGAAAATTGAGAACATGGTAGTTTTTGGTTGATTGTAAGATACATTATATCCCTCAAATTTTCATCTTGTTGACTCAAGTCTTGGAATGCTAATATCCTGTTGGGAAATTACTTGAAAAACTTGATTTGTGATGAATTCTTGCAAAATATAACAAGTGAATTTTTTAAGCCCCTTAAAAATCCTTGAAATGATAATTCCTCTCATTCTTTATCATTCTAAAGATGTCCCCAAATTTCTCAAAAATGTCCTCTTAAAAATTCAAATTTTCATCAAGGCCGTGTCGACACACATTGTGACCCGTGTCGACACACACTCTGGGTCAGGTCGACACACCCTCTTCATGTGTCGACACAACCCTTGCCAGAATCCTCTTTAGACCATTAGGGTTTATGATTACCCCTTGTTGTTCCTGCGGGACAGTGTACCACTGAAACCCCTTTTGGGCATCAGGTCGACCCGACGGCCCTCTTTCTCATTGTTTCCGGCAAGAATCTCCACCATTTTCTCTCTAAATCACATCCATCTTCCTCCTCCTCCTCCTCCTCCACCTTCTACCTAATGTAATCTTGTTTTGATGATGTCAAGGGGGAGAAGAAAGAAGAAAGAATGAATGAAAAATTATTGTAATGTTTTGGGAGAAAATGAATGAACTTGATGTAATGTGTTTCTGAATTGAAATGAATGAAATTTTGTTTGCTTGTCTCAATGAAACTTGTTGTGTCATTGTGAATGAAAATCTTTGTGTTTGAATACTTGTTAAGTTGCTTGACTTGTGTGTACAAAAATCTTAATTCAAGTAACATTGTGTTTCACAAATGCACCATCAATTGTTACTGAAAAATTTCAAAAAGTCTTTGACAAGTATAAACAAAAAGAAAACAAAAATTTTGAATAACAAAAATTGCTTAAAATCACACTTCATCAAAACCACATTGAAATATGGATTTAATGTTGTCATCATCAAAAAGGGGGAGATTGTTGGGTTGAGTGTTTATTTACACTATTTCCCTCCTATTTTGATGATGACAAGAAGTGTTTTCAAAAGCAATTCAAATGAAACATGTCAAATTTATCATACCTGAAATCAATGACAAAAAGCATGTTTTAAATCACAGTTATCATTTATATTCATGATAAATCTTTTATCTAATGATACATATGCTTTACATTTCAGGAACAATTTTTTCTATGAAAGTGTGTCGACACACCTCTCATGGTGTCGACACAAGGCCTCAGGTCCCAAGGCAGAAAATAGACAAATTTACTAAAGTGTGTCGACACCATTGCAGATCAGGTCGACACTAGACCCAGTTCCCAGAACAGCCAGTTTGAAGAATTGGGACAGGAGGTCGACACTCTCAGAGCAGGTCGACACAGGACACCTTTCCAGAAGCTCAAGTTGTCAACTTCCAGACAAGTGTGTCGACCAGTTGGGTTGTGTGTCGACACCAAGGTCTGTCAGAGACCATGCTTCAGCCTTCACTTAGTGTGTCGACACAGCCACCAGGGCAGGTCGACACACTCCATCAAGATTCCAACTTATCTGTATTGCTTGCCACGTGTCCTTCTAGGGCGATCAGAATCTTCCTAGGAACGCGTGCCCTTGTACCCCAAAAGGGTATCTTTGGAATCCTAAGGCTATAAAAGGTCTTTTCGGCCAGCCTTCACATCAGAGAAGTGACCCAACTCTCTTAGAGCCTCCAAAAAGCTCCTGGCGGCCAAAAAGAGCTCGTGTCTCCTTCCTCTGCTCTCCAAGTGCTTCCAGAAGACCAATTTCCACCAATTCAAGGTGTGGGAATTGGAATTTGATTCCTGAAGACTCCTCTGAAGCATTCCAGGAGGCAGATCCTGTAGAAGACTTCTTTGGTGAAGATTCGAGGAAGATCCAACTTCTCAGATTGCAGAGCATCGACTTGGACTTCAAGCTTCACAAGTTTCTTCCCAATTCAAGCTTCTACAAGGGAGTACACTGAAGAACGAAGCCTTTCAATACAATTTATCTTTTCTTCTGTTCTTCTGAGATATCTTTTGAGATTATGCAAGTGCTTCTGCATAACTCTCTTTAGAGTTCCCAAATTTCGACTAGATCTGTTGCTAGAGGATCTTAGTCTTAAGTTGGTGTCTAGCAAGTTTTAGTGTGAGCTTTGTGCTCAAATGTGTGAGCATTGTGCTCAGGTTGTTGTGAGCCGTCGAGCTCGGTTTGAGTTGTCAAGCTCAAGGTTGGTTTGAGCAGTCTTGCTCAGTGTTTCTAGAGTAGTCTTGCTCTAGAGGTCGTGTGAGTTGTATGCTCTGAAGTGTTGGAGTTGTTAGGCTCCTTTGGGTGTGTAGCCCAGTTGTGTTAGTGAAGCCTCACGGGTTGTGAGGGGTGGATGTAGGAATCACTTGGGTGATTTCCGAACCACCTAAAAAATCCTTGTGCATTTGTCTTCTGTGGTTTGATTGATTCATCCGCTAGATGCTTGCATAGGATCCGTCTTTAATTCACTTGATCAACTTGCTTCACATCTAAGTTTTTCAACTCACTCAAATCTAATCAGATCTGTAGTTTTTCACTGATAACATTGCCTCTGATTCTAATAGTTTTCAAATTACTTAAGCTTCCGCAAAAGTGGCTAAGATCTATTCATCCCCCCCTTCTAGATCCTTTCCACACATTCATTTCGATCCTTCAGTGGCACTTTGCCTTGTCTAAGTAGCCTACCGGTGGTACGCCAGGCTTTGGTCGTGGCCTGTGTCCGAGTTTTTCTCCCTCGCTTGGGAGCGAGTGTGTGCTGTTGTGGTACCCGCTTCGGTTGGGTCCCTTTGATGTCGACATGTTGTTCTCGACCTCTGTGATTGTTTTGTTTCTCGTGCGGTTTTCCGACGTCTTGAGTTTCTTGGCTTTGCCAACCTCAGACGTCTTCTTTGGTTTTGCCTCTGTGCTTGTGCCTGTGGAGCGGGTGTTTTAGCATTCTGTGGCTCCACAGTCGTTGTGTGTCCTGGTCGGACCACGAGGATGATCTGGGTGGGATCTAGAGGTGCCAGCGGACACTGTCCTGCGTGCCGTGGTGTTTCTCCACGTGCATGCTATCGATTGGTTTTGGGTCACCATTAAGAAACTCTCGTTTGGCCTTGCCGTAGGTGCTAGCTGTTGCTAGTTATGCGGAGCCATTCAGCGGAGTCTTGTGGTTGACCTCCTGGCATTTTCTCGATTTGTCGCCAGTAGTTGGGACCTCTGTCTCGTCGCTGGTGCCAGAGGGAGTTACTGACCGGTTGTTCTCAACAGCGTGGTCTATTGAGGGCTCAGTTGTGGTTTACGACTGGCAGTTTCAGTGTTCTAGTCGGTTTGGTGCGCACCGCGCCTGTGGAGTTGTCGACATCTACTTGTGTGCTATGCGCACTTGTTTTGCGCCCTGTGAGCCGTCGGATGTCTGGTTAGGCACTCCCTTTATGGCAGGGTCGTGGTGGTGACCACCGGGAAGTCGCTGTGCGACTTAGTGGTCCCTTGGCACCTGTTGTTTTCTCCGACCGGGTTTTGCCCTTAATTTCGAGGACGAAATTATTTTTTTGTTGGATGTATTGTAACATCTCGGGCTTTTCGGCTTTCCGGATTTCCGTTTGTGTGTGGGATGATTGGCCACTAACACATCCGGCCTTGGCGACGCGTTAGTGTCACGACGGAGCTAGCCGTTGCGACAGTCATCCGTGTTGCGACCAGTGCCTGCGTCGCATTCTTGTCGCTCCTTGTTTCTCTGCTGCGTCTTGGTGTCGCACCCGGTCAACGGGTCGCGACTCCTTTCCGCTTTTTGGTCGTCTGACGCCTGTCAAAGTGGCAGGCGTGGCAGACTGACCTGTCAGGTTGTTGCAGCGTCCCTTAGGGGCGCATTTTGGTTGCAGTGTGTGTGGCCGTCGTGTTAAGGTAGTGTAGCAACCCGGAAATTTTAATATATATAGAAATCAAATTAATAAAATGTCGAGGGACCTCCAACATTATATATTAATGACCCAATATCATAAGCGGTCAATGGACATCAATTGGCCCAATAATCAAATAAAGCTAGAGAATGCATGGAAATTCGTAACTCTAAATAGGCTGAAATTGGAAAGAGGCAATTTGAGTTGAATTGGGATGCAATCTTGCATTCTTGGCAACCCAAATTTGTGCCTATCTATGGTGGAGGTCTCCTAAAGCCTCACACACTCTAAGGGAGGAAAGAATCCTCAAAAGATAGGAAACTGCCCTGTCAAAACCGCAGCTTAGCTTGCTTTCCTAGTTATAATAGGACTCATAAACACCATGGTTGCTTAAGTACTCTACACCAAAACCTAAGAACGAGTTTTAGAACTTGCTGGGGTCGTGTGGAGAAGTTCTTAGTGGCTGGGGAGCAGGAGATCATCCACACCAAGGCGTTCTTCTTCCCTTGTTTCTGCGACCTGCACAGACCATCATCTTGAAGTCACCAAAGGCAAGTCTAACCTAAACCAAACCTAGCAAGGCTTATACCCCTGGAAGAGGGTCAAGGCTACGTTCTAACCCAAGTGAAATTCTCAAATTCCATGCAGTATTCACGGAGCAGTAAGCGTTTTCCTCCGAGTGTCTGAACTCGGTTTTATGGAAAAACGAGATTTCTTCAACCAGAAGGTAGGTTTTCTCGGCCAAACTTTAATATCATATCCCAATGTGTAGAGCATCAAGTTAGCTTTCTTTTCCCACTGGTTTCATCGAATTCTAATGAGTATGTTTTGAGTTATAAGTGTTTTTCCAAAGTCGCGCACTGTTAGGGTTTTTCCCGTTCTTCTTATTATGCACGTGATTTGAGACTTAATTTGACCGCACTTCCTTCACAAAGTATTTTATAATTGGAGTCACGATCATCTTTTATGTTGGACGTTTTGTCCAAAATCCTTGGTTAGAGAGTTACAGGCGTGGGAATAGAGTCACTGCATGATACTGGGATTCGGGCTACACTTGTCTTTCTGTTCTTCATATGTTTTCTCAGGATTCGAGACTGAATTTGATCAAACCCCCAACATCAAAGTTCTTCTACTAGTTGTCTTCGTCATCTTTTGTGTTGAACGTTTTGTCTAAATGTCATTATTTAGAGAGTTATAAGATAGGTAAGTGAATCGCTGCATGAGACATATTTTCAGGTCACACTTGACCATAAATGTTGTCATGAAAGCCCCCTAGTGTCGACACTACCCCATCTAGTGTCGACACACTGTCCCAAGGCAGCCCAGAGAGTGTTCTGGGAAGCCCTATAGTGTCGACACTACCCCATCTAGTGTCGACACCCTGTCCCAAACAGCCCAGGAAGTGTTCTGGGAAACCCATCTAGTGTCGACACTGCCTCATCTAGTGTCGACACACTGTCCCAGTTTTTACCCAGGAAGTTCTGGGAAACTGATCTAGTGTCGACACTACCCTATCTAGTGTCGACACACTGTCCCATGTTTTCCAGAAGGTCTTCTGGAACCTGGCTCTAGTGTCGACACTACTTGAACTAGTGTCGACACTACCTGACCATTTTGTCATGTTTCTGCTTTGTGTTTGAAGCATAGTGTCGACACCAGCATGGATTGTGTCGACACTACCTTCACCAGATATTGCATATTTTGATTCTTTTCATTACATAATGTCTATTTAATGGCTTAAAAGTGTTTAACCCATTGAAAAATCATTAATTTCATGAATATTATTCTAATTGCTTTCTTAATGATATGATCATACCTGAAACCTGTGATTTACTCTTGTTACCATCCTAGCTTACCTTAAGTGATAAATTTTATCTTAAAATCTTGTAAAACCCAGTTGAAGCTAAATGCATGGTTCATTGCATGCCATCATGATTAAGTGTTTTTCCGAGAGTTTGGAGACCGACGGATTGTGAATTTACACACGTGCATTTCTACACACTTATACATCTAGGGCGTGCACTTCTTTCTCTTCTCTTTCTCGTGAGTGTGAATTGCCATCTAGACTAAAGCTATCAATGTAAAGATTGAACTAAATTGTAATCTTATCGTTCAGTTGTCGAATTTACCTCTTGACTATTGTCCTCATAGAATCATGTTCAACTTATTCTTCTTATCATCATCATGATATGACATTATACATGCTTACATATTGAAACTCTCTCATGGCCATTATTAATGACTGTGGATATCTACATTTGAAATTTTACATGAGATGGCTGACAGGGCACGGAGTGTGTCCAAGGGCTCCAGTCTAGCCCCAATGACGGAGAGTCATAAATATACTGTTACCATGGGGTATAATGATTACTGGCGTTGCATCTGCGCTGGGAGTACTTTCTTGCTTGTTGAATGTTAGATACATAACCACATACACGTGTCCTGGTGTACATTCTTGATGGATCTTTTCTTGGTGTACATTGGTGTCTACGTGCCTGATTAGTGTTACTTGAACGTGCTTGTGCAATCTTGCTTGCTTGCTTGCTTGATATGGCCATCCTGCATTTATTGCAACTAGTGATATCTTGTTTTCTTGAAAACTATTGATATCAAGTGAAATCTTGCGTGCTTGTGCAAAGTGATCTATTGCTAGTTCTTTCTTGGCACCTTGTTCAAAAATCTTATTCTATCTTGTTCACTCTATCCAGCTTGTTTTATATATCATGTTTTAATGAGTTTTATCCGTACTTGCATATCGTTCATCGTACTTGCCTAGTTCTAAATGTTAATCACTTATATCATTGCCCGCACATTGAGATATAAATCCTACTGGGCTAGTTTGCTCATCCCCTACTTTTACCCAATCTAGGTGACTATGAAGTTCAAGAGGAAGAGAAAGTCGAGGAAGGGAATGCGTCCGAGTGAAGAGCGTTCCAACATGAGTCTATCTATAGTTAGTTTATTGTGAGTGTTAGAACAATGTAGTAGGAAGTGAGTATTATGTACTTTTGCTTTGATTGAGTCTTAGTCATGTATTAGTTTATCTGAGACAAATATGAGATCTGAATACAATTTATATTGAGTTCAACATTTGGGCCCTATTCTGATGTTTGTGTTAATACACATTTAGCGCGTGCTAGCTAGAGGCTTATTTGCCGACTGTCCACGTCTCGGAATATCGACTCGAATTATTCGAACTAATATATCCGCTGCGTAATTCTCGGGACGTGACAGGTAGTAATGCAATGCCTCGCCCCATCGCATTCTGGGGGCTAGAGGCTAAAAGCCTTGGCCGATTTTCGCCTTTTCCTCTTTCTCTCCATTCTCCCTTTCCTCTCTTTTTCGAGGTGGAGAGGTCTCCCACTCGTCCTTCTCCGACGTTGGAGCTCAGTGGCGGTGCCGGCGGCTCGTGGTGGAGCGGCGGAGCGGCGAGGAGCAAGGAGGAGGTGGCCGAGGTGTCGTGAAGGCCCTTCGTGGGTTCGTTCTTCGTAAAATCTATAGGGATTTCTTGTGCCTTACCAATCCGGGTGATTGGGAGCCCTTTTGTGTGATTACATGTCTTTACAGCTTTCCCCATGCTCCCCTCCCCATTGTGTAGTTGTAGTGTGTTGTGGCGACCCTGGGATGTAGCATCCCGGCGGTCTACCTCCCGACTGATGTCGCGACCGCAGTGCGCGTCGTGACATCAGAGGAGGCGTCGCCTTGGTCGAACGCTACCTTATCGCGGCGCGGTTGGCCGTCGCGATAAGGGTCGTGTTGCGACCTGGTTTCCGGTCACGACAAGGCTTTTGTCGCGACCCGCTTCCCTGTCGCGACGTGGTGCTTGTCGCGGCTGCCCTTCACGTCGCGATGGGATCACGACGGGCTAGGAGGGCGCGACAGCACCAGGCTTGCCTCGCGTGTTTTCATGGCCTCATTGGCGTGTCGGCGTGTGTCCCACGGCAGGGTTGCCCTTAGGACCTTCTGGTTGGGAATGCGGCAGGTTGCCTCCCGACGTTTAGTGACTGAAGGTGACACCCTCGTGGGCGTGTCCTAGCGGCGGTGCTAGGAGGCTCGTGTCTGTCTAATAATCGATTGTCTGACTGCCAATCGATTATTAGAAGAGCAATGGTTTCTATTCTATCTGGTGGTGTTTCAGTTTCTCGGGCCGTGTCGTGTGCGCCGGCGTTGGCCGACGGCCCTTCTGGGGGTTTCTGGAAGGGGTGCCTGTGCTTGCTGGGCTTGTCTTGGTTACAAGCCAGCTGTGCCGGTTTCTGTGGTGGTTGCCCCGCCAGTTCTCTTTCGCCCGATGTTCGGCACTTGAGTGCTTGTCCGTGAGACAGGTTGTTACCGTTACCTGGGACCCCCAGCCCCGCGCGTCTATTAGAGGGTTGTCCGGGCGGCAGGCGTGCTCAAGTCACGGACTTGGAGCAGGAGGGGAAAACGATGGGGACAACAACGTAGAGTCGTTTGTAGAGCTCTCTGACTTGGACTGGGTCGACGAGGTGGTTGAGGCGCTCTTCCGGTGCGGACCAGATAGTCCTTCTCACTGCCTCGCTCTGCGTTGGTTCTGGAGTCGCGTAGGGAGGTTAGGCGTGGGGCCGCAGCTCGTCCCGGGCTGCGGTGGTTGTGGTTGTTCTTCGTGTGACTCGCTAGCCTCACTCTACCGGGGAGGTTGTAGGTAGGAGTCAGCGGCTGGCGAGCGAGAGGGGTGGACTGTGTGTCCCTCTCTTAGCTGCCTATAGCGGTGGCTTGGTTGTTCTTGTTGTGACGGTGGTTCACGTTGTTTCTTAGTGAGTCTAGTTGCCCTAGCCTACACGGTGGTTTGTAGCCTGGCAGTGTCTAGTTCCGTGGGCTTTGTTGGCTGGGCCTCGTGGACCTTGTTCAGTGGTTTCCGCTCTGCGGGTTCTCTCGGTGTCTTGTGTTGACACCGACTGTTGTTTCTGTAGACCGTACCTTGGTGTCGTTCGTGGTGGCACCGGAGGGTGTAGTTCCTTGACCATGTGGTGTGTCTGAGGTGCAGGGTGCCTCTGCTAGTGGGCCCTCGACCTTGTGGAGGTCTGAGGTGGCCGTGCTAGTGGTGAAACATTCCTTCTCACGTCGTTGTTCGGTGTCTCTCGTGGTGACACCTGGTTGTTCCTTCCCGACCTCGTGGATGTTTGGGATGTTGGGTGCTTGTGTCGTGAGACTCTGGTCTCACGTGGTTGCTCCGGTGTTCCGTGAGCTTCTCTGTCTCGGCGGGTGCACGCTGAGGTGTTGCTTCCGCATTGTGTTGACTCTGTTGGTTCTGTGGGAGTCGTGTTTGGGCCGACCTTGGTTGTGGTCGAGGCGTTACTCTGTTCCGCTGCTTTGTAGCTCTCTGCAGTAGGGTTTTCCCGCTTTACTGCTTTGTAGAGTAGTTTTGCTTCCGCTTTGTTGGAGTTCCTGCTGCTCTGGCTGGTAAGGACTGGTTATCCCTACTGAGTCTTGTTCGCGAGGCTCACCCCCTTACTCTCCTCAGGTAGGGACTCGCTGTCGCTGGAGTTCGTTGCCGGACGGTCGTGGTGGCGGCTTGTTCGCCGCCAGTAGTGTGAGTTGTGAGCGTGGGCGCTTGTACCGTGAGTTGAGAGTGGCCTTTTTGTAAGTCCTCGGGTATGCACCTTTCTTTCTGTACCTGTAATTTTATTTGGGACATGTTGTACATAATTTCTTTATTAATGTACGAACTTTCTTGTTATAGTTATTTGAATTCATTACTTATCTCACTGGAATAAATTCTAACCCTTCCGGGTCTTCGGATCTGTGGGTGGCGGCGCGACCTTCAGGTCCCTGGCGGGGGTCCGAGAGG
>CM024754.1:44119721-44256828 GCA_014218235.1 Colocasia esculenta
AAACCTAAATCTCATCGTGCAAGGCTTATGCCTATGGAAGAGGGTCAAGTCTACTTCTTAACCCAACTGGAATGCACAATTTCCATGCAGTATACACGGAGTATTAGGCGTTCTTCAAACAGTGGTCTGAAGAAGGGTTTTCTGAAGAACGAAACCTCCTTGAGTGCAGTTTTTCTGCGTTTTCGGTTTGAACCTTGAACCGCGTCCGGTTCAGAGGACGCGTTTCAAGCATCTGTATCGCGTCGCTGCTGGGTGACGTGATCCTCAAAAGGCGTACGCACCACCCGATGAGTTTAATGCGTTGGACCCGTCAACGCTGCGGGGTCTTCGCGCTCGCCTAGGAGTTAGTGCCGGTCTGAACCGCGGCAGCAGACCCGACGCGTTGCAAGGCGGGTTTCCCGCCAAATGATTCTTTAATATATTTCCTTGAATGCGTCGGGTTATCCCGACGCGATTTGATCATTAACGCGGCCAGGCCTGTGGACGCGATTTGGGTTCTTCACTGTTTCGACTGTTTTTACTTTACACTACGTTTTTATGCGTCCACTGTATAGGATGCGTATTTACGAGCTTACCCAAGGTCTGTTTAACATGGTATCAAGTGTATAATTTGCATGTCTTGGTTCTAATCATCTCATGAGGACTGTTTAACGGCTTAAAAGTGATTAACCATTTAAAAGCTTTAATTACATAAATGATATTCTAATACTCCTTAAATGTTATGATCCATTCATGCAACTTGTGATTTAATCTTCTACTATTCTACCATGTTTAAATGATAATTGTTATCTTAAAATCTTGCAAACCATGATTAGTTAAAGTGCATAGTTTTATCCCATGTTATATTGTTAAGTGCTTTCCGCGAGTTTGAAACGGTGGTTGTGGATTGAGATGCGTACATCACTACACACTTGCACATCTAGGCAGCCCTTTCTTGGGGATTTGGAAGCTTTCTATCGGTCATTCCGAATCGGTAGACTAGCGACCTTTCTCTAAGACCTCCGTAAATCTCCGTTCTCATGGATTCCACATGAAGACCGAGTTGGTTGTACCATTGAAGTTCCTGGAGATAGCGTGCACTTCCTCTATCATCTTGTTCTCGTGAGTGTTATTTACAATCTAGACTAAAGCCATTAATGTAAAGATTGAACTAAAGTAAAATTGTACCGTTATGCTGCCAAATTTATCTCTTGACCATTGTTCTCATGAAATCATGTTCAATTTACTTATTACTTGTTCTCATCATCATCTTGAAGATGACGGTACACATGCTTACATCTTGAAACTCTCATTGGCTATTGTTAATGACTGGGGGGTATCTACATTTAAATTTAAGTGAGATGCTGACGGGCACGGCGAGTGTCCAAGGGCTCCAGTCTAGCCCCAATGACGGAGAGTCATAAATATATTGTTAACCATGGGGTATAATGATTACTGGCGTTGCATCTACACGGGAGTCGTGCGTGTGTTGTTGAATGATAGATACAATAACCACATACCGTGTCCTGGTGTACATTCTGGTGGATCTTCCTTGGTGTACATTAGAGTCTACGTGCCTAATTAGTGTTACATTATCATGCTCGTGCGTTCTTACTTGCTTGCTTGATATGGCCTCTGCATTTATTGCAATTAGTGATATCTTGCGTTCTTGACATCAGTGAAATCTTGTGTGCTTGTACAAAGTGATCTGTTGCTAGTTCTATCTTGTTATCTTGTTCTAGATCTTGCTCTATCATGATCACTCTATCTAGCTTGTATCATGTTTTAATGAGTTTTATTCGTACATGCATATCATGACATTCATCGTGCTTACCTAGTTCTAAATTTTTAATCACTTATATCATTTGTCTGCACATTGAGATATAAATCCTACTACTGGGCTAGTTTGCTCATCACCTACTTTTAACCATTCTAGGTGATTATGACATTCAAGAGGAAGAGCAAGTCGAGGATGGGAATGTGTCCGAGTGATGAGCATTCTAACTATGAGTCTAGTTATAGTATCTTGCTTTGAGTGTTAGATTCATGTAGTAGGAAGTGAGAAATAAATGTATTTTTTTCTTTTTATTGAGTCTGAGTCCTGTATTAGTTCCTTTGAAACAAATATGAAATTTGAATACAATTCCATTGAGTTCAATATTTTGGCCCTATGATGATGTATGTTGTATAACATTTAGTGCATGCTAGCTAGAGGCTTATCTGTCGACTGTTCACGTCTCGGATATCGACTCGATTATCCGAATTAATATCCGCTGCTTAATTCAGGACGTGACGTTTAGTGATATCAGAGCCTGGGAATACCAAATAGGATATATGTCTCAAGATTAGGAGATACCTATGGAACCTAGGTCTGGAAATTAAAATAGTACCTGGTGAGAATGGGTAGAGACTAGGAATATGTTAGAAAGAACAAAACACTCCTTACCCATTGACTCTTATAATGTATCTAGAGACATTAATGGTTTCCATCTTTTCTCAGGAACCATCATAACTCTCTCACTCAACCGCAATGGCTCGCAATCAATGGCAAGTAATGCATTAAATAGTGGCAGGACTCACACACGCCCTACAAAATGTGGTTCAGGCTGGAAATCAGGCTGCTGCAACTAGGAACAAAGCCGGTGATCTGCACTGCAATTTTAGGAGTTTGAACCATCCTCGCTTCTCTGGATCCCCTGATCCGGATGAAGCAGAGAACTGGCAGGAGGAGATAGAAAGGATTTTCCAAGTCATGCAATGCACTAATAGGGAAAAGGTGGTACTGGCCACTTTTAAATTTATCAAGGATGCTCGAGCATGGTGGAAGGCCACATCGGCCCATCTGCTTAATATAGCTGAACTGGAATGGGCAGGTTCCTGGAGATGTTCCAAGGAAAGTACTTCTCGGAGAGGGTCAAGGAGTAGAAGGCAGCAGAGTTTGCCGCACTAAAACAGAAAGGGATGTCAGTGGCTGAGTATGAGGCTCAGTTCGCATGTCTGGCTATGTATGCCCCACATCTGGTGGGAACGGAAAGATTAAAGGCTAACCGTTCATGGATGGGCTCAGGCCCATGTTCATGAAAAGCTCGGACCACAACAACATCTAAACCTACACTGAGATGGTCCAAAGAGCTCAACTGGTAGAAGACACTATGGCTAAGGTGGAAGGCAATAAAGGGGAAAGACATCTCAAAGTCAACCTTCATAAAAAAAGGATCAGTTGATACAACTGGAACCTTCCACAACAACAACAATAACAACAACTACAACAATAACAAAAGGTCAACCACTGGGAAGGACTATGGCATGGAGAAAAAGATCAAAGTAGAAGAAACAACGACGGTTGAATATTGTAAATTTGCGACAAGCCTGGGCACCAAATGGACAAGTGCTGGAAGAAAGCCGGAGCTTGCCTGCGATGTGGGAGTCAGGAACATCGTATATCGAACTATCCCATGCTAAAAGCCCAAGTTGGAAGGAACCAGGGAATGGTAAAGCGTCAAGGACGCGTGAATGTAATAACTCCAGCGGAGCTCCCAGAAGGAGGTATGAATGTTAAACCCCTAGACTGATCTTATGATGTTTTTCTTATTAGTACATTTCTAAGAGGGGAGATCATTAAGGAGAAATTAGAAAGGAATAATCTAGTAATTATACCATAGTCATCTGGTGGATTAAGATGGAGTTATAACAACCGTGGAAGGAAAATAGGAGTGGAAGGAACCAAATGAATAGTACGGGTGGCCATAGGTGTAGATGTTGGACTAGCATCTACGATGTTTAAATAAGTTAGAGGAATAAATCTGAAACGAGCTCAATGATCATAACTATCAAAAGCCAATTAATGATCTATGAATTTGGGGACCAAATTCTCTTAAGTGGGGGAGGGTGTAGAACCCCGAAAAATTTAATTACATAAAAAAATTCAAATAAATGGAAATAAATAATTTCCATAATATTGGAGTATTTAAACATACGCATCATTATCGTATGTGCTAAAACACATCGGAAAATTTCGTAAAAATTATAAATCAACCCCACACATTATTCCTAAGTGTTCCACGAAGAAATTTGTGCAACAAAAAATCCTATTAACCAAGTGTAATCAACATGGTGACCGATTATCCAAATAAGGAAACAAGTCAGAAAACCGTTAACACGGAAATACGACGCAATCATAAATTAAATAAAAATGTTGGAGAGACTTTTAACATTATATATTAATGACCCAATCATAATTGGCCAATGGACCACTTGCCCAAAAATCAAATGAAGCTAGAAAATGCATGGAAATTCGTAACCATAAATAGGCTGAAATTAGAAAGAGACAATTAGAGTTGAATTGGGATGAGATCATGCACTCTTGGCAACCCAAATTCGTGCCTAGCCATCCTTTGGGATTGCTTGATGGCCAAGGCACTCCAATGGAGGAAGAAATCCTCAAATTAGGAAAGTAATATGCTAAAACCGCAACCCTAGTTTCCTTGTTACAATAGGACTCCTAAACACCATAGATGCTTAAATACTCTTCAACAAACTCTAGGGACGAGTTTTACAACTTGTTGGGGTCATGTGGAGGAGTGCTGGGTGGCTGGGGAGGTGTGGAACGACCACAAGAAGCTCATCATCTTCCCCTTTTCGTCTGCTTCAGCTTGTGCAACCCGTCCACTTGGAGTCGACCAAAGGTAGGGTAAACCTAAATCTCATCATGCAAGGCCTATACCCTGGAAAGAGGGTCAAGTCTACTTCCTAACCAAACAGGAATGCACAATTTCCATGCAGTATACACGGAGTATTAGGCGTTCTTCAAACAGTGGTTTGAAGAAGGGTTTTCTAAAGAACAAAACTTCCTCAACCCAAAAGTTAGGTTTTCTCAGGCCAAACATTAACAAATCTTATACCAATGTGTAGAGCATCAAGTTAACTTTCGTTTCCCACCGATTTCATTGAATTCCAATGAGTAGATTTTCAATTATAGGCATTTTGCCAAAGTCGCGCATGTTTGGGACTTTTTACATTCCTGTTGATTTATTGTGCATACCAAGGTCGTTTTAAATTATTTAAAACTCATTGTTTGCATCTATTCCATGTTCCCTACAACTTTCATGTTGATACTTTTGTCCGAAAAGCCCTAGTTTAGAAGATATAAGCATTGCATGGATCGAACCCCCCTGAGTGCAGTTTTTCTGCGTTTTCGGTTTGAACCTTGAACCGCGTCCGGTTCAGAGGATGTGTTTCAAGCGTCTGGTATCATGTCGCTGCAGGGTGATGTGATCCTCTGAAAGGCGTTCGTGCCACCCGACGTGTTTAACGCGTTGACCCGTCAACGCTGCGTGGATCTTCGCGCTCGCTTGGGAGTCAGCGCCGGTCTGAACTGCGGCGGAAAACCCCGACGCATTGCAGGCGGTTTTCCCACCCAACGATTTCTTTAATACATTTCCTTGAATGCGTCGGGTTATCCCGATGCGATTTGATCATTAACGCGGCCAGGCCTATCGACGCGATTTGGCTTCTTAACTGTTTCGACTGTTTTTACTAGACACTACGTTTTTTAATGCGTCCACTGTATAGGACGCATATTTACGAGCTTACCCGAGGTCTGTTTAACATGGTATCAAGTGTATAATTTGCATGTCTTGGTTCTAATCATCTGATGAGGACTGCTTAACGGCTTAAAAGTGATTAACCATTTAAAAGCTTTAATTACATAAATGTTATTCTAATTGCTCCTTAAATGTTATGATCCATTCATGCAACTTGTGATTAATCTTCCTACTGTTCTAGCATGTTTAAATGATAATTGTTTTCTTAAAATATTGCATACCATGATTAGTTAAAGTGCATAGTTTTGTCCCTGTATATTGTTAAGTGCTTTCCGCGAGTTTGAAACTGGTGGTTTGTGGATTGAGATGCGTAAATCACTACACACTTGCACATCTAGGTAGCCCTTTCTTTAGGATTTGGAAGCTCTCTATCGGTCATTCCGAATCGGTAGAATAGCGACCTTTTCTCTAAGACCTCCGTAAATCTCCGTTCTTCATGGATTCCCACATGAAGACCGAGTTGTTTGTACCATTGAAGTTCCCTGGAGATAGCGTGCACTTCCTCTCTCATCTTGTTCTCGTGAGTGTGATTTACAATCTAGACTAAAGCCATTAATGTAAAGATTGAACTAAAGTATAAATTGTACCGTATACTGCCAAATTTATCTCTTGACCATTGTTCTCATGAAATCATGTTCAATTACTTATTACTTGTTCTCATCATCATCTTGAACATGACGTTACACACGCTTACATCTTGAAACTCTCATTGGCCATTGTTAATGTCTGTGGGTATCTACATTTAAAATTTAAGTGAGATGCTGACCGGGCACGGCGAGTGTCCAAGGGCTCCAGTCTAGCCCCAATGACGGAGAGTCATAAATATATTGTTAACCATGAGGTATAATGATTACTGGCGTTGCATCTGCACTGGGAGTCGTGGTGTCGTGTTGAATGATAGATACAATAACCACATACACATGTCCTGGTGTACATTCTTGGTGGATCTTTCTTGGTGTACATTAGAGTCTACGTGCCTGATTAGTGTTACATTATCGTGCTCGTGCATTCTTGCTTGCTTGCGTGATATGGTCATCCTGCATTTATTGCAATTAGTGATATCTTGCGTTCTTGACATCAAGTGAAATCTTGTGTGCTTGTACAAAGTGATCTGTTGCTAGTTCTATCTTGTTATCTTGTTCTAGATCTTGCTCTATCATGATCACTCTATCTAGCTTGTATCATGTTTTAATGAGTTTTATTCGTACATGCATATCATGACATTCATCGTGCTTACCTAGTTCTAAATTGTTAATCACTTATATCATTGCCCGCACATTGAGATATAAATCCTACTGGGCTAGTTTGCTCATTCCTTACTTTTAACCATTCTAGGTGATTATGACATTCAAGAGGAGGAGCAAGTCGAGGATGGGAATGCGTCCGAGTGATGAGCGTTCCAACTATGAGTCTAGTTATAGTAGTTTGCTTTGAGTGTTAGATTCATGTAGTAGGAAGTGAGAAATAAATGTACTTTTTCTTTTTATTGAGTCTTAGTCTTGTATTAGTTCCTTTGAAACAAATATGAGATTTGAATACAATTTCCATTGAGTTCAATATTTGGGCCCTATAGTGATGTATGTTGTTATACATTTAGTGCGTGCTAGCTAGAGGCTTATCTACCGACTGTTCACGTCTCGGGATATCGACTCGAATTATCTGAATTAATATCTGTTGTGTAATTCTCGGGATGTGACACTTAGTCTATAAGCATGTTACTTAGTGTGCATTGGCCTAAAAGTGATCAACCCATTTGAAAACTAAAATGATCTGAATATGATTCTAATACGTATTATGAAGTGAATGATCTTATGTTCATTTGACTATCATCTTGTAATCTAGCTTGATATGAAGTTGTCATAATGAAAATGTGATATGAATCTGTGGGGAATACATGTTAGAATGGACTTACTTAGTTTAAGCTTCCTATTATTTTACTTGGTTGTTGCATGTAGACTTTCTTATTTATGCTTTCCGAGGTTTCCTTATTTTGTTCATCCAATGCACGCATGAGTAGGAAAGTTCTGTGACATGACACTACACGTTTGCACGATTAGGCACACCCCCTTGGGGAATTGGGAGCCCTCTGGCGGTCATTCCATATTGGCAGACTAGCGACATTTTCCCTAAAACCTCCGTAAGTCTCTGTCTTTGTGGATTCCCTCATAGCGACCGAGCTGGTTGTACCATGAAGTACCCTGGAGATAGAGAGCACTTGTACAGTGTACGATACGTCATTATTATCCTCTTGCCAACACATTAAAGATTTATGAAACATAAGATACGTCGTTATGTTGTCCAATTGATCTCTCGAGCTTTTGTCATACCTTGAACTCTATGCATGATCATGTCCCTATTACTATCAGCTTGTTATTGAAACTTTGTGGCCATAATGTATATGTTTGATCGGCACATGTGGGACTTCGGTCCATTTGACTAATGCCCTGTGCAATAAGGGCCCTGTCTGGTCTTGGGAAGGAGAGCCCCATCGTACTTATTAATCGCGGGAGTATGGACTTGTGTACTTGGCATGGCACTGGTATGTGTGCAAGATTTGTGAATGTGCCTTCGTCTGATATGATAAGTTTGATATGATACATTTGACCATGTGAATATGTGGTATCTGTGTCAATATGGCCAAATCCTTGTGATACGATATTATTCTTGAATTACCTGTCCAATGCATATGAAAGTAAGTATTTGCTTCGTTATGTTATCTGTCTTATTCTGCCATTCGACTTGCTAGAAATGTATGCACGTATAGCCATCATGTACTTGTTAAGATCCTGCTTATTTAAAATGCTAATCACGTATATTAGTGCCCGCACATTGAGATGTAATCCTACTGGGCTAGTTGCTCACCCTATCATCCTATCCATTTCAGGTAGTGATGAGGATCTCGTGGACTCCGATGGGGCAGGGCATGAGTGAAGAGCACCCGTCATATGAGGAGTTGAATGATTAGGAATAGATGTTTGAATAGTATTGTAATAGTGATACATTTTCATGGAGTTTATATTTGAATAATGAACCCTTTAGTTAGTTCAGTTGATGTTTGGTTTTAATTAGTTGAATGGAATGAAATGAAGAGTATTTTGGTTGGCAATATTATTGTCTCAAGTATGTTGTTATATATGGTTGCTACTCTGAGTACTCGACTGTGATACTTATATTCGTATCCTTCACGCATCCGATAATTATTCTGCTGCTAAATGTCGGGGGCGTGACAGTTGGTATCAGAGCTTGAACTTTTAGGGTCCAAGGGAATAGGAATATAGAATGAAACTAGATCACACGAGTCAAAATTTGTCATACGTAAGGTGAGCTTGGGTAAAGCTATGGGTATAGGAGTCACATGTGTTATGCTTAGATGTCTAACTTATATATTATCTTGAAGGTACTTATTACCTCAATGGCTGTTGAATGAGCCCAGGCTAGAAACATGCAACAAACTTTACAGAACTTGACTTAGGCAATACTGCAAGGCACCAAGGTGGGGGTAACTGCGGAGCCATTGATCTCCATCGGAATTTTCAAAGTATGGATCCACCTAGATTCGAAGGAAGTACTGACCCGGATGTTGCTAAACATTGGGTCAAAGAGATTGAAAGAATATTAGGGTTATGCAATGCACGAACCAGATCAAAGTACTGCTAGCGACTTTCCAATTGGAAAAGGATGCCAGGGCATGGTGGGAGTCGGTCGAAGCAACTCTGGAAGGACAACAACTGACATGGGCTCAGTTCATTGAACGCTTCAACACCAAGTACTTTTCCGAGAGAGTCCAGAAGCGGAAGGCAGCCGAGTTTGCGGCTCTGAAATAGAGGGGACTGACTGTGGCTGAATATGAGGCCCAATTTTCTCGTTTGTCCCGATATGTCGTTCACTTGATTGGGACAGAAAGAATGAAGGCAAAACACTTTCTGAATGGCTTGAGGCCCCAGTATATCACCCAACTGGCGCCGGTGTACATTCAAACCTATGCTGATATGATAAAGAAGGCACAGTTACTGGAAGATGCCATGGAGACAGCTGAAAGGATCAAGGGAAAGTCTGTGAAGAGAGAGCAAGTGTCTGCTATCGGAAAGTATCAACCGACCATTGGGAGGAAAAGGCCCAGTGGTGGTTTATTGAACAAGCCGATAAGAAGCCGAAGGAATTAGGCAAGCAGTTGGTAGTGGCAAATGAGGAAAGATGCAAGCATTGCGATAAAGCTAGTGACCGGTCCGAACAATGCTGGAGAGCACAAGAGAGATGTCTACACTGTGGAAGTTGTGACCACAGGATTTCTGACTGCCCAATGCTGAAAGAACAAGCCCCACAAGAGAAGCGTCTGAATGGACAAAGGAGGCAAGACCGCTTATAAGCTATTCAGGAGCCTGAAGCTGTGGAAGAAAGAGGTGTGGTTGAAGGTACACTTACTATTCTTTCCCATTCTGCATTTGTTCTATTTGATACGGGAGCTACTCATTCCTTCATATCTCAAACCTTTGTTGACACCTTGCCTGTGAAACCCGTCCCAATGGAATCCGGAATAGTTGTGTCAACCCCAATTGGTCCTGGCACCAATCTTAGAAACCATTTGCCATCTAGTGAAGTGTTGATTGAAACTCAAAATCTACCTGCAAATTTAATATGTATGGACATGGAGGGTTATGATATGATACTAGGAGCAGACTGGTCGTCTGAATATGGCGCTAGTGTCAATTGTAAGAAAAGCTAGGTAACATTTAGTCATCACCCAAAGCTAGTGTTCTCAGGAGATAGAAACTGCAAGAGACTATCCCTCATCTCTGCACTACAAGCCAAAAGGATGATAAGGAAAGGTTGTATGGCCTTTCTAGTTGCTGTTATCACAACAAAGAAGGAAGTCAGGATTAAGGACCTCCATATTGTCAGTGAGTACACTGATGTCTTTCTCAAAGACTTGCCCGGAATCCCTCCTGAGCGAGAGGTCAATTTCACCATTGAGTTGATCCCTGGAGCAACACCAGTATCTAGGGCACCATATAGAATGACCCCGCAGAACTGAAAGAATAAAAGAGCAACTGATGGAACTATTGGAGAAAGGATTTATCCGACCAAGCACATCACCATGGGGTGCACCTGTCCTCTTTGTCAAGAAGAAAGATGGGTCGATGAGGCTGTGTATAGATTACAGGCAACTAAATCAATTAACAATCAAGAATAAATATCCTCTGCCAATGATTGATGAATTGTTCGATCAACTATCTGGAGCTACATATTTCTCTAAGATAGATCTCAGATCTGGCTATCACCAATTGAGGATCAAATGAGAAGATATACATAAAACAACCTTCCGAAGCAGGTACGGGCATTATGAATTCATTGTTATACCTTTTGGACTGACAAATGCCCAGTAGTTTTCATGCAGCTGATGAATAGCATTTACCGCCCATATCTTGATAAATTTTTGGTGGTATTCATCGATGATATACTGATCTACTCCAAAACAAAAGAAGAGCATGAGGAACATTTGAGGATTGCATTGCAAATTCTGAGGGAGAATAAATTGTATGCCAAGCTTAGTAAATGTGAATACTGGCTTGAGGGGGTATCCTTTTTGGGGCACGTGGTAACCAAGGATGGTATCACTGTTGATCCATCAAAAGTAGAGGTTGTGTTGAAGTGGGAAAGACCGACAAGCGTCACAGAGATCATGAGCTTTCTGGGATTAGCGGGATATTATCGAAGATTTATAAAGGATTTCTCAAAGATTACAGTGCCATTAACCAAGCTGACCCAGAAGGAAAATCCATTTGTGTGGACCGATAAATGTGAAGAGAGCTTTAATAGCTTGAAGAAGTGTCTGACTACTGCTCCTGTCCTCGCCTTACCCACTGAAGAGGGATGGTTTGAAATTTATTTAGATGCTTCTGGAACAGGTCTGGGATGTGTCTTAATGCAACAAGGAAGGGTAATAGCATATGCCTCAAGACAATTGAAGACCCACGAGGTAAATTACCTTTACACATGACCTGGAGTTAGCAGCCGTAGCGTTCGCTCTGAAAATTTGGAGGCACTACATTTATGGTGAGCAATTTAAAGTCTTTTCTGACCACAAGAGTTTGAAATATTTATTCTCACAGAAGGAGCTTAACATGAGACAAAGAAGGTGGTTAGAATATCTCAAAGACTTTGACTTTTCCATTCAATATCACCCAGGAAAAGCCAATGTAGTGGCATACGCTCTAAGTAGACAACCTGGAGCTATGCTAGCTAGTATGATGCTTGGCGAATGGAAGTTACTTGAACAATTTGCAAGTTTGTATTTAGACATGGGAAAGAAGGAAAAACAGGTGATGATTTCTAATATCAAAATACAATCTGATCTACTAACTGAAACCAAGGAGAAACAAGGAGAGGATCCCTTCTTAGTTGAGATTAGAGAAAAGCTAGAACAAAGACCGGATTTCTCTCTGGCATCTGATGGGAGATTACTATTCTGAGGCAGAACATGTGTCCCTGATCATGGGGAACTCAGAAAGAAGTTGATAAATAAATCTCATCAGTCAAAGTACAGCATTCATCCTGGATCGACGAAGATGTACCAAGACTTGAAAAGGTCTTATTGGTGGCTGAATATGAAGAGGGATGTGGCCGACCATGTGGCCTATTGTTTGACATGCATGAAAGTCAAGGCTGAGCTTTTCCGAACGGCCTGTGGATTGCTACCACTAGAAATTCCAGAATGGAAGTGGGATAGCATTGAGTGGACTTTATCATGGGATTACCCAAGACTAGAGGTGGTATGGATGCAATATGGATGAGAGTTGATCGATTCACTAAGTCGGCTCATTTCTTGTCGATTAAGAGTACCTAGTCAGTAGATGTGTTGGCTGCACTTTATGTTAAAGAGGTAGTTAGATTGCATGGGCTTCCATCCACTATAATATCTGATCGGGACCCTAGATTTACTTCACACTTCTGGAAGGGTTTACAAGCAGCAATGGGTACCAAACTAAATTTTAGCACTGCCTTTCATCCTCAGACTGAAGGACAAACCGAAAGAACCAATCAAATTGTAGAGGACATGCTTCGTGCTCTTGTGCAAGATCTTAGAGGACGATGGGATGACCAGTTGTACCTGATGGAGTTTGCATAGAACAATAGCTATCAGGCAAGTATCAAAATGGCACCGTTTGAAGCCTTTTATGGCATGAGTTGGATATCGCCCCTTTGTTGGGAAGAGGTTGGGGAGAACCAATGGGTTGGACCCGACTTAATTGAAGCGACTGTCAGGAAGGTTCATATCGTCAGGGAACGTCCAAAGATAGCACAATCTAGGCAGAAGAGTTATGCAGACAAAAGAAGGAGAGAGCTAGAATTCCAAGTTGGCGACCATGTTTTCTTAAAGGTCTCACCTTCAAGGGGAATTCAAAGATTTGGGATCAAAGGAAAATTGAGTCCCAGGTTTATTGGCCCTTTTGAAATCCTGGAGAGGGTTGGTCAGGTGGCTTATAGACTTGCACTACCTCCACAACTGGAAAACCTGCACAATGTATTCCACATATCCATGCTGAGGAAGTATCTATTCAATGCCGACCATGTGATTAACCATGAGGACTTGGAGATTCAGGAGGACCTGACCTATGATGAGAAGCCGATTAAGCTACTGGATCAGAAGTTTCAACGACTTAGGAATCGTACCATACCTATGGTGAAGGTCCAATGGAGTCGAGATGGAGTGACGAATGCTACCTGGGAAACGGAGGAAAGAATGAAGAAAAACCACCCAGAACTATTCTCAGGTACGATACTATACCATTATGTATAAATTTGGGGACCAAATTTTCTTAAGTGGGGGAGGATGTAACACCCCGGAAAATTAAATAATTTAAAATATAAGAAAATAGTAAATAAATAAAAGTGGTGAATCAAAATAAAATAAATGACATGATTAAACTCCCAAAGTGGGAAATTAACTATTTAAATCATATTGGTCCAATACAACTCTAAATGGGCCAAAGACCAAAAACCCCTAATAACAATAAACCCCAAAATTCGTACCCATAATTAGGCAGAAAATAAGGAAGGGTAATTTAGGGCTAAAACAATGGTGATTAGCCATACAAGGCAATCAAAATCGGACCCAACCATAGGAGGGTGTTTCCTAATACCATTGACACTCTAATTGGGAGAAGAAATCCGAAAACAAGGAAGGTGCCATGCAGAATTCGCAACCCTCTTTCCTAGCCTCATTAGGACTTGAAATAAACCCTAAAACTATAAGAGATCGTCACAAACATTTTAGGGGAAGTTTGGCATTGTGTTGGGGTCGTGAGGAGCAAGCTTGGGCACCAGGGGGAGAGGAGAACGGCTGGGAAACCGAACTTCTTCCTCAACCGTGCTCTGCATCGACCTGTGCACTTTGCATCTCTTAGATCCGTCTAAAGGTAGGTGATCTCGGGCCAAAACTAAACAAAACCTATACCAACTGAAAGAGTATCATGTCTACTTTGTTTTGAATCTACTTTTCCAAATTTCATCAAGCATGTTCATCGTATTAAGTGTTTTCCCTAAGCCGTTCAAGTTAAGGCTTATCATGATTATACCGTGTTTTCACACAAATCGAGGTCATTTGGGTCAAACCAAAACTTTTCATGTTGAGAGTTCTGTCTAAATGTCGTCAGAGTTCAAGTTATAGGTCTATCGTGAAGGTTGTAACATTTTCTGCGTTTACGGGTATGATCCAAGAATGCAACGTATCAAGATGTCACGATTCTGCATGCATGAACGCGAAGTACTGGTATGTCGCAATTCGGTAAAAGGCGAACGCATATTATGTCGCGATTTGTTGTCTAACCGGTCAACCCTAACACCTCAAACTGTGTGTTGCTTGGGTTTCTAAACCCGTCATGAATGCGACAGCTTGTGCCGTCGCGATTTAGAAGTTTTCCCGCCCATTTGATTCTGTACAATTTTTATATTCGGAGTTTGAAAACCATGCATGAACATGACGTAGGGAAGCGTTGCGATTCAGGAGTCGTCGCGACATATCGTTCTGTCGCATTCTTAACGCGACGGATGAGACCGTCGCGATTCTATTAGGCAATCGATCGGGTGATCGATTCCTGTAAGAAAGGCGACCATCTACCCTGTCACGATTTAAACGCGACAGGAAGGTCCGTCGCGATTCTGTGTCTTATCACCGAACCTTATTTATCTGTGTATGGATATTTGAAAGGCGACATATGAACCCGTCGCGATTCAAAGACCGACCCGAGACTATTCCTTCCGGCTAGTTAGTCAGCATGTTTATTCTCTTAGTCTGTAAGCATGTTACTTAGTGTGCATTGGCCTAAAAGTGATCAACCCATTTGAAAACTATAATGATATGAGCATGATTCTAATGCGTATTATGAAGTGAATGATCTTATGTTCATTTAATTATCATCTTGTGATCTAACTTGTTATGAAGTTGTCATAATGAAAATGTAATATGAATCTGTGGAGAATACATGTTAGAATGGACTTAGTTTAAGCTTCCTATTATGTTACTTGGTGTTGCATGTGGACTTTCTTTATTTACATGCTTCCAAGGTTTCCATATTTTGTTCATCCATTACACGCATGATTAGGAAAGTTCTGTGACACGACACTACACGTTTGCACGATTAGGCACACTATAACGACCCGAGAACCCGACCCTCGGCCCACGCCGAGGACCCGATTTTCGCGATTGTCGCCCACGGATCCGGGGACCCGGAAGGGCTATAATCTACGTCTAACAGGATATGTAACGGAAGTAAACGTCAAATTCTGATCTAGAAGTGCGTGCAGATCCAGAAAAGAGAGTGAGACCACCGCGTACCACTCTAAGTACAGTCCAATGCACGCACGCTAGTACAAGTAAAAGGCAGGGGAAGAACAAGTCCCTTAGGGGCATACCCCGAGAGTGACGTACACTGAAAAAGGGGAACCACTGCTAGCTACGGGGACCCCGACTACCGCCCCGTCTCCTCCGCCCGGCGCGCGCCCTGCCGCTGCTGAGAAGTCTCACCTGGGAAAAGGAGGGATGAGCTTCACAACAGAAGCTCAGTAGGGACTACCAATCTCCTACTGGCTCTAAACAGGCAGAAAAATATGAATATAAAATAAATGACAACAGTTTATATCTTCTACCTACGAATGGAAGTGCGGAAGCAAAACTACAACTAGCACGGTACGGAAAGTACACACGGTCAGAAACTCCGTACGACTGCTCGTCGTGACCACCACACGGCTAGCAAACACAGATGGAGGGAACTCCACCTGGACAGGAACACTAGCTACGGAAACACTACCACTAGTCAAGGTCAGGTGCGTCCACCGACGTCTTATCCTTGACCCGGGTCCTGACCCTCACGTCTCGTTAGAGCGAGGTAGGACACAAGTAAAAAACAGTAACCGCCGTAGTCTGGCCGGACTACGGTCCCACTCCTGACCTCTCCAAACGGTTCTGGGGCCGCAAGGAGCGAGGTAGTGAGAAGAAGGACTGGCTGGCCTGCGTCGGGTAGAACGCCTAACTGTCCTCGGCGTCCCAGACCACCCGCGAGAGCTCTGCAAGTGACTCACACGCCACTGTCCTAACCACCGTTTTCCCCTAAGCTCCAGAGTCTGCCTGGTGGCTGCCAACTCGAGCACACTCTTAGCCCAGAGTACTCCCTCGACAGGCTCCCGAGGATGGGGGTCATAGGCAATGGTAACAACCTCTCACACAGGACAAGCCCTCAAGTGCCGAGCACCGGGCGAAAGACTAGCGTAGACTGCACTAGGGAACTAGCACAGGTGCCACGGTACAGTAAAAGAAGCGAAAACGACGAAGATCGGAATCTGTCTCACGGCTGAGGTCGCGACGCATCGGGCCGTCGCGACAAAGTCGCGACGCCCTACCCTGTCGGGACGCTGTCGCGGTGGCCGTCGCCATCGCGACCAGGTCGCGACGCTCAAGAGCGTCGCGATCCTATAGCGACCAGCAAGGCCATCGCGACAAGATCGCGACCTCCAGAATGGTCGCGTCTTCAGCAGGGGGGGGGGGGTTCTAGAGCGCTTCTTCCGGAGACCGCCCCAAAAACACCAAACAATCATTCCATAGGGGGAGGGGAGCATGCTTAACATGCAAAGAAAGCTGTAAGTCATGCAAACCACCCATACACCCCACAAAGATGGATCTAACAAGAATCTACGCTCGAAGGGAAAAACTCACTCTACCTCGAGCATGGAGTTCTCACACTCCAAGCCCCAAACCATAGAGAGAACATGATCTCGAGGGGGAGGGGAGCATGCTTAGGGCGAGAGGATCAAGAGTCCCTACCTCCACACGAAGAACGAATCCGTTAGGGTCTTCTCGTAGGAATGAACGCCTCCTCCTCACTCTAAACGGCACGAACACGTCCTCTGCACGAGCGGGACGACACCACCTCAGCACGGACGCCTCAAGCACCACGATCCACCAAGAGAACCGTAAAAGAAACTCGAGAGGGAAAGGAGAGGGGGGAAAAAGAGAGCTGAGAGGAGAGAGAGAGGGAGAATGGGCACGCCTTCGGTTTTTAAGTCGATGGCCCCCAGAACGCGATGGGCCGACCCGTCGCGACGCTCCTCGGCGTCACGACCATGTCGCGACGGTCACCCCCGGTGCGACCCAAAAAAGCGATCAAACCTCGAAGATCGGAAAAGTAGTCGCGACGACCAGACAGGCCGCGTCAACGTTGCACGCGTCTGACACCTGACAAATCCGTTCTGACAGAAAGGACACCGATCACATCTGTCAGAAAAGCAGTCGCGACCCTGTCATACGTCGCAACAAGGACGCGACGGCAACCCCCGTCGCGACAAGAACGCGGCGACCGGGTGCGGCGTGACCCAACGCTGTCGCGGCAGACCGCTCTGGCGCGACCACGTCACGGCCAGGGCACCTGGCGCGACCCTGAGGATGAGGCCAAAGGACCCAAGGGGGCGGGGTCTTACCACACCCCTCTTGGGGATTGGGAGATCTCTGTGGGTCATTTCGTATTGGTAGACTAGCGACCTTTTCCCTAAGACCTCCATAAGTTTTCGTACTCTGTGGATTCTATCATAGAGATCGAGCTGGTTGTACCATGAACTACCCTGGAGATAGAGAGCACTTGTACCGTGTACGATACGTCATTAGTTATCCTCTTGTCAAGACATTAAAGAATTATGAAACATAAGTTACGTATGCTATCCAATGATCTCGATTTGACCTTGACTCTATCTGATCTGTAGACGGATCCAATTGATGAGCTTTTGACTTGAACTTATGCATGATCTGTAGACGCGTAATTTGGCCCATCTCCCGCAAGGCTATTTTGCCCATTAAGCCTCGTTGACCGTTTGTTGACTTGCCTCGGATGCCATGTCGACGGCAGCATCGATGGCCACCGACTACTTGTTGGCGGCAATCCCCTTGACGTTGACCCATCTTGGCGTCCACATCCCTGGACGTCTGCATGCGGTTGGCGGCTGGATCGCTGGATGTTAACCTGGTTTAGCTGGTCTGCGCAACAGCCCCGAGAATATAGCCCACTAGCGCCATTCTCTCGCCCATGCACCGCATGGGGTCGTTCCCAACGGGCATATGGGCCATCTTGGCACCCCCTTGACCCAGTAAAAATCCATTTGGCCTCTCCCATTGGTTGGAGCTTTTGTACTTGAATTGCCAAGTGTACAAGTGTGTTTCTTCACACTTGAGCATCCAAGGCTGCTGAGGTCCGACCCCACTGTCTATATAACTCCCCTTGAGCCCTCTGAGCCAAGGGGGAGAGGCTGGACGTCCACATGCTGAAGCTTTGAGAGAGAAGAGAGAAAGTGCACCAACCTTCCACACTAATCCTCTTCCTTCTCTCCACACTTGGGACGTCCAGGAGGGCTGCTTTTGAGCTGGAGGAGCCCTACAAGGAGCTGATACACTTGCAAACGAGGATCTACGCCTCCATCCCTCTCTCTTTCCCTTTTACTCTTTAGTTCTTTTGCATATCACACACACTCTCCCACTCACTCTAGGCACGTAGGTCCTCTCCCTACACACCTAGAAAGGGGTTCCCAACCAAAAATGGAGGGAAGAAGGGTGGTCATAGCATTTGGCCACCCTCTTCTCAAGTCCGCAACGGGTACGGGACTCTCCTTTTGGGTGTTTTCCCACGTTTTTGTACTTTTACTACTCTTCATTAGTCTTATAGAGTTTGTTTTGTGGCATGAACAACCGCGGAAGACTACGGAGCTCTTCTCTTTTGGCCGGCCGAAGGAGGAGAAGACGAGGTCCCGTCTCAATCCGCTGCGCGAGGCGACCACTTCAACGCGACCACATCACTCCTTGGGCACAGGTAAGGCCCTGGCGATCACCAACTCCCCTTCATTTCGCTTGTTTTCCTTGTTCTCCTTCTAGTCAACTCAGTCAACCGGAGGGTCAACGTGGTCAACGGGACCCCTTCATCGCCAACGAGAGTCCGGCGCGTCCGCGAGCACCGAGAGATCGGGGACGGCGCTGAAACGAACCGTCTACAGCTCTCTTCTGGCGATCACGGTGGGACAGCTTCTGCCACTGTGGTCTTACTGCGGCCAGGTAGACGGCAGGCGATCTTGCCGCCTATCCAGGTAAACGTCCACCGTTCCTGCCGTTTATTTACGTTAATGTCCATTTCTCTTGTCGTCTACTGTCTGTTAGCGTCAGTCGATCCTGCCGTTTACCTGTTGATCATGAACTGTGCGTCCACTGCTTGACGTTTAGTTTCACAGAGGCATGCTTTTCCCTATTTTTTTTATTGTTTTGTTGTGATTTTTATTTTTGTTTGCTTACTGTTTGTTACTAACAGTCCTCAGTCACTGGGGGGTCACTTTTCTCACCTCTTCTAGCCTCCCCTCACATTTTAGGATCACCATTCCTTGGTTTACAACCTTTTACTCGGGGATTCCCTCTCGGGGTAAATCGGGTTGGCTCCAAGGAAAACTCTGTAAGTCCCTAAATTCTGTGGATTCCCTCACGGTGGGGCAGAAGGACCTTTACCTTCCCTATCTAGCTCACCTACTCACCGGGATTCAAGTCAAATTGAGTGGACGGCTTTTTAATCAAGTCAAGTTAAACACACAACTTTGATCTTTAAAAATCTTGGGGACGTTGTTTGATAACGTTGTTGGTAGAAATCCATACTACTGCTGAAAACAGTGTAATCACTTCAACTTAAACCATTTCAAAAAAAAAAAGTAGGTTGTGTGCTAATGGACACTTGGTTGGATCCTGTCAACATGGCTAAAAACCGGCATTTGAGTATGATGATAATGTCAATGAAATTGTCGGTATGATAAACACTAACATTCAGCCCGAGGAATCAGTCCAATCATCCTCCAGGCCGACAATGAGGAAGTCAGCTTGAGGGTCAACCCCACTCATGCCCAAAGTGCTCAAGAGGACCCCGAGTTTTCTAAACTCATGTCTCGCTATTCGCCCGATGAAATTATTTCAATGCTTTCCAAGCATACCATCCGGGCAGCGGCGTCTCCTTCCACTCCATCCCCGTCCCCCTTCAATGCCTCTACATCTAGGCCCACTCCTAGGCCGGTCACCTCACCCCAGGTGCCGTCTCCACCTTCACTCCTTCCCCTACCCCCGCTCCGTTCCCTACTCCTATTTTCACTCCTCCTCCTTCCCAGTCGCCACCTGTTCAAATCAAACCCCCCGTTCAATCTGAATCTGTCCCCCGTTCGGAGGTGGAAGGACTCGTGAGGAAGCTTCTTGCTGAATCACTATCCCTCTCAAAACCTCATTCCATCCAGAGTTACTGCAAGCTTCCTAATGCTTACTTCCTCCGGGTTTCAAGGCCCCGAAGTACCGCAAGTACGACGGGACCTCTGACCCCCAGTACCATCTAGCCGGATTCACCATGGATTCCCACCGATGGCTGTACGACCGGGTTCTTTTAGTGCACCTCTTCCAACAATCGTTAGAAGGGGAAGCTTTGAGGTGGTTCACCTCTCTACCCGCGTCGGACCTCGTTAACTTCGACATAGTCTCCGAGCGATTCATCTCCCATTTTTCATATATGGCCACCCAAGTCCCTACACTTCCTGACTTGGTGGCAGAAAAGATGAAGCCGGACGAAGACTTCGTCACATATGCCAATCGGTGGAGATCCATGGCGTCTAGGGCAGACATTCCCATTCCGGAGTCCCAAGCCATCACCATGTTGGTTACCAACACCACCCCCGCTCTCCGTTCTATCCTGATGTTGAGTGAGTTCCCCTCATTCACACATCTTTACAACCGAGCCAGGGTGGTTCAGAGCCAAATTAAGGACTCCTCTCTGCCATATTTCTTCGAAGGGAAGCCTAAGGGACGTAAGGCTCCCGCGGCACCTACCATCGAAGGGGTGACCGTCAATGAGTCTGTCAGGCCTGCAGTCAACCGCTGAGGCCTCCCAACAAGCCCTCTAATCCTCCTTCCAATCCTCACCAATTCCCGTCACATCCCTCCAAACCTTATTCCGCTGTACCTCCCCTCCTGCTGGCTACACCCGACCTGGCCCCAAAAGGTCGCATTACCCTCCTCTTCCTGAGACTCTCGAGGACGTATTCTTCGCCCTCATGTCCTGCGATGCAATCCAACTCCCCCCACAAAGGGAGAACATCAATCTGAGGGTGGACACCTCTAAATATTGTCCATACCATAAGGCCCATGGTCATTTCATCAACAATTGCTTTACCTTTCGTGACTGGGTCTATGACATGAATGACCAAGGTAGAATCAACTGGGAGGACGTCAAGGTGGCCATAGCAAAGTCTAGGTACACCAAAAAAGACCTTGGCATTTTCAGTAACCCTCTCCCCAACCACCAAAGCAACAATCCCTCCTCCTCTAAAACCCATGAGAGTGTGCATACCATGATACACCTAGGACCCCGGGTTGTGAGGAGAGAGCAATAGTGGGGGGTAGAAGGTTTCGAGGAGTGGTACCCATGTCCCACTGCAGAGTCTCAGGAGCCCTCCACGTCAATAGATGCCATTCTAGAGGAGAGACCTTTAGTGCTCATCCGACCTCCTCAGGATGCCTACCACTATCTTCACCCCCCTACTTGTGAGCCATCTGTCAGACCCCTCCAGCTTATCCTCCCTAAGTCCCAGGAGGCCGTTCATGTCACCCTCAGGAATCGAATTGTTCCTCCACCTCCGCGGCCATCCCAAGATGAGGAGGATAATGGGCCTCCACCCCCGGCCGGCACCGAATATGATATTCTCCAACATCTTGATAAGACGCCCGCGAGGGTGTCCATTTTAGAATTGATTCGGAGGTCGCCATCACATCAATCCACTCTCCTCCAGTTTCTCCAAAAGGTTATGGTCAATGATGACCTCCTCCTAGTGGGGTCACCAACGCCATTCTATCCCTCACCCAAGGACCCTCGATATCTTTTTGGACAAGGATCTTGCCACCCCGAGTGTCGTTCACTTCCTCTCTGTCTCACCATCAACCTCAATGGGGTTTCGGTGGACTCCACTTATTGACACCGGGGCATCTATTAATGTCTGTCCGATCAAGACCCTTAAGCAGTTGGGTTTAGGGGAAAAAAATCTGGAGAAGAGTTGCTCCACCATCGCTGCCTACGACAACTCCAAAAGGGTTGCCAAAGGCAAAATTGCTCTCAAGCTGGAAGTCGGACCGTTACCATGTCCACTGAATTCCTAGTTCTTGACGTCGATCCGGCCTACAAGGCCATCCTCGGTCGTCCTTGGCTAGAGCAAACTTTAGGGGTCCCTTCCACCGCCCACAATGTTTCAAATTCCTCTTCAATGGACGGGTCATTAAAATAAAGAGCATTCCAATCCTGGAGACTCTTAATGCGGTCACCACAGAGCATATGCCGCATCTTTCATTCCAGATAAGGGGAAGAAACCAGTCATGTCAATCTTTGACTTCCCCTCACCCTGTGAGCTTAGCCAACCTCCCCAGCCTGCTGAAGAACTCCCATGTCCCCTCTCTCCTGGAAAAGGTTGGGAAGTGATGGCCAATATCGGCTATGCTCATGGCCGCGGGTTAGGCGCGGACGAACAAGGAGAGGTCCAGAGTGTCCAGGCTATTAGAAGGTTGTTAGCCAAGGCCGGTCTGTTTCCGCCCAGACCCTGTCCATCCAAACCCGTTTATACCCTATCAACCTCTTACCTGGACTTTAAAGGAGCATTTTGTCCAGGGGCCGACCCAGCTGGGGACCAGGGAGCCCATAATAGAAGAAATACCTTGCTCTGAGAGTGAGGATGAAGAAGAAGAGGAAGAGTATGCCCAAATAGAGGACATTTCTGACGATTTTGGCCTCCTCTCACTCTTTGGTCTGATCTCCCCTATTCCCCATCTTCACCACCATCATCTCCATCTCCCTCTACTGCTGTGTGCCTGCCATGCGATTCAGTTCTTCCATCCACCTTTAATCCCCTTCTTTTCTCCCCCTCTCTCCAACCCTCATCTCGCCAGTCGAGGCTACCTTGAGTCAGCAACTCATGGTTCTTGGCCTTGACTCCCAAAAAAAAATGCCAATTTTGAAAATTGGAAATCCGAGGTCTCCATTGAGCACCCTTCCTCTCTGGAACCTCTTCCGCTCGGCCAGGGGCCGACGCTTTCCGGCCTAAGTTCCTCTTCCTCTTGCCCCTCTAGGGGCACTTCCCCTGTACATAGTTTTGTACATAGCGGTCATGTAAATAGTGGTCTAGATTCTAGCTTAGAGTCGGGTCTAGGTTTAGGAGAGTCTAGTTCCTCTCAGCCATGTGTGCGCAAGGAGAAGGGTAGGCAAGTCCTGCCCGTTTTGTCATGGCCTTGGCTAAGAGATGTGCTAAGTTAAGTCAAGTTTCAGAGTTCTGAGGATCCTGCCCTCGTCGAGTCTGACTTTGAGGAAGGAGACTCCGTAGATGACGGTTAGGGGTTTATTTGTTAAATTTTGATGAGGAGGGTGAGTTGGGAGATCTTGGGTCGGGAGAAGAGGACCCAGTGAGCTCCTATGTGGATGGCACAAAAAGGTTCGACGAGCCAACCATGGCTGCAGACGAGCCCACTAAAGAAGTCAACCTTGGTACTGAAGAATCCCCGAAGACAGTTTTGATTAGTGCCAACTTGAGTATTGAAGAAGAAGAAGCCTTGGTAGCCATTCTTAAAGAATTCTCCGACGGATTTCTTGGTCTTACGAAGACATGCCGGGACTCGACACCTCTTTGGTTGAGCACTGGTTGGTCCTAAAAGCCGACGCAAGGCCGTCAAGCAAAAGTTGAGAAGGCTACATCCTAAGCTGGCACTCAAGATCAAAGAGGAGGTTGACAAGTTGCACAAAGCCAAATTTATTAGGGTTGGTGATATCCACAGTGGGTAGCTAATATCGTCCCTGTAATGAAGAAGGATGGTAAGGTTAGAATCTGTATAGATTTCCGTGACCTTAATCGTGCTTGCCCAAAGGACGATTTCCCTCTCCCACACATAGATGTCCTTGTGGACAATACTGCCGGCTTCGACCTTTTGTCATTTATGGATGGTTTCTCTGGGTACAACCAGATTCGCTTGGCGGAGGAAGACCAGGAGAAAACTTCATTTACAACGCCCTGGGGGACTTATTATTACGTCGTCATGCCCTTCGGATTGAAGAATGCGGGAGCAACCTATCAAAGGGCCATGAGGGCGATTTTTCATGACATGATGCATGTGCACATGGAGGTCTATGTAGACGATGTCTTAGTAAAATCAAAGACTCGACATGGCCATGCTAAAGTCCTCCGGGCAGTTCTTCAAAGGTCTAGAGAGCACAATCTTAAGATGAACCCCAAGAAGTGCGTCTTTGGTGTCTCTTCGGGGAAATTGCTTGGGTTCATTAGCAAGCGGGGAATTGAAATTGATCCTAACAAGGCCAAAACAATAATCGACATGCCTCCTCCTAGGAATATCAGAGAAGTCAGAGGGCTAATTGGCAGACTCCAGTTTATTCGGAGGTTTATCTCCCAGCATTCAATCCGCTGTAGGCCCTTCTACGAGATGCTTAGAGGAGAGGCGAAGTTTGATTGGAACGATAAATGTCAGAAGGCCTTGATGAATTGAAGAGCTATCTTTTCAATCCCCATGTTCTCACTCCTCCGGTCCGGGTCGGCCTTTACTGCTCTATATGTCAACCACTGAGGATTCTACTGGAGCGGTTTTGGCCCAATACGACGACGAGAATAAGGAGAGAGCGGTGTACTATTTGTCCAAATTGTTTAATGAAGCTGAAAAGAAGTACACCGCCATGGAAAGAACGTGCGCGGCCGTCGTCTGGGTTGCCCAAAAGTTGAAGCACTATTTCTTGGCTCATGAAGTGAAACTTCTGGCACGTATGGACCCTATTCGGTACTTACTTGAGAAGCCTATCCTGACTGACCAGTTGATGAGGTGGCAAAGTTTCCTCAATCAATTTGATCACCTACGTTAACAGAAGTCGATCAAGGGGCACGCTATGCTGAACATTTGGCCCACCACCCCTTACCTTCATACTCTCCCGTTGATGAAAGCTTTCCGATGAAGAGTTAGGAGCCATTATCGATGGTGAACCTTCGTGGGTGCTTCACTTCGACGGGGCGCTCAATTCTAAAGGGTGTGGGATAGGGGCAGTCCTCCTCTCTCCGGAAGGGGTAGTCATTCCGCACGCTTACCAGTTAACCTTCCGAGCCACGAACAATGTGGCTGAGTACGAGGCGCTCTTAGTTGGACTGAAAATGGCATTATTGCTCGGAGTCAAAGAGTTAAGGATTATTGGAGATTCACAATTGATACTCCGGCAATCCCTCAGCAAGTACCAGACCCGGGACCCCAAGTTGAAACCATACCAGGAGTTGGTAGGAAAAGTAGTACGGCAGCTTAGGAAGCTTACACTAGTGCACATACCTAGGGCTCAGAATATTCTAGCAGATTCGTGCTTCCCTAGCTTCTTCCATTCCTATTCCTTGGGAAGAATTCTGAAACCGTCTCTGTCCAAAGGTTGAGAATCCCTTCCCATGCAGATCCTTGGTTTTCTCAACTCACGTCTCCTTCTCTATCCTTCAGGTCATGCGCTCTCAAAAGAGCCAGAAATTGACCTCGAAGATGGCCATCCTTGGTATTTTGACATCGAAAACTTTCTCAAAGATGGATCCTTCCCTGATTATGCCAATTCTGCCGATAGACGGGCAATTCGCCACGTCTCGGAGCGTTACAAGATCATAGGTGGCATTCTGTACAAAAAATCTCTCAGTGGGATCTATCTTCGTTGCCTCGATGAATTCGAGTCTCAAGTGTTGTTGAAGCCGCTCACTCTAGCGAATGTGGTTGTCATGTTAATGGTAGAGCAATTGCCCAAAAGTTGCTAAGACACTATTATTGGCCTACCATGGAAGAAGACTATCGCCATTTTGTCCGTCACTGTGCTAAGTGTCAATTGCACGGCGACAAAAATCATGCTCCTTCCTCTTCTCTTCACCTCTCTCATCGCTCCATGGCCTTTCGCCATGTGGGCATTTGACGTGGTCGGTCCACTCGCGGACAGAACGGAGAAATCCGTAAGAAGTCTTCATTCTGACCGCCACGGAGTACTTCACGAAGTGGGCTGAAGCAGAAAGCGTTCATAGAGGTCAAAGCTTCGACAGTGGTCTAGTTCATCAAGCGCAACATTCTTGCAAGGTTTGGCATGCCTCGGGACATCGTCACCGACAATGGACCTTAATTCACTTCACAAGAGCTTCGCGATATGTGTGTGGTAAATATGGAATTAACTTGCATCATTCATCCCCATATTATCCACAAGGTAATGGACAAGCTGAAGCTACTAATAAAACTCTCATCAAAATCATAAAGAAAACATGCAAATCTCATAACAATGCTGACTGGCCAGATCGCTTAGTTGAAGTCTCTTTAGCTTAGCACCACGCTCGGTCCGAACTCCTACGTGGCAAACCCCTATGCTTTGACATACGGATCGGATGCGATACTCCATACGAGATCTTGTCCCTCACTTAGAGTTCAATTGGATTCCGAACTTGACCCCGATCAACGTCGAGAAGCCTTGTTGGCACAACTTGAAACCTTGGATGAAAGGCGAATGATAGCGGTTGACCATGCTCAAGTCTATCGTCAGAGAATTGCACGTTTTTATGCCAAAAGAGTCCTTGAGAGAAAATTCGAAGTGGGCGAGATGGTCCTAAAGCGTAAAATCTTGAAGGCACCAGGTCCCAGGAGCAAATTGCAAGAAAATTGGGAAGGTCCGTTCGTTGTCAAGGAAGTTTACCTCAGGGAACGCTTATAGTGTTGGGTTTTCAATATATCATGTTTTTATGATCACATTAATATCCTTGAACATTGATTTAATGCAAAATTGATGTGTTAACTAACATAAAAAACACATGTGAAAGTGATTATGTTAAACATTGCTAAATCATACAATGTATATCACTAACAATGTATTTACATGTAGGTGCCAAGCATGAAAGATGGAGCATCAAAGAGATGAGCAAACAGACCAAGGTAATGTCAAAGAAGTGTATCTGTCGACAGGCCAGGGGATGTGTGTCGACAGATACACCAGACAACCCAAGACAGACATCAGTTTTTGTATCCCTGAGTGCACCTGTCGACAGATGCAAATTACCTGTCGACAGATACAGAAGTTCAGATTTCTGAAACCCAGTTCTTAGACTGATCATGGACTGAGTGCATCTGTCGACAGATGCAAGTGCACCTGTCGACAGACGACGGAAACATGAAATCAGAAATTCTAATTTCAGCCCCATTTGGGTGTCTCCTTCTCCACGACCCCCACCTTTACCTAACACTATATAAGCATCCTTTTGGAGCAAATTCGCATAGCAGCAGCCCCCAAGCAAGAGCCTCAAGGGACCAAGAGGAAAAGCCCCAATTTGCTGCCCTGCTTCAATCCTCCGCCCAGATCGTCGTGGAATCACCATCCATGCGGAGTTGAAGCTGGATCGTCACCAATTCAACCTTCTACATCGATCAGTCTACATCCAATCGAAGTTTGAAGAGCGTCTGTACGATCCACGAGAAGAATTCCAACTAGATTTGTTCCCCAACTCTAAATTCTTCTTCATTCCACAATTTCCATTCTATTGTGTGTGTGTGATTGTGTTTCAAGCATCCCTTGTGCTTGATCTACGAAACTGTGGTTGTTCTGATCATGGTTCATCAGACAACGTGTGTGTGAGTGAGTTGTTGTATTGAACTCGCTCATAAGCAGTCGTTTCTGCGTGTGTGTGTGGACGGTGGATGTAGGATACACGAGTTGTGTACTCCGAACCACCTTAAATCATCGTGTCCTGTGGTTTGTTCGCGTTTTGCGATAGATGATTGGTAGGCACGTTGTTCATACGCACGTTTGATACCATGTTCTCATTTAGATCAACTCAAGCTTTCTTATACTCAATCAAATTCTAATCAAGTTTCATTAAGATCGCTGTAGCACCGAAAAGAAGCCATCAGTAAATAGAAATTGTAGTAATCTATTCAACCCCCCTTCTAGATTACCATATTGTGTTATTCCGCATAACCCTTCAATTGGTATCAAAGCAAGGTTTCTCCGATTTACAGTTTTTGTAATTTGATCTAGCGATCAGGAGATTCTCGATCTTATGGATTCTAGCAAAGGGTATATGGCCGAGGGACATTCAGTAACCAGCCACCCTATTTTGATGGCACTGACTATCCTTATTAGAAAAATCGCATGCAGGTATTTTTGAGAGCTCAAAATTACGAGCTGTGGAAAATAGTCAGCAAGGGACCATATGAGTTGCCCGAGGAACGAAGACACCTGGACGAAAGACCAAATAGCTAAAGGAACTCTCAACTGGAGCGCACTAAACATGATGCAATGTGCGGTGCATCCAAAGGAGTTCTCAAGAGTCTCCACATGCTCAACAGCAAAAGAGATGTGGGACAAACTTGAACTCATCTACGAAGGTACGTCCGAGGTAAGGGAAACAAAGTTAGCATGTTAGTGTCTGAATATGAAATGTTCAAGATGAAAACTGATGAAAACATATCAGACATGTTTGCAAGATTCATGCTAATAATTAACGGGCTAAAAGGTCTTAAAAAGGAATACTCTGAAAGTGACTTAGTAAGAAAGATACTTCGATCTCTTACTTCATCTTGGAATACTAAGGCCACTGTCATTGAGGATTCCAAAGACCTCTCTAAAATGAAATTGGATGAACTAATTGGCTCCTTAATGACATATGAAATCAACATTAAAAGAAAAGAATTAGAAGAAAATCCTAGGAAGTCAATTGCTTTAAAAGCATCCAACAAAACATCAACAAGCTCCAAGAAATCCATTCAACAAGATAGTGATGAGCAAGGAACATCTAGTGAGAGTGATAATGATGAAATGGCAATGCTCACTAGACAATTCAAGAAATTTCTGAAGTTCAAAAGGAGAGACACAGGTAACTCCAAACCTTTCAAAAGAAAAAGTTTTCACAGAAATATGAGTCCAACAAAAAATCTGATATTGTTTGTTATGAATGCAAGAAACAGGGGCACATGAGAGGAGAATGCCCGGAACTCAAGAAGAAGCTGAAGAAAGAAAAATTCATCTTCAAGAAAGCCAAAGCAATGTTGGCAACCTGGAGTGATGAAGATGAAGATGAAGATGCACAAGAAACATCCGATGATGAAGAAGTAAAATGCTTAATGGCAAGGAGTGATGACTCCACCGAGGTAAACTTCTCATTTGATAATTACACTGCAAGTGAATGGGAGGAAGCATACACTACTCTATTTGAAAAATTTTGTGAATATAGATCTGAAAATAAGGCATTGAAAAAGAAATGCAACTCCCTTGTGCATGATAAAAATAACGATGAACGAATTGCATTCCTGACAAAAGAAATAGAAATGATGGAAGTTGATGAAAAGACTCATAGTGAAGAGATGGACTGCTTGAAAATGAAATTACAAGAAACACAAAAAGAAAAGGACTGTTTAAGCCATTCTCTTGAATTCCTTCAAGAAGAACATCTAGAAACAAGGAAAAAGTTGGAACAAACTGAAAAGAATTGAAAGAAAAATCTGAGGACTTAATGAAATTTGTAAAAGGAAAGCAAAATCTAGATGCGATTTTGGGTGCTAAAATACATGTAACCAAGCATGGGTTAGGATATCAACCTGTCAAACAAAAGAAAATAGGAGAGTCATTGATCACTTCCTTTGTTAATCCTAGCCCAAGCACAAGCAAGCATGTTCCCACAAAGCATAACACAAGTCAATCTCAGACCAAAGTATTGCAACCCAAATAAAATGTTCCAACAAACAAAAGAAAAAGCCACCTGTCGACAGATGGAATGGTGACTGTCGACAGGCAAGAACAACTTCAACTAATAAACAGTCTATCAAGCAACAAAAAATTGAAAAGAAAATTCCTTCATGCAATGTGTGTAAAAAGATTGGTCATGATGAAAAACAATGCTGGAATAATCCAAAGAAACAGAAATTCAAACAAGTTTGGATTCCTAAACATTTACTTTGTTGCATGAATGAAATTTTGGGACCAAAATAATTTGGGTACCAAAACCTCTTGTCTGATCCACATATGCAGGAATGCCTAGCAGCCAACATCAAAACAAATGGTACTTGGATAGCGGCTGTTCGAGGCACATGACGGGCGACAAAGCTAAATTCTGTTTCCTAGTGGAGAAAGACGGAGGACAAGTCATTTTTGGGATAACAACAAAGGCCAAATCATTGGCACAGGTAATGTTGGTAAGTGTCCCTCCAATTCAATTGAAAATGTACTGTTAGTTGATGGCCTTAATCACAATTTTCTTAGCATAAGTCAATTATGTGATAGAGGTCACAACGTCATTTTTGAATCAAATTCATGTCAAATTGTTGATAAAGAAACAGGAAGTGTAAAATTTTCTGGAAAAAGAGTGAATAACATCTACTTAGTTGACTTAGATGATCCAGAAAATGACAACTTGTGTCTTGTTGCAAATAGACATGATGAATTGACATTGTGGCATCGTAGGCTTGGCCATGCGAGCTACAACGTATTGCACAAGATCATGAAGCTCAAATTAGTAAGTGGACTTCCTGACATTTCTTTTAACAACAATGAAAGTTTTTGTGATGCATGTGCACAGGGAAAACAGACCCGGAAGTCTTTCAAATCCAAAGCACCGGTAAGCACATCTAAACCATATGCACTGTTGCACATGGACCTTTTTGGACCAACTAGAACTTTAAGTCTCAATGGCAAACGTTTTGGTTTTGTCATTGTAGATGATTTTTCTAGGTTCACATGGGTCAAATTTTTGGCACACAAAAGTGAAACACTTATAATCTTCCAAGAATTCTTTAACAAGATTGAGCATGGCAATGTGAATAAAATATGCTCAATCCGCACCGATCACGGGGGAGAATTTGATAACAATGCATTTTCTGATTTTTGCAGGCACCAAGGGATTGAACATTGTTCTCCTCCCTAAGGACTCCAGAACAAAATGGAGTAGTGGAGAGGAAAAACAGAACATTGGTGGAAATGGCTCGCACTCTTCTGGTTGAAGGCCAACTCTCCAGAAGCTTTTGGGCAGAAGCAGTGAACACTTCATGCTACATTCTAAATAGAGCCATGGTAACCATGTGATAAAGAAAACCCCCTACCATTTGTTGAAAGGTAAGAAACCCAACCTTGGGTACTTCGAGTATTTGGCTCAAAGGTATTTATCCATAACAATGATAAATCTGATTTAGATAAATTTGAAGCCAAAAGTGATCAAGGTGTTTTTCTAGGCTACTCAGAACACTCTAGGGCATATAGGGTGTTTAACAATAAAACACGCACTGTGGAAGAAACTCCACATGTAATTTTGATGAGACTTATGCCAAAACTAACAGTTTGACTGTTAATAGAACTGAAAAAGAAGATGAAGGAACATCACTTGAGGACCTACAAGTCAAAGCAAAAGACAAATCTGAAGAAGGTTCCAAGACCAAAGGTGGATATCTTCACAAGGACTATGATGAAGATGATGAAAAAGCCTTCAGAAAACAAGATGAAACACATAAAGAAAATCCACTAGAAGGTGAACCTCCTGAAGAACAACATTCACAAGATCAAATTCCTTAAGGACAAGATGCACCCGGCCCTTCAACAATCACAAATGTGAGGTATTCCAAAGATCACCCACTTGATGATGTGATAGGTAGTTTAAATGATTCTGTTCAAACAAGGTCTCAAGTTAGACAAATAATTGAACATGATCTTTTGCTTTTGTTTCTCAAGTGGAACCCAAAACTGTTGAAAAAGCCTTAAAAGATAACTCATGGATTGATGCTATGCATGAGGAACTTGTCAATTTCAAAGAAATAATGTATGGAGTTTAGTTCCTAGAACCCCTGAAATTTCTATCATAGGAACTAGATGGTGTTTAGGAATAAACTTAATGAAGAAGGAAAGTGGTCAGAAATAAAGCTAGACTCGTTGCAAAAGGATATAATCAAGAATTTGGTGTAGATTTTGAAGAATCCTTTGCTCCTGTAGCCAGATTAGAAGCAGTCAGAATTTTATTGGCATATGCATGCTCCCATAAGTTCAAACTTTATCAAATGGATGTTAAAACTGCTTTCTTAAATGGCTATATCAAAGAAGAAGTCTATGTCTCTCAACCACTAAGTTTTGAAAATTCTGAAATGCCTAACCATGTGTATAAATTGCACAAAGCTCTTTATGGTTTGAAACAGGCACCTCGAGCTTCGTATGATAGACTAAGCAATTTTCTGGTAAGCAAAAACTACTCAAGAGGTAAAGTGGACCAAACACTCTTCACTAAGAAAGTTCGCAATCACATAATTGTTGTTCAAGTTATGTGGACGATATTATATTTGGTTCTACTAACCCTTCACTGTGTGAAGAATTTTCTAAACACATGCACAATGAATTTGAGATGAGTCTAATGGGGGAGCTTCAATTCTTTCTTGGTTTGCAGGTGAAACAACATGAAGACGGCTTCTTCATAAATCAAGAAAAATATGTCAAAGAGCTTCTCAAACGATTTCAATTTGAGCAAGCTAAACCGGCCTCCACCCCAATGAGCACAAGCATCAAATTGGAAAATGATGAGAAAGGTAAACCGGTAGATGCAAGCACTTCTGAGGTATCATTGGCTCACTCCTTTATCTTACTGCAAGTAGACCGGATATACAATTCAGTGTTTGCCTTTGTGCTAGATATCAATCTAGTCCAAAGGAAAGCCATTTACTTGCAGTCAAGAGAATTTTCCGATATCTCTCAGGCACATGCAATTTGGGTTTTTGGTACCCAGCAGGCAGTAGTCTTGATTTGATATCATATTCTGATGTTGATTATGCTGGATGTAAAATTGATAGAAAAAGCACTAGTGGATATTGCCAATTCATTGGCGGTTGCATGGTTTCGTGGGCATCCAAGAAACAACACTGGTTGCACTCTCCACTACAGAGGCAGAATATGTCGCTGCAGGAATTGTGCAGCTCAAGTGTTGTGGATCAAAAGTCAGTTAGCTGACTATAATGTTGAAATTGGATGCACACATTCTATGTGACAACACAAGTGCTATCAACCTTTCAAAAAACCCTGTCCAACACTCAAGGACTAAACACATTGAAATCCGCCATCATTTCTTGAGAGATGAAGTTCCAATAAAACCTTGGAACTTATTTCATTCCCACAAAAAATGGCTGTATTTTCACCAAACCCTTGTCTGAAGATAGATTCACTTGTCACGCCCCGAATATTTAGCAGCGGAATAAATACCGGGGACGTAACGATACAAACCGGCGTATCACAGTTGAATAGTGCAGAGTCACAGTCAAATATAATACACATTCAAGACTATAATATGGTCATCATTAGTATACTTTAATTCATTTCATTCAACTAGATACAACCTCACATAAGAAGAATTAACCAAAGGGTCCATCATTCAAATAAACTTCCACAAAAGTTTCACTATTACATAGACTACTCAAATTTATATTTCTAAATTGTCATCTATTCTAGGACGGGTGCTCGTCACTCTTGCCCAGTCCCATCCGACTCCACGGGTTCTTCATCACTACCTGAAAAAGGGCAGGATGATAGGGGTGAGCGAACTAGCTCAGTAGGATTTATATCTCAATCACGTGCGGGCACTAGTATACATGATTAACATTTTATATAGGCAGATATGCTGATGAGTATGCTGACAATGCATGCTTTTCTAACAAGTTGAATAGCAAAGTAGAACGGATATCATATCAGATCAATTGTCGAGTTCCATATACAATGGACAGATAATTCAAGATTAAAATCATGTCAGAAGAGATTGGCCATATTCAAACAGAGTTCATGTGTTCACAAGAACAAACTTATCATATCATGTCAAGTCAAACTTATCAAGTCAAACAGGAGGCACAATTCACAATCTTGCATGTCAGGTGTGCTATGCCAAGCACCAAGAGTCCATACTCCCTCGGTTAACAAGTACGTTGGGGCGCTCTTCCCCAGGACCGGACAGGGCCCTATTGCACAGGCATTGTATCAAGTTTTGGACCGGAGTCCCACGTTGTGCCGAACAAACATATTCATATTATGGCCACAGAGTTTCAATGACAAGCTCATAGTAAAAAGAACATGATCACTCATAGAGTCAAGGAATGACAAACAGCTCAAAAGAACAAGGCAGGATAACGTCGTATCTTATATTTCATAATTCATTAATGTCTTGACAAGATGGTGTTTCTAAAGACAGATCATATGTAGAACATGTACTTTCCTAACATGTATGCATATGACAAATAATCCATTGAACACCGGAAAACATGAAACCATGAAACTCATATGCAAATCACCACTAACATGTCCATACTAATCATGTATTCATCCCCACATTCATAACATATTCTTATCTTATCAATTGACAATAAGCAAGATCACAAGATAATCCAAGGATCATAAGAACAATCAAATTTACACATTAGAATCATATTCATATCATTACCATTTACTTTAATGGTTTGATTTATTTTAAGTCCATGCATACTATATAACATCATGTACATGCTTGAAGACATCATGAAATGATTAGACCCAAATTATACAAAAATCTTGTAAGGGTAGTGTCGACACTAGATCAGGTGGTGTCGACACCATGCTCCAAACCAAGACAAAAAATAGGCAAACTGGTCAGGTAGTGTCGACACTAGTTCAGGTAGTGTCGACACAGTGCATCAAAAACAAGGCAAAAAGGTCAAGTAGTGTCGACACGAGATCAAGTAGTGTCGACACTAGAGACAGGTTCCAGAAAACCTTCTGGCCAATATGGGACAGGGTGTCGACACTAGTACAGGTGGTGTCGACACTAGATCAACTTCCCAGAACTTTCTGGGTCAACTGGGACAGTGTGTCGACACAAGATGAGGCTTGTCGACACTAGATGCCTTCCAGAACACCATCTGGTTTCTGGGACAGCAGGTCGACACTAGCCCAGGCAGTGTCGACACTAGTGGCTTTCCCAGAACACCATCTGGGCTGTTTTGGGACAGCAGGTCGACACTACCACAGGCAGTGTCGACACTAGTGGCCTTCCAGAACAAGACTTAAGGGTCATGTGAGACCCGAAAACACATGCCATGCAGCGATTCACTTCAAACCCTTATAACTCTCTAACGATTGACATTTGGACAAAATTTCAACATGAAAGATGAAGAGACAACTAGTAGAAGACTTTTGATGTTGAGGTTTGATCGAATTCGGTCTCGAATCCCAGAAAACATGTGAAGAACAGAAATCAAGTAAAACCCAAAATCACAGTTTAAAACAGAGACTCTCTTATCATGCTCCTAACTCTCTAACGAAAAACCTTTGGACAAAACGTCCAACATAGAAGATGATCGTGACTTCAATAGGAGAACTTTCATGAAGAAAGTTTAGTCAAATTGGTCTTGAATCGTGTGCACAATATGACGAACGAGAAAAGCCCTAACGGTGCAAGACTTCGGGAAAATCACCAATACACGATGAATACTCCATGAAAATTGGGCAAATCAAGTGCAAATGATCCTAGACTCAATAACTACATGTTGGCATTAATTTTCTTTAATCTTGGCCCGAGAACACCTACCTTTATGAAGATCTAAAACCTGTTGATGTTCTGGACACAACAGAGGATGCAGGGGATGAAGCTCCGGATTCCCAGCCTTTCTCTGTTCCTCAGAAGCTCTTGCTTGCTTCCAAACGACTCCAACTTCGTTGTTAAACCTTCCCCAAGAGTTTAGGGACGAGTTCTTATAGTTTTAGGATGTTGTTAAGAGTCCTAATGATGCTAGGAAAGGGGCTACGAGCTCTGTTTCCTAGTTTCCAGAAAATCTGGGATTCCTTTACTTAAAAGAGGTAGCCAAGGTTTAGGAAACCACTAATTGAGATTGAGTTCGGTTTTGGCTTACCTTACATGACTACTCATCCATAATATGACTCTAAATTACCCTCCCTAATTACTGCATAATTACATACACGAATTTCTGGGCAATTTTCTGTCCTAGTTTGTTCATATCCTTGGGCCAAATATGCTCTATTGGCCCAATCTTATTAATAGGTCATTAACACATGGTATTGGAAGTCTCTCCAATACGTTTATTTATTTTATCCCTCTATCTTTCTAAAATTTTAATTTGCTAATTTCCGGGGTGTTACATCCTCCCCCACTTAAGAAATTTGGTCCCCAAATTTACGCATAATGGTGTAGATCGTACCTGAGAATAGCTCCGGGTGGTTTTTCTTCATTCTTTCCTCTGTTTCCCAGGTAGCATTAGTAACTCCGTCTCGACTCCATTGAACCTTCACCATAGGTATGGTACGATTCCTGAGTCGCTGAATCTTCCGATCCAACAGTTTGATCGGCTTCTCTTCATAAGTCAGGTCCTCCCGAATCTCCAAGTCCTCATGATCAATTACATGGTCGGCATTGAATAAGTACTTCCGCAGCATGGATATGTGGAACACATTATGCACGTTTGCTAGTTGCGGAGGTAGTGCAAGTCTATACGCCACCTGACCAATTCTTTCCAGAATTTCAAATGGCCCTATAAATCTGGGACTTAGTTTTCCTTTGATCCCAAATCTTTGTATTCCCCTCGAAGGTGAGACCTTCAAGAAAAACATGTTCGCCAACCTGAAATTCCAGTTCTCTCCTTCTCTTGTCTGCATAACTCTTCTGTCTGGATTGTGCTATCTTCAGACGTTCCCTGACAATCTGAACCTTCCGGACAGTGGCCTCAATCAAGTCGGGTCCAACCCATTGGTTCTCCCCAACCTCTTCCCAACAAAGGGGTGATCTGCAACTCCTGCCATATAAGGCTTCAAATGGAGCCATTTTGATACTAGCCTGATAGCTGTTGTTATAAGCAAACTCCATCAAGTACAACTGATCATCCCATCGACCTTTGAAATCCAGCACCAAGCACGAAGCATCCTCCACAATTTGATTGGTCCTTTCAGTTTGTCCATCAGTCTGAGGATGGAAGGCAGTACTAAAGTTTAATTTAGTACCCATTGCTGCTTGTAAACCCTTCCAGAAGTGTGAAGTAAATCTAGGGTCCCGATCTGATATTATGCTAGATGGAACCCCGTGCAATCTAACTACTTCCTTAACATATAGAGCGGCCAACACATCCACTGACCATGTACTCTTGATCGGCAAGAAGTGAGCCGACTTAGTCAATCGGTCAACTATTACCCAAATTGCATCCTTACCACCTCTAGTCTTGGGCAATCCCATGATAAAGTCCATACCGATACTATCCCACTTCCACTCTGGGATTTCTAGTGGTAGCAGTCCACCAGCCGTACGGAAATGTTCGGCTTTGACTTTCATGCATGTCAAACAGTATGCCACATGATCGGCCACATCCCTCTTCATGTTTGGCCACCAGTACGACCTTTTTAAATCTTGGTACATCTTTGTTGATCCTGGATGAATCGTATATTTGGACTGGTGAGCTTCATTCAGTAACCTCTTCTTGAGTTCTTCATGATCAGGGACACATGTTCTACCTCTGAATAATAATCTTCCTTCTGCTGATAGAGTAAAGTCGGGTCTTTGTTCTAACTTCTCCCTGATCTGAACTAAGAGTGGGTCTTCTCCCTGTTTCTCCTGGATTTCGGTCAGCAGACCGGATTGTATCTGGAGATTAGAAATCATTACTTGTTTCTCCTTCTTTTCCATGTCTAAATTCAGACTTGCAAATTGCTCCAGTAACTTCCATTCGCCCAGCATCATACTAGCTAGAACAGTTCCTGGTTGTCTACTTAGAGCGTCCTGCCACTTTGGCTTTCCCAGGGTGATATTGGATGGAAAAGTCAAAGTCCTTAAGGTACTCTAACCACCTTCTTTGTCTCATGTTAAGCTCCTTCTGTGAGAACAGTATTTCAAACTCTTGTGGTCAGAAAAGACTTTAAATTGCTCACCATAGATATAATGCCTCCAAATCTTTAAGGCGAATACCACAGCTGCTAACTCCAAGTCATGAACCGGATAGTTCACTTCGTGGATCTTCAACTGTCTGGAAGCATAAGCTATTACCTTCCCTTGTTGCATTAGGACACATCCCAGTCCAGTACCAGAAGCATCTGAATAAATTTCAAATCCTCCCTCTTCAGTGGGTAAGGCGAGGACAGGGGCAGTAGTCAGACACTTCTTCAAGTTGTTGAAACTTTCCTCGCAATCCTCATTCCACACAAACGGATTTTCCTTCCGGGTCAGCTTGGTTAATGGTACTGCAATCTTTGAGAAATCTTTTATAAACCTTCGTAATACCCAGCTAATCCCAGAAAACTCCTGATCTCTGTGACGCTTGTCGGTCTTTCCCATTTCAACACAGCCTCAACCTTTGATGGATCAACAGCGATACCATCTTTGGTCACCACATGCCCGAGAAAGGATACCTCCTCAAGCCAGAATTCACATTTACTTAACTTGGCATATAATTTGTTCTCCCTCAAAATCTGCAATGAAATCCTCAAATGCTCCTCATGCTCTTCCTTTGTCTTGGAATAAATCAGTATATCATCGATGAATACCACCACAAACTTATCAAGATATGGGCGATAAATGCTATTCATCAGTTGCATGAAAACTGCAGGGGCATTTGTTAGTCCAAAAGGCATAACAATAAATTCATAATGCCCATACCTGCTTCGGAAGGCAGTCTTGTGAATGTCTTCTCCTTTGATCCTCAATTGATGATAACCAGATCGGAGATCTATTTTAGAGAAGTACCTAGCTCCAGATAATTGATCAAACAACTCATCAATTCTCGGCAGAGGGTATTTGTTCTTGATGGTTAACTGATTCAGTTGTCTGTAATCTATGCATAGTCTCATCGACCCATCTTTCTTCTTGACGAAGAGGACAGGTGCACCCCATGGTGATGTGCTTGGTCGGATGAAACCCTTCTCTAACAGTTCCATCAGTTTTCTTTTAATTCCTTCAGTTCTGCGGGGGACATTCTATATGGTGCCCTAGATACCGGTGCTGCACCAGGGACCAATTCGATGGTAAAATCGACCTCTCGCTCCGGAGGAATTCCTGGCAAGTCTTCGGGGAAAACATCAGCGTATTCGCTGACGACATGGATGTCCTCTACCTTGACTTCCTTCTTTGCAATGACTACAGCAGCAAGAAAGGCCATACAACCTTTCCTCATCATCCTTTTGGCTTGCAGTGCAGAGATAAGTGACAATCTCCTGCGGTTTCTATCCCCTGTGAACACTAGTTTTGGGTACTGGCTAAAAGTTACCCTACTTCTCCTGCAATTTATACTAGCCCCATGTTCAGACATCCAGTCTGCTCCCAGTATCACATCATACCCTGCCATGTCCATACATATTAAATTTGCTGGTAGGTTTTGTTTCAATCAACACCTCACTGGATGGTATATGGTTTGTAAGATTGGTACCCGGACCAATCGGGGTTGACACAACTATTCCGGATTTCATTGGGACTGGTTTCACAGATAGGGTATCAACAAATGTTTGAGAAATGAAGGAGTGCGTAGCTCCCGTATCAAAGAGAACATAAGCAGGTCGGGAAAGAATAGTAAGTGTACCTTCCACGATACCTCCTTCTTCAGCAGTTTCTGGTTCCTGGACAGCTTGCAGTCGGCCTTGCCTCTTCTGTCCATTTTGACGTTTGTCATGAGGGGCTTGTTCTTTCAACATTGGGCAGTCCGAGATCCTATGGTCACGACTCCCACAGCGTAGGCATCTCCCTTGCGCTCTCCAGCATTCTTCAGTCCGATGACCAGCTCGGTCACAATGTTTGCACCTTTCACCCGTTGCCACTATCACTTGCTTACCTAGTTCCTTCGGCTTTTTATCCGCTGGTTCATTTACCCCGCCACTGGGCCTTTTCTTCCCAATAGTCGGCTGATACCTCCCAGCAGAAGACACTTGTTCCGTTTCACGATTTTCCCTTAATCCTTTCAGCAGTCTCCATTGCATCTTCCAGTAGTTGAGCCTTCTTAACCATTTCAGCATAAGTTTGAATGTCCATTGGCGCCAGTTGGGTGATGAACTGGGGCCTCAAGCCATTCAGAAAGCGTTTCGCCTTCATCCTTTCTGTCCCAATCAAGTGAACAGCGTATCGGGACAGCCGAGAGAATTGGGCCTCATACTCAGCCACATTGAGTCCTCTCTGCTTCAAAGCCGCAAATTCGGCTGCTTTCCGTTCTTGGACCCTCTCAGAAAAGTACTTGGCGTTAAAACGCTCAATGAACTGAGCCCATGTAAGTTGTTGTCCATTGAGGGTTGCTTCCACCGACTCCCACCATGCCCTGGCATCCTTTTCTAACTGGAAAGTTGCCAGGAGTACCTTGTTCTGGTCTGTGCATTGCATAACCCTGAATATCCTTTCAATCTCTTTAACCCAGTGCTCAGCAACATCTGGGTTAGTACTCCCTTCAACCTAGGTGGATCCATGTTCCGAAAATTCCGGTGGAGCTCACCGGCTCCGCGATTACCTCCACCTGGGTGGCTTGTAATAGCCTGAGTCAAGTTCTGTATGGTTCTTTGCATGTCCCTAGCCTGGGCACGTTCAGCGGCCATTATGGTAATAATCACCTTCAAGATAATAATGTGAGTTAGTCATCTAATATATCACATGTGACTTTTATTCCCATGGCTCTACCCAAGCTCACATTAGGTACGACGGATTTTGACTCGTGTAATCTAGTTTCATTCCATTTCCTAATCCCTTGGACCCTAAAGTTCAGGCTCTGATACCAACTGTCACGCCCCGAATATTTAGCAGCGGAATAAATACCGGGGACGTGAACGATACAAACCGGCGTATCACAGTTGAATAGTGCAGAGTCACAGTCAATATAATGACACATTCAAGACTATATATGGTCATCATTAGTATACTTTAATTCATTTCATTCAACTAGATACAACCTCACATAAGAAGAATTAACCAAAGGGTCCATCATTCAAATAAACTTCCACAAAAGTTTCACTATTACATAGACTACTCAAATTTCTATTTCTAAATGTCATCTATTCTAGGACGGGTGCTCGTCACTCTTGCCCAGTCCCATCCGACTCCACGGGTTCTTCATCACTACCTGAAAAAGGGCAGGATGATAGGGGTGAGCGAACTAGCTCAGTAGGATTTATATCTCAATCACGTGCGGGCACTAGTATACATGATTAACATTTTATATAGGCAGATATGCTGATGAGTATGCTGACAATGCATGCTTTTCTAACAAGTTGAATAGCAAAGTAGAACGGATATCATATCAGATCAATTGTCGAGTTCCATATACAATGGACAGATAATTCAAGATTAAAATCATGTCAGAAGAGATTGGCCATATTCAAACAGAGTTCATGTGTTCACAAGAACAAACTTATCATATCATGTCAAGTCAAACTTATCAAGTCAAACAGGAGGCACAATTCACAATCTTGCATGTCAGGTGTGCTATGCCAAGCACCAAGAGTCCATACTCCCTCGGTTAACAAGTACGTTGGGGCGCTCTTCCCCAGGACCGGACAGGGCCCTATTGCACAGGCATTGTATCAAGTTTTGGACCGGAGTCCCACGATGTGCCGAACAAACATATTCATATTATGGCCACAGAGTTTCAATGACAAGCTCATAGTAAAAAGAACATGATCACTCATAGAGTCAAGGAATGACAAACAGCTCAAAAGAACAAGGCAGGATAACGTCGTATCTTATATTTCATAATTCATTAATGTCTTGACAAGATGGTGTTTCTAAAGACAGATCATATGTAGAACATGTACTTTCCTAACATGTATGCATATGACAAATAATCCATTGAACACCGGAAAACATGAACCCATGAAACTCATATGCAAATCACCACTAACATGTCCATACTAATCATGTATTCATCCCCATTCATAACATATCTTATCTTATCAATTGACAATAAGCAAGATCACAAGATAATCCAAGGATCATAAGAACATTCAAAATTACACATTAGAATCATATTCATATCATTACCATTTCCTTTATGGTTTGATTTATTTTAAGTCCATGCATACTATATAACATCATGTACATGCTTGAAGACATCATGAAATGATTAGACCCAAATTATACAAAAATCTTGTAAGGGTAGTGTCGACACTAGATCAGGTGGTGTCGACACCATGCTCCAAACCCAAGACAAAAACAGGCAAAACTGGTCAGGTAGTGTCGACACTAGTTCAGGTAGTGTCGACACAGTGCATCAAAAACAAGGCAAAAAGGTCAAGTAGTGTCGACACGAGATCAAGTAGTGTCGACACTAGAGACAGGTTCCAGAAAACCTTCTGGCAATATGGGACAGGGTGTCGACACTAGTACAGGTGGTGTCGACACTAGATCAGCTTCCCAGAACTTTCTGGGCAAACTGGGACAGTGTGTCGACACAAGATGAGGCTGTGTCGACACTAGATGCCTTCCCAGAACACCATCTGGGCTGTTTTGGGACAGCAGGTCGACACTAGCCCAGGCAGTGTCGACACTAGTGGCTTTCCCAGAACACCATCTGGGCTGTTTTGGGACAGCAGGTCGACACTACCACACACAGTGTCGACACTAGTGGCCCTTCCAGAACAAGACTTAAGGGTCATGTGAGACCCGAAAACACATGCCATGCAGCGGTTCACTTCAACCCTTATAACTCTCTAACGATTGACATTTGGACAAAACGTTCAACATGAAAGATGAAGAGACAACTAGTAGAAGACTTTTGATGTTGAGGGTTTGATCGAATTCGGTCTCGAATCCCGAGAAAACATGTGAAGAACAAAATCAAGTAAAACCCAAAATCACAGTTTAAAACAGAGACTCTCTTATCATGCTCCTAACTCTCTAACGAAAAACTTTGGACAAAACGTCCATAGAAGATGATCGTGACTTCAAATAGAGAACTTTCATGAAGAAAGTTTAGTCAAATTTGGTCTTGAATCGTGTGCACAATATGACGAACGAGAAAAGCCCTAACGGTGCAAGACTTCGGGAAAATCACCAATACACGATGAATACTCCATGAAAATTGGGCAAATCAAGTGCAAATGATCCTAGACTCAAAACTACATGTTGGCATTAATTTTCTTTAATCTTGGCCCGAGAACACCTACCTTTATGAAGATCTAAAACCTGTTGATGTTCTGGACACAACAGAGGATGCAGGGGATGAAGCTCCGGATTCCCAGCCTTTCTCCTGTTCCTCAGAAGCTCTTGCTTGCTTCCAAACGACTCCAACTTCGTTGTTAAACCTTCCCCAAGAGTTTAGGGACGAGTTCTTATAGTTTTAGGATGTTGTTAAGAGTCCTAATGATGCTAGGAAAGGGGCTACGAGCTCTGTTTCCTAGTTTCCAGAAAATCTGGGATTCCTTTACTTAAAAGAGGTAGCCAAGGTTTAGGAAACCACTAATTGAGATTGAGTTCGGTTTTGGCTTACCTTACATGACTACTCATCCATAATATGACTCTAAATTACCCTCCCTAATTACTGCATAATTACATACACGAATTTCTGGGCAATTTTCTGTCCTAGTTTGTTCATATCCTTGGGCCAAATATGCTCTATTGGCCCAATCTTATTAATAGGTCATTAACACATGGTATTGGAAGTCTCTCCAATACGTTTATTTATTTTATCCCTCTATCTTTCTAAAATTTTTAAATTTGCTAATTTCCGGGGTGTTACACACATCCTTAAGAAAGAATTGGGTTTGTGTAAAAATGCAATGAACTAACTCTCCATATGGAGTACATGCTCTTTATGTGTGAATGACTATGTGGTAATAAATCAAATGGTGGAACTGTGGAAGAAAAGTTTCGGCTTGTTTGAAACTATCATCATGCGTGAGAAATATCTCCGCCAAGTATCCATAGTCCCATTGCCAATAAAGGTCCTGTACTTCACATACAGGATTTTTAGTTTTCCTTACATTTTTATCAGTTAACTCCATGAACATGCTTTTGCTGTGACCATGTGCTTGTGTATGATATTCTTGAAATGAACATGTTTGCCTTGTATCAAATGCTTGGTGAATCCTTGACTAGATTTTGTTCAACACGTGCCACACTATGGGGAGTAAGTTCAGGGTAGATGATTTTTTCATGAGAAATTCTTCCTTCACTTCATTTTTTAATCCTCACTTCCTTGAACTTCATGTGCACTCAAACTGAAACCAGAAAAATCCACTCTGCTCATATCTGTCGACAGACACATTCCATCTGTCAACAGGTACACTCAGACTTGCTCTGACTGAAACTTCAATTCACCAGTCTGTGTGCATCTGTCGACAGACAGATTCCTTCTGTCGACAGATACACATTCTCACTTTTTTTTCTCATCCTTCTTCATACTTTTCAAGAAAGTGTTCATTACTTGATTTAAAGGTAAACATTGGATTGTTTTGTGCAATATACCTTTCATATCCACTTCATGTCAAAGTCGTGAACTAAGTCTAAATGATGTTTGATGCAACACTTGATTGAGGACTATTTAGATCATTTAACACAAAGAGCAAACCAAATGATTTTTAAACATCTCCTTTGAATAACTCCCTTGTCATTAAACATGAATCCAAAATGATTTGAAAATCAGAAGGTCCTTGAATTTAATATTCTACATTATCACTTGCCTAAGAAATCTCATGTACTTGACGAAAAGTAAAAACAAAAAAAAGGAGAAAATCTACCTATTTCTAAGTTTCAAACAAAAAATATCTTTCAATTATGGGATGGAGGTAGAGCAATGATGAAAATCACTAAGTAACCGGGGACATGGGCATCACCAATGTCGGTCTTCGCGTCAAAGGTTGTTTCATTATCTCTATACAATGGCTTGATGGACACTCACATTGAGTAACTGGGGGTATTGGCATCACAAATGTCTACCTTCACATGAAAAAGTGAACGTGCTCCTCATTGCCACTCTTTTCCATCTTCGCTGTTTAAAGATCCTAAAATAATACTAGAAATAGAGTGAAGCCTCCGAAAAAAAAAAATTTACGTCAAGTCCAATGTGCTTCTTATGGGTAAGATGTTCTTGTGGCCATCTAATTCAAATTTCATCTGACTATCATCTCTATTTTGATGCATTTTTTCTTCAATGGCCTTAATCAAAAGAGTTTGTTAATTTTCACTGGCTTTTGTGAAATGTGTTCTTTATGATCTAATTAAAGAACTCATCTTTTTTATTTCAAAATCATTGTAGAATTGTGTCATGTCTTCATCATAATGGATATGCATTTTATGTTGTACATACACCTATTTACCCTAAAATGCCAAATGAACACTTGACCCTTTGAAAAATCTTGCAAAATCAAGTTTCTGCCAAAAAGTGGTTATCTGTCGACAGACAGATGGTCATCTGTCGACAGCCGGCGCCCAGATCCGTTTTTGAAGCCAACCATCGCGCCGGTTCAAGTCTTTTGTGTGGGGCTCTTTTTCTAAATCCCTTCTAACCTATTCTAAAGGCTTCCCACGACCATTTCCCACCATTTCACCTCTCATTTCCTCCTCCTCTTCTCCAACCCCTCTCTTCCCCCTCCAGGGCTCAAGATCCGATCCGTCTCCGACGATCTCGCTGCTCTCTCTGAGATCCCTCCACTCTCCCTTCCCAAACGCCATTCTCACCCTCCTTCTTCAGATGGCACCCAAGACCAAGATTCTCACTCGCCGTCGTCGCGCTTCGACAAACGTCGGAGAGAGTTCCAGGGCTCCTTCAGAACATCGTAGCAAGCATCGCGAAGATCGTTTGCCGGAACTCATTGTTCCTCAGGGTCTCCATCTCATCCGGGTACACGGCACCTTCAAGAAACTCGTCCAATCCCGGTATGTGGACTTTAAGTCCTTAGGATCGATGTTCCCCTCACTCCTACCCTACTTTGACACTCAAGGGTGGACATCCTTTCTGTACTCGCACTTGCAATATTCTCCAAATGCCGTCACAGAATTTTTCAATAACCTAGGGCTTTCCGATCAGGGAGATATTTTCTCTTCGGTAAAAGGCACTCGTTTTCGCCTCACCGCAAATCTTATCTCGACGCCCTTCAAATCCCAAACTCAGGAGTTGAAATCTTCAACTATACTCCTTCCGCTTCTGAGTACTATGAACTTCTCACTTTGCAACCTTATGATTCCACTAAGAAAATTGCTCGTTTGAATGCCAACTCCTTTCCTCCTTTGATCCGGATGATCCATCATATCTTCACTACTTTGATCGTCCCGAAGGATGGAAGCCGAGAATTAGTCACTGAGGTCCATAAGTCTTTATTCATATTCTTCCTCAAATGTCACAAAATCAATCTACCTGAACTCATGCTAAGCCTCATTCGTCGGTGTTTCTCCAACACCAAGAGATCAATGCCATATGCTTGCCCCATCACCTCTCTTCTAATTTTCATTGGCATTCCTATTCCTTCAAGTGAGCTCGTCTCCTTAAAATCCCGCAGTGCATTTGACCTCACTACCGCTCACCGAATGGGCTACAAGTTTGTAGACGGTGTAGTGACAAGGACTCTCAAAGCGAAAGAACAACAAGGTGTTGAAGAGTCATCTGATGAAGAAGACAATGAAGACAATGAAGATAATGAAGACAGTGATGAAGAACCTCAGGATGAGCAAATGCTTGATCAACCTCAAGAATTTGCTGATGTACCTGTGCCTCAAGAACAATCTCTTCGTGATTACTTGGCACAATTGCATCAACAGATGACCTCAGGATTTGCTCAACTGAACACTAGATTTGATCAAGTGGATGCTCCTCAACTCTCTGGATGCGTCTCACGTGCATATCCAAGACCGGCTTGATTACCTCTATTCCGAGAGAGCTGAATCCCGTCATCCTCCACCTACTGGACATGCCGATGAATAGAGGGTCTCAGGGTCCTTAGAGGTCGTTAAGAGTCTTAGCTGGGAGTTAGTCTCACTAGTCCTGTTATCTTTTTGCTTGCTCATGTTATTTCCCTTCCTTTTGATTTTATGAGTCATGTCATGGTTTTCTCTTGTACGTGTAAGTTGAATGATCAATCAATTGAAAAATCAAGTTCATGTTTATTTGTCTCTTGTATGTGCATGACTTGACTTTTTGTATGTTGTCAAAAAGGGGGAAAACATCAATATTATGCATCAATTGAATTTTTTTGTCATCATCAAAAAGGGGGAGATTGTTGGGTTTTCAATATATCATGTTTTTGATGATCACATTAATATCCTTGAACATTGATTTAATGCAAAATTGATGTGTTAACTAACATGAAAAACATCATGAAAGTGATTATGTTAAACATTGCTAAATCATACAATGTATATCACTAACAATGTATTTACATGTAGGTGCACAAGCATGAAAGATGGAGCATCATCAAAGAGATGAGCAAACAGACCAAGGTAATGTCAAAGAAGTGTATCTGTCGACAGGCCCAGGGTATGTGTCGACAGATACACACAGATAACCCAAGACAGACTTCAGTTTTTGTATCCCTGAGTGCACCTGTCGACAGATGCAAATTACCTGTCGACAGATACACACAAAAGTTCAGATTTCTGAAACCCAGTTCTCAGACTGACCATGGACTGAGTGCATCTGTCGACAGATGCAAGTGCACCTGTCGACAGATGACGGAAACATGAAATTCAGAAATTCTAATTTCAGCAGCCCCATTTGGGTGTCTCCTTCCTCCACGACCCCCACCTTTACCTAACACTATATAAGCATCCTTTTGGAGCCAAATTCGCATAGCAGCAGCCCCCAAGCAAGAGCCTCCAAGGGACCAAGAGGAAAAGCCCCAATTTGCTGCCCTGCTTCAATCCTCCGCCCAGATCGTCGTGGAATCACCATCCATGCGGAGTTGAAGCCGGATCGTCGTCAATTCAACCTTCTACATCGATCAGTCTACATCCAATCGAAGTTTGAAGAGCGTCTGGACGATCCACGAGAAGAATTCCAACTGGATTTGTTCCCCAACTCTAAATTCTTCTTCATTCCACAATTTCCATTCTATTGTGTGTGTGTGTGATTGTGTTTCAAGCATCCCTTGTGCTTGATCCATGAAATTGTGGTTGTTCTGATCATGGTTCATCAGACAATGTGTGTGTGAGTGAGTTGTTGTATTGAACTCGCTCATAAGCAGTCGTTTCTCCGTGTGTGTGTGGACGGTGGATGTAGGATACACGAGTTGTGTAACATCGCGTGCCTTTCGGATCCATGCGGATCGTGTGTGTTGTGGTTGTGGCGGCCGTTGAGAGGCCAGTGTGAGTTGGGTATGTGGAATGCATGGTGTGATTGTGTGGTTGGAGCAGATGAAGAGCAGGATCGGTTCTGAATTGCAACAGAACCTGCTGCTGTTCTGTCTGAGTTGGCGGCCAAGGGGTGGTCGTTGACTGTTGGCGTCCAGGTTTATGGACGTTGACTTCTTGAACTTGGCGGCAGTAGTGGTGGACGTTTAGGCTGGCGGTGCATGTAGGCGACAAGGGGATTGACGCCAACCTGTCAGTTCAGCAGGTTATATGGTCACCCGAGGGCTGTTCTCTCAGCTCACTCCCATTCCCTCTTGCCCCAGCTTGCTGCCCCAGAGTCTCTGAAGCTTCTAACAGGTACTGAGGAGTGGTTGGACGATCGTAGGACGTGCGGCGTCGCCGAATTGCGCGAGGAAACGTCGCGGCGTGGTGCAATTCGCGTGGGAGCTCGCGGAGGGCTCGGCGTGAATCGGGGGATTTCGGGAGATTCTAACGCGTTCTGAGGTAGGGGACGAACCCTGGTAGCTCCGTAGAAACATTAAAACACATCGTAACTACTTGAACCAGCATGATAATCCATGTTTGGATAGAGTTGCACCATATGGGATAATGGGTGGTTTGAGTAGTTTATTGTTCGAATCATGTTTAAACGGGTTGTATTGGGTTCTGATATGCTAGAGGGTATGCATTTGCATGTTTTCCAGTAATTAGAACAGTTAGAAAACCCGCAGGACCGGATTAGGGTTTCTGCAGGGTATAAGGCCGGAGAACTTGGCGTCAACATCGTTTGCCGCCAAGATCTTCAGCCAGGAGGTTGACGGCCAAGGACCATGCCGTCTACTTCCTGTAAGCGGCAATCGATGTGGCCGCCTACTCATATATGAATAGAAATGGCTATTTATGGTGTTTTATCGATAATGCATGTGTATTAACACATGAGGTGCACTAAGTGCACTTGGTTTACGTGTTTAGCATACAAGGTATGCTGTTAGATGTTTACTTCGGTGACTGCGTGTTGTTTACGCGAGTCAGTGGGTTCACGTGTAGTGGACCAGTGGTTACTTGTGGCTTACGTGAGGTTTTACGTGGTTTGTGTGTGACGTGCACGTGGTTCTGTGTACGTGGCAAGTAGTACGACGCCTACCGTGGTTACCTCTCCAGTTGGGTGCCCCAGGTTCTTTGTGAGCCAGGCTGTTAGCTCGGGGCTTTGTCCCGGTACTTGTGCTGTACCGTCGAGGTCTGTGTCGTCTGACCTGGACACCCTCACTCTGTGTTTGAGTTGTACGTCCGGCTGAGGGAAAGACGACAGTGGGACAGTGACACTTGTGTTTGTCTTTAGTCACTTGTAGCGCGCTCGTAGTTGGGGTTACGGACACCAGTAGTCGACACTGGTCCCCAGCTAGTCCTTTTTCAGTGCCTCACTCTAGCGAGCCCAGGCCAGGGTCTCTGGAGGTGTCAGGCATGGGCCTGTGACCGTGTGGTCTGCAGGTTGTGGTGGTTTAGTTGGTCTCCACAGTTGCTTGTCTTTTTACGTGGAGCGGCAGCTGGACCTTTTGTCCGTGGCTGCGAGACTGAGAGGTAGACCTGTGTTAGTTGTCCGAGTCAGTTTCTGGTGTCGCGAACCAGTTCACGTGGCTCGTGTTGGCTGTCTCTACTTTAGCTTGTACACCTGTACTGGTTTGCCGTTTAATTATTATTGTTGTTTCTCGTAGTCGGCAGACGGTGAGTACTTTTACAGCTTTACTTACTTGCTTAGCTGTTCTATAAATTGTTGGTATTGTTTATTGCTTTCGTACCTGTGGTTTTGGTTTGCTCGGTGTTGGGGGAGTTCCCTACTGAGCCAGTGACTAGAGAGGCTCACCCCTACCCCCACAGGTGAGAGCGAGGAGGACGTCTCTCGTCCGACGTCCAGTTCTGGGCCGCGTCGTAGCGGTGCAGGGTCAGCACCTCCAGCAGAGTAGCTTCAGCAGTGTAGTTTTGTAGTTGTTTACTTTCTTCAGTTGTACCTCGGGGTATGCCCCAGGCTCTTGTATTTCTTTTTAGTTTTGTGGAAATTTGGCTATGTAAACTTGTGAAATATATATATAAAATGTGGTGTGTTCCTTTATGTTTACACGGACTGTGGTTTGGTTTCCCTTGCGAGGCTTCGGCCCGTTCGCGGGAGGCGGACTCGGATCAAGTACGTTATCGGTTTAACGGGCTTGGCCGAGGCGTTCCGTCACAAGTTGTGTACTCCGAACCACCTTAAATCATCGTGTCATGTGGTTTGTTCGCGTTTTGCGATAGATGATTGGTAGGCACGTTGTTCATACGCACGTTTGATACCCTGTCCTCATTTAGATCAACTCAAGCTTTCTTATACTCAATCGAATTCTAATCAAGTTTCATTAAGATCGTTGTAGCACTGAAAAGAAGCCATCAGTAAATAGAAATTGCCGTAATCTATTCAACCCCCCTTCTAGATTACCATATTGGTTATTCCGCATAACCCTTCATATAGGTTGGTAGATGCCGAAGGAGTCGAGTTGTCACACTCGTGGAACGCGGTCTACCTCAAGAAATTATACCCCTAGTCAGTCAGTCACGTCTGTCATTCATCACTGGTCAACAGTTTGGTTTAAGTCTCTACTTCACCATTGGGTTATTAATGAGGTCGGAATTCACACACCACACGATGTTGGAGTATTACCCCTAACTGGAAATCACAAGTACGCTCGGGCGGTCTCATCCGGTCAATGAGTTCCCCTATTCTTTTCCACTCGTGGTCGCGTCTGGAACGGAACAAACTACGAGTAGGGGACCACCCACTCTCATCTAAAGGACAAGTCACCACAAAACAGGGGCAACTAATAAAAGAAAGGGGCAGAATGTTAAATCAAGCCTCAAAGGGAAAAAAGAAAAGCCAAAAGGTCAATAAAGGGTAGCAAAAAGTACGTACCCGAAAAAAGGCTGGCCAACTCAAGGAGGTAGCAAAAAGTACGTGCCTCCACCTCAGAAATCAGAAATAAAATAAAATGAAAATCCCCCTGAAAACAATGGTTGACCAAGTCTGTTTAATATGAGATGTCGGTTCGGAAACAAAAGTAGTTTGAACCAAAGCCCTACATGACTTCATATACATTTCTTCTCATTTCTCCCTCTAGGGGCAATTTGATTGTATAAGATCCTCCGTAGTGGAAATATCAAGAAGGCTAGGGGCAATTTCTAAAATCAAAGAATTCATGCACGCCCCTCCTTATTCATGACCTCTGTGGTCAAGTAGATCAAGTAGACTCTATGCCACGACAAGTGATGAATATGTGTCTTAGAGTCAGTCAAAAAAAAAAAATCCAAAAAAATTAGTAGTAGCATGTATATACACTAACATTCTCCTTATTTTCTTATCAAAAATAACAAAAAAAATCAAAAAAATCAAGAAAACAAGAAAAAACAAAAATGCATGTGCATATTCCCGTTCAGTTATTTCTATCTTTGTTTCTATCTTTGATTAGAAATTAGCCCCTTGACCAGATCTCAAGAAGGTACATCGCTTAGACAAGGGCTAAAGACAGATCTACACTAACCCTTTTCCTTTAAGTGTTGTGGATACAGGATGCAGGAACCAAAGAACAGAAGCAAACCATTCAAGTGCACAAATGACAAAAGTCCACAAATTCCACTATATGATCAAGTTCTGTACATGTCATGACAGGGGCATACCCTGGTGGTACAAAAAACTCACTCCTCTCTCCTCTCACCCTCGCTAGGCCTCGGCCTACGCGAGCTACTGACCTCCTCCTCCTCCCTCTCCCGACGCCTGTCTGGGACGGGAGGTCTCGTCGCAGTGGAAGCCTCTGGGCGTGCTCCCGCTCCTCGTCCGACGGACGGATCTCCCAATGACACGATGTCATCAAGAGACCCGAACACGGACCCCATCCTCCCGGCCGCCTCCTGCTGAGTCTGTCGCTGCTGTTCCCGGCGTTTCTTCAGCACCCGGTTCTTCAGGACTCTAGGTCCGCGACAGCCTGCACCCGGGCCTCGATGGCCCGTATCTTCTCGGCCTCTGCATCCCTCGCGCTGTCCCGAAACGCGGTCATGCGACCCTCCATCCTCGATAGATCCAGCTGCAGGCCTCCACCTGCGCCTGAAGGGCCGCTACTCCTCCTGCCTGTCGCTGCACACCAAAAAGCAAACAATCAAATCAAATCAAATCACAAGTGTTCAGGTTCGGTTCAATGTCTTACCTCCGCCTCGAGCTCCTGGATCCGCTCATTCGCCCTATCCAGGGCCTCCTGCAAGCGGACCGCCAGGTCCCCTCCGGCTGGCTGGGCGGACGAGCTCGCCCCTGCATCGCGGCTCGCCCGCACCCTCTGCTGCTCCGCCCTCTGCATTCACATATTATGGTCAGTAATCAAATCAATTCCAATTCAGATCAAATTCAAACTGAGGAATGTTACTTACCAGTGTCCGCACCTCCGCGCGGAGCCTCTCGAGCTCCACCTCCTGCTCCGCTAACCGCCCCTCCAAGAGGCGGATCGCCTGTGACTCCGACAGCTGTCATTCACACTTCAAGGTTAGAATCAAGTCAAATATCAAATCAAATGACAGAGGCTTAGAGATAGAAGTTCACTTACCACTCGCCGGTCAAGCCGGAGTCGTCCGGCATACCGTGCCGGTAGTCCTCCATGTATGCCGAGCTGTCGAGGAGGTCTGTCACTCGCACCACCGGGTCGCCTCTAGCCTGCCAATAGGCAACTGTTCTCCCGTGCTCCAGCCCCCAGTCGCGGTCCTCCGCAAAGAACCGCCGCGGGGGAGTGCCCCTCCCTACCTAGGGACGGTACCTCCATGGCCGGTGGTGCCAACCAAGGGTCCGTACTACTAGCTCCAAGTACAGGACCTCGCAAGTCCCTAAGCAGAGGAGGAGCAGGTTCCGGTCAAACAAAGGTCGGCCCGCCGCCACCGCCGGGTGCGAGGCGTCTGCCTCTCCCGCATAGGGAGTCCACACTACCTGAGAAAAACAAGAAAACACTGGTCAGTAACGTCAAATGCAGCAGCAATGAAAGAATGCAAGAACTAGTTGAGGGTTTTATACCTGCTCGTGCGGGTAGTGGTCGAGTGCGGCGCGCACGTCCCCTACCCTCCTGTCTGTGACCCTAGGGTCCGGGGCCACCTCCCACCTCGCCATGAGAGGCACCATTGTCTGGTGCCCCTCTGCAAGTGTCCCGTGCCCCATAGGAAGCGCGTATACCCCCAGATCTGAAAGGCAGCAAAAAGAATGGTCAGTCAGGCAATTAATCAAAAAAAATCAATGATGAGCATTAAAAGAAATTTGTGTACCTGAAGGAGGGGGTGAAGCCCCCGGTGCTTTGAGAGCGCCGCGAGCTGCTGGGGAGAAGTGAGAAGAGGTGTCCCAGCATCGCGGCGCCCCAAGCATACCTCCCCGCCTGCGCCAGGTCCCTCAAGAGCAGCACGAACTGCAGTTCATCTGAGATGACTGCGTCGCAAACAGGAGCCGCGCCCGAACAGATAAGTGACGAAGATCCGGACCGAGCGCTCTCGCTCCTGTCCCCCAAGTCTAGGGCTCCCCTCACCCCTGTATAGAACATCTAGTGTCTCCAGAGGCCCCCTCCTCCTGCCTCTCAAGCCCACCGCCTCCGACAACGATCCGAGCAGGATGCTCCGGATCGGTCTCCTCCTCCCTGCAACGAACTCTGGTCCCAGTAACTCTACGATGTCATCATAGTAGTCACTCCTCTCCTGTCCCACTACCGGCTCTCCCTTAACCGATAGTCCTGTCAGATACGCTACATCCTCCAATGTAGGTATCATGTGCCCCCAAGGCATGATAAATGCCTTGCAATCCTCCTCCCACCACTCCCTCAGCGCCTCAAGGTATGGTACGTCCACGTGGAATGGACGCACCGACAGCAGATGTCCAAACCCCATCCGAGCCACCCTAGTCTGTTGGGCCTCGGCAGCGCCCGGTACCATGCCCAGCATAAATCCCAAGTCACCCGACTCCTCATTCGGCCCTTGCCCTGAAAAAAAAAAAAAAAATTGACGTCAGCATCGATTGCCGTTAATCAAAAGTTGGCGGCAAGGGGGTTGTCGTTTACTAAAATTGGCGTCCAGAGTTGGCCGTTAAGTTCCTGGTGTCGACGTCCACCCCTTGCCGTCAAGTTCACCTTAACGGCAAGGGGGTGGTCGTTGACAGGATCTCGACGTCCACCGATGTGGACGTCACGTTCCTGTCTGAACCGACGGCACCTCCCTATTTTCCTCCAAATTACAAATCACATCCACAGAATTTGGAGGGTTCTAGGGGCCTACCTTGGGCCGTCGAGGTGCCTCCGCCTCCGTCTCATCTCCTCCCTCGTCATCTCCAGCGGTCTCCTCCCCCTCCGGTGCGTCAATCGCCGCCGCCTCCTCTTCCTCTTCCTCCGCCGTGTCCATCGCCGCAGCCACCTCCTCTTCCTCTTCCCCCTCCGGTTGGCGGCGACTCCGGAGAACAGTTCGCTTCCCTCTTGTCCTCATTGAGGGGTCAAAGAGGAGTCAAAGGGGGGTCAAAGGGGCCAAAGCAATTGAAGAGTAGAAGGAGAATGGAGATTGGGATGAGAAAAGTGGAAGAAGGGAAGGAGAAAGGGCTCCTGGCGCCGAGAGAAGGCGTCGGTTCAAAAAAAAAAAAAGGTTGTTTTCTGGTTTAGCGTCAATGTCGGGCCGTTAACCTTTTCCTGACGTCAATCCCTGGCCGCTGACGTACCATCAACGGCCATGGTGTGAACGTCATTGTCTCTTCAATGTCAGACCTCGAAGTTTGGTCAAAACCATGTCTGGACGTTTACCTGGTTTAGCGTCCATCGATCTGGACGCCAATCCCTCCGCACTCAGTCCTCACAGCACACTCCTTTGAACCTTTTAAGGCCATTTCATGTACACACATTCCACAAGTCAAGCAATTCAAGCCAATTCAACACAAATGCAACTCACTTTTATTCATCTAATTTGTGTTACACTTATTCAAATCAGGAAAGTACATCATTTTGCCCTGCGGGCCATAAAGAAATCACAAGAAATGGGGCAAATGGTGTCAGTAAAATCTTCATACTGCCATATATCTTCGGGGTTTCCTGCACTTCCAGTCCCACCTCTTGCTCACTGTGTAATTCTTCCAAGTCTTCATAGCCTTCTTCATCAACTTTTCATTTCGTCCGGTGACTATCATGTCAGTGCAACTGGATGAAGTTGGAATTCCCCGTGGAATCCCAAGCTGACAGTGGCACCGATGTGGTTGGTACACCACCATCCGATCAGCTCCAATCAGCCACAAATCTCTGTCCTCCCTGGTCCTTGCTCTAAACTCAATGGTCCTCATAAACAGTGGCCTCGCGATGAAGTCATCCACTACCAAGTATGCCAAATGATCCCTCCAGGCATCTCTGCTCTTCAAGTGCGCTGTCACACACTTGATCTCATCTTCCGGCTCATACCATACTCTGCTACAGTATACCGAACTCCGAAGGAAAATTCTAGAAGGGGTAGGTTGTGCTTCAGCAAAATCAAATTTTAAATGAGCTTCCATCCATACCTGGAGCAGGAACAAACTCCCGCATGTACGTCCGCCTAGGCTCATGGTGGTGAGCGAACTATATAGGTGGGCCAGCACTGCAGGGGCAAGTGACTGCCCGCGCCACAGCAGAGAAAGTACTCCAATGTGCTCGTAGAGGATGAAATCGCCGCTCGTGGGGAACAAAAAGACCCCGGCCAGGCAGAGCGTCAGTCCTCGTGTCGCCCTCTCTCCGCCAATCTCCTTAGCATGCTGGATCAGCCACTAGGCCAGTCGGTCCAGGAAAATCCCGTTCTTGTTCGTCATCCGCAACACTTCCTTCTTGTCTCATACGATGTCCGCGAGGATCTCTTCCCACGGGAGGAGAGGAATCACTGCATCATACTCCAGGCACCGCCGCCATCCCAGAAACAATTCCACCTCCTCCAACAGTACACTCGCTTTGAAACCCTGGAATACAAAGGTGTGTGTGTGCGGGTGCCATCTCTCCACCAACGCCCCCAGGGCGTCAAATCCCCACCACATGTCCTTCATGTTCTTCGCCAGTACCACCATAAAGTTCAGGTTCCACATGCCAACGTAGCCCCGCATATCAAGCGTAATGGCGTTTACCAGGTTCACGAGCCAGAAAAAGGCCCGTACCTGGCCTTGGCTCGGGAAGGCAGGGACTTCCTGCATGAGGATGGGGTATTGTAAAAACAATGTTTGGGGCGTTTTCAGCCCAGGAGGAAACAGAAATGATCATTGCTTACCTCCCCGTTGGCCAGTCGAGTGCTCAGATGGCCGGAACTTCGCTCAGAATTCCTGAGTTCATGCCTGTGGATCGTCCGGTAGAAGGGGAGGCCATCTTGCTGTGTTTCTTCGTCTCTCAGCTCTTGTTGCAGTAGGAGCAGGAGAGGAGAGAGACGGAGGTAGGAGATGATAGAGTCCCCATGGACTCCCATCACCTATATTTTTGGCCTGATCCGCTGTCAGGTAGACGTCCATATCGGTGGACGTCAGTAATGTGTTAGCGGCAACATCAGTGGACGTTAACATAGTCACTAGCGACCATCGATGTGGACGTTTACTCCCCGGATATTTTCAATGTCTTATTCTTTATATGGCCATCATCTTTTTATCTTGTGCTTCAAGTTGTTTTGCAGATATCTTAAGCATAAGCTGCGCTTCAAAAATTCAGAACGCTCATGCGACCTTGAGCGTTACAGGTATGTCTAACATAGGACCCCACCAGAGGCGAATAACTTGGCGACCGTGAACCCTGAGTTCCCCTTCACCAAAAACCATGATGGGTTTGCGATCTCTCAGTTATTCGTATGGCCTTTGGAATTTTTCTTGGTGCTAACTTGCATTTTAGATAGGCAACCCACACCAGCATGCATCTTCACTGCTAACATTCTCTTACTAACACTAAAAAAAAAAATGGTGATTTTCCTCGATCATATGATTGCTCCATGGCTCCCCCAGCTCAGGTAGCCTACCGGGTCCGCCCTTCATGACTATCCAAGTTGATATCGGGTCTTTGTTGCCCCCCTTCTCCACTTGTCCCACCGTGTCTTTCACAAATGATCATTCCAACCTTATTGAGTTCATTTGAGCCTTCGCCAGTCGCGAGCTTAATTCCGGACTTCAAGCTTTCCAAGCATGTGATTCCAGTTAGAATCTTTTGATAATCCTTTGAGAGATCAACCAACTCCTCGTCTCCATGACCTCCTAAATTCGGGACCGACGTCCTGATTAGGCTAGCGAGCCCATGAGCTCCGGTTATGAGACCCTCCTGATTCAACCGTCATATTACAACTCCTTTGACTCAGACACGCCGGAAACTAGTCAAAGTTCGAACGGCCATGCCAGGGACCCTGCCATTGGGTCGCAGTTGTAGTTACACGGGTAGATCCCCCTTTTTCTTACTCCCATTTGTCTCTCAGACGATACGTCATCTGTTTCTAGCCTGACTCTTTCATTTGGTTCGCTAGAATTCCTATCCTCGGAGATGATCCCTCATCAAATCTCTGCGTCCTTTGTTTACCGAGACACCAACCTTTCAGTCCGCTCTGCTCCCCTGCAAGACCGGACGTCTCGGAGGGGCATTTGTAGACGCGAGATTTGGCCCATCTCCCGCAAGGCTCTTTTGTCCCATTAAGCCTCGTTTGACCGTTTGTTGACTTGCCTCGGATGCCATGTCGACGGCAGCATCGATGGCCGCCGACTACTTGTTGGCGGAAATCCCCCTTGACGTTGACCCATCTTGGCGTCCACATCCCTGGACGTCTGCATGCGGTTGGCGGCTCGATCGCTGGACGTTAACCTGGTTTACCTGGTCTGCGCAACAGCCCTGAGAATATAGCCCACTAGCGCCATTCTCTCGCCCATGCACCGCATGGGGTCGTTCCCAACGGGCATATGGGCCATCTTGGCACCCCCTTGACCCAGTAAAAATCCCATTTGGCCTCTCCCCATTGGTTGGAGCTTTTGTACTTGGATTGCCAAGTGTACAAGTGTGTTTCTTCACACTTGAGCATCCAAGGCTGCTGAGGTCCGACCCCACTGTCTATATAACTCCCCCTTGAGCCCTCTGAGCCAAGGGGGAGAGGCTGGACGTCCACATGCTGAAGCTTTGAGAGAAGAGAGAGAAAGTGCACCCAACCTTCCACCACTCATCCTCTTCCTTCTCTCCACACTTGGGACGTCTAGGAGGGCTGCTTTGGAGCTGGAGGAGCCCTACAAGGAGCTGATACACTTGCAAACGAGGATCTACGCCTCCATCCCTCTCTCTTTCCCTTTTACTCTTTAGTTCTTTTGCATATCACACACACTCTCCCACTCACTCTAGGCACGTAGGTCCTCTCCCTACACACCTAGAAAGGGGTTTCCCAACCAAAAACGGAGGGAAGAAGGGTGGTCATAGCATTTGGCCACCCCTCTTCTCAAGTCCGCAACGGGTACGGGACTCTCCTTTTGGGTTGTTTTCCCACGTTTTTGTACTTTTACTACTCTTCATTAGTCTTATAGAATTTTGTTTTGTGGCAGGAACAACCCGCGGAAGACTACGGAGCTCTTCTCTTTTGGCCGGCCGAAGGAGGAGAAGACGAGGTCCCGTCTCAATCCGCTGCGCGAGGCGACCACTTCAACGCGACCACATCACTCCTTGGGCACAGGTAAGGCCCTGGCGATCACCAACTCCCCTTCATTTCTCTTGTTTTCCTCGTTCTCCTTCTAGTCAACTCAGTCAACCGGAGGGTCAACGTGGTCAACCGGCGACCCCTTCATCGCCAACGAGAGTCCGGCGGCGTCCGCGAGCACCCGAGAGATCCGGGGACGGCGCGGAAACGAACCGTCTACATGATCATGTCCCTATTACTATCAGCTTGTTATTGAAACTCTGTGGCCATAATATGTATATGTTTGATCGGCACAATGTGGGACTTCGGTCTATTTGACTAATGTCTGTGCAATAAGGGCCCTGTCTGGTCCTGGGGAGGAGCGTCCCATCATACTTATTAACCGCGGGAGTATGGACTTGTGGTGCTTGGCATGGCACTAGTATGTGTGCAAGATTTGTGAATGTGCCTTCGTTTGATATGATAAGTTTGATATGATACATTTGACCATGTGAATATGTGGTATATGTGTGAATATGGCCAAATCCTTGTGATACGATATTATTCTTGAATTACCTGTCCAATGCATATGAAAGTCAGTAATTGCTTCGTTATGTTATCTGTCTTATTCTGCCATTCGACTTGTTAGAAATGCATGCACGTATAGCCATCATGTACTTGTTAAGACCCTGCTTTTTTAAAATGCTAATCACGTATATTAGTGTACGCACATTGAGATGTAAATTCTACTGGGCTAGTTTGCTCACCCTATCATCCTGTCCATTTTAGGTAGTGAAAAGGATCTCGTGGACTCCGATGGGGCAGGGCATGAGTGAAGAGCACCCGTCATATGAGGAGTTGAAAGATTAGGAATAGATGTTTGAATAGTATATGTAATAGTGATACATTTTCATGGAGTTTATATTTGAATAATGACCCCTTTAGTTGGTTCAGTTGATGTATGGCTTTAATTAGTTGAATTGAATGAAATGAAGAGTATTTTAGTTGGCAATATTATTGTCTTAAGTATGTTGTTATATATGGTTGCTACTCTGAGTTACTCGACTGTGATACTTATATTCGTATCGTTCACGCATCCGATATTTATTCCGCTACTAAATGTCAGGGCGTGACAGTTTAGATTGATGAACAGTCTATCTCCATATATATATATATATATATAGATATATATATATATATAGTGTTGACCCACTTAGTATAGCAACAAGACTAACCTAGAGGCGAGGGTGAATAGGTAATCTAAAAAATTGAAACAAAAATAGCACTTGAAAAAATGTTTGGTTAGTCTAAGTAAGCATGTGCAAAGAAAGTAAAGGCGCGGAAGCAAGCACACAAGGAACACAAAGATTTATCCTGTTCGGCCCTTCCAAATGGAAGTCATATGTCCATTCCCCAGGCAGACTCTTGGGATTTCACTAACGAAGGGTACAGTCCCCCTTAAGGACATACAACACCCTGCCCCTGCTGGTCTTCTTCTCTTTCCCGGGCAAGAAGGCAGCCCACTGTTTCACCTCAGCCAGGTGCTTCTTGTACGACCTCAGAAGCAACTCACTGGTACACATCCCAGCAGGTCTTCCCTTCTAAACAAGGGGAACATTGTGTACAGTCCCACAGCCGAACACAACACCCAGCAGTGCTGGTCTTGTCTTCTCAACAGAAGAGGAATACTTCTGAACACAGAAGCAAGGACCTGAAGCCCCTAGATCAAGCTCAAGATACACAATGAGATGCTTGATCCGAGACTAAGCCTAAGAAAGAAAGAGTTTACAAGGCAATACTCTTCTTAGACTAAACCCCCAGCTCTCTCTCTCTTAAATACACAGAGACGCACAGAGAGAGAATGAGGAAGGAAGAGAGAAGATTGCTTGACTGCTTCAGCTTGAATGGGCTCGAGCTCTTCCTCTCTTCTTGCTTGAGTGTATATGGAATTAAATGCTCTTGGACGTACACTCCTTGAATGATCTTCAGGTTTTGCTCTTTGATGTCATCTCGTTATTCTTTTTTGTTCTTCCTTTATATTGAGCAGCTTTGAACAGATGGTTTGACTGATAGCCGTTGGAGCTATCTGAACCGTTGCTCTTCTTCTTCATCATCTTCTTCCTATTGAGTCTAACGGTTTATTGTTGTGCCTACTGGCTACTTGGAGTGGAGGAGGATGTTCCAGCTGGTGTGCACTTCCAAGGATGCCAGCAGCAGGTCCAAGATGTTGACTCTGTGTAGTGGTGGACCTGCAGGCATTAAATGCAAGGCAGATAGTTAGACTCGTGAAGTGCTTTGTCAGATGGCTCATACCCCTTTTTGCTTTCTGTCTGTATATCCTGCAGATAGCTAGAAATGGAATGGAGGTGCTTTTCTTTTGTTGCAGGAGTAGAGAGATCCTATCAGACAAACAAAATGATCTTCAGTCAGAGAAATAAAATGTTAATCATAAGAAGTGCATTTGAATTTTCATTGGATGCCAAAGACATTTTGAAACATTTGAAATATAGAGGAGATCGATGTTTAAGTATAATAGAGTCGATGTGAAAGACAATCAATGTTCCAATGTAATCATTGTTTCAATGTAATGCATGTATGTAATCGATGTTTCAATATAATCCATGTATGAAATCGATGTTTGACTGAAGTCGATGTTTAAGTTGAAATCGTTGTTGAGCGAAATCGATGTTCTAGTAAAATCGATGTTTTAGAGAAGTCGATGTTCAACAGAATGAAATCGATGTTGAAGGAAGTCGATGTTTAAGTGAAGTCGGTGTTCAGCTGAAATCGATGTTCTAATGAAATCGATGTTGAACTGAAATCGATGTTAAACTGAAATCGATGTTTAATTGAACTGAACCATAATCAATGTATTTATATAGTAATCGATGTGGCACCTAGTCAGTAATCGATGTGCATTGAACAGCAATCGATTTGACTTTCCAGTGCAAATCATGAAGTGATAGTGCCATAAATTATATTTTATTAGAAAAATATGATATTCAATATATTATAATATTTAAATAATTATGAGTTTTGTTATAAAATATAAGAGTAGTTCAACATTTTGGTGATAAACAAAACCATAGAAATATTTGACTAACATATTTTTTGAAGTTTGTCAACAGGTATCAAATAAAATAAATTCTATAAGTTGGTTACACTAATTGAAATTAGAAGTCAAATGCATATGATTATCTAAGTTACATCGACTACTGTTGTAAGTTCACATCGACTATTATTTTAACAGCACATCGATTATAGTTTACTTAAACATCGATTACTCTCACATCGATTATGTTTCAACATCGATTTCACTTAAACAACAATTTCATTTAGACATTGATTACGTCTCAACATTGACTATGTTCACATCGATTCCACTTCAACATCGACTACGCTTACATCGATTTCACTTAAACATCGATTACGTCTCAACATCGATTATGTTCATATCGGTTCCACTTCAACATCGATTACGCTCACATCGATTTCACTTAAACATCGATTATGTCTCAACATCGGTTATGTTCACATCGGTTCCACTTCAACATCAATTACACTCACATTGATTTTATTTAAACATCGATTACGTCTCAACATCGATTCCGCTTCAAGATCGATTACACTCACATCGACTTCATTAGAACATTGATTATGTTTAGACATCGACTTTCCCTTGGACATCGGCTGTCTCTGAACATTAACTCTCTATGAACATCGATTATGTTTAGACATCGATTATCCTTTGGACATCGACTATCTCTGAATATCGACTCCCCTCAAACATCGATTATGTTTTGGACATTGATACCTTGATAATGACCTTTCCAATTATTATATTGATTATGGTTTCAAATAACGTCTCATTAAACATGATAAAATTACGTTAATCATATTTTTGCATCGCAATTCCTTTCAAATTTATTTTGAAATGTTGTGCATTTCAAAATCTTCCTGCAAACTGTTGTGTATCCTTTGCACACAAGCATTTACCATGGGTATAGTATCTCTACACGTCATCTTTTATTGATTATCACTTTCATAACATATCAGCTAGAACTTTAAATGATGATAGAATGGTGTTTCTTCTTTAGTTTATTCTTCTACAGTATAGCCAGTGACATTGACTGACAGTTTAGATACATTTGAGTTGTCTATCTTCTAGCATTTATTGTCTACAGGTTTTTAGTAGTCACATACGTTTACAACGTTTGAATTATTGTGTTGACTGGAATGAAGAGGATATCCACAAGATCTCCTCTCACTTGTTGCCCAGCTACCTATCCCAGAGGGGGGGGGGGGTGAATGGGATATTAAAATTAATGAGTACTTAAAAACTGTTCACAGAAAAGTCACAAAAATACACTTCGCAGATTGTTAGTGTTAGTGACGGAAAAATCAAACACACAAAAGCAATCACACGACACAAAGAATTATCCTGGTTCGGATCTCCTCTCCTTAGGAGTCCTACGTCCAGTCCCTGAGCAATATCTCAGGATTTCACTAACAAGGGTACAGTCCCCCTTAAGGACACTACAGCACCCGAGCTGGTCTTCCTTCACCCGAAGGGAACAACACCCTGGATACCACACCAGGTCTTCCTTCACAACCGAAGGGAACAACACAGGAAAAATGAAATTAGATCAAGCCCCTAGATCAAGCTTATACAATGCTAGATCTGAAGCTAACTTAGAGGAAGATCTACAGTGAGGGACACTCTCAGTTTATAGAAGCTCTCAAGACTAACACACTGAATGCAGAGAGCTAAGAGCTTGAACAGAAGGGAGTGAGGCTTTGCTCTTCAGAATGCTCGCAGAAAGCTTGTCAAGGATTTTCGTTTTTGAAACCCTGGATAATTGCTTCTGGAGCTTCAGTCTTCTATATATATCTTCTGTTTGAAAATTTGAACGTTGAAGTGCCCGTTGTCTCTATGCATAAGTGTACGTTAGACTGCTTGACCTTGGAAGCTTCCAGTCAACCAGTCCTTTATCCTTTCATGCACCCAAAGAGAGAGAGGATCTTCTGTAATCTTCTTTGGCTTCCATTTTGTCCAACGTTGTATGACGGTTGCTGTCAGAGACCTGCACATACTTAAAGCTTGAACAATGGACAGCTAAGCTATCTCTTGTTGTCAGTCAACGTTAGATTGATTTTATACAGAAGTAGAAGTTCCATTTTGTTCTTCTAAAAAGATGTTTACAGAATAAGCATGAGAATGGAAGATATTGTCTGCATGCATGCAATGATACGTACTATCGTAATAAATGCACAGCTGTCACAAAGATATGCGTGAAGACTTTGACTTTTCAATGTATTAAAAAAAATAGCTCGAAAATCAAATCGTTATATTTCACGAAATCGTTATATGCATGGCTCGAAAATCAAATCGTTATATTTCACGAAATCGTTATATGCATGGCTTATGAAACGTTGTGCAAATGAGTGAATCGTTATGCAATCATAAGTAAACAGATGTATACACAAATCGTTATATATAATAAATCCAATCGTTGTGAAATGTATCGAATCGTTACAGCGACCAAGTCATTATGTAACTTGATGAATCGTTATAGTGACAGAGTCGTTATGTAACTTAGCGAATCGTTATGAGAGCAAATCATTGTGATCACAACAAAATCGTTATGATCACTTAAGAAATCGATATGAGACTAAATCGTTATGATCACTTAACAAAATCGATGTGAGACCAAATCGTTATGATCACTTAAGAAATCGATATGAGACCAATCGTTATGATCACTTAACGAAATCGATGTGAGACCAAATTGTTATGATCACTTAAGAAATTGATATGAGACCAAATCGTTATGATCACTTAAGAAATCGATATGAGACTAAATCGTTATGATCACTTAACAAAATCGATGTGATAAGCAAATCGATGTGATCACGAGAGAAATCGTTATGATAGCAAATCGTTATGTCTACTAAAGAAATCGTGTGATAGCAAATCGTTATGATAGAAAATCGTTACGATCACTAAAGAAATCGTTACGAGGGTAAATCGTTACGATACTTAACAAATCGATGTGAGGGCAAATCGTTGCGATCACTTATCGAATCGTTGTGAGGGCAAATCGTTGTGATTACTTAACGAATCGTTGTGAGGGAAAATCGTTGCGATCACTTATCGAATCGTTGTGACCACTAAAGAAATCGTTATGACTTACAGAGAATCGATGTAGACTTAGACAAATATTGATGCTTTGAACTATTACTGTTGTAGTGTGATGAATACTTACTTGATTGGCTTGTTTTCCCTTGGTTTATTTCCGTGTTTAGACTTCATAGAAAGTATGTTAGTAACCTTTATCATAGTTTTGTTATCACCAAAATAGTTATGTAATTTATTTAAATTACATGGGGATGAACTGATCATCAATCTCCCCTTTTTGGTGATGACAAAACTTAACAATTAGCAAAGATGATCTGAAATAAGTCTAAGCATAATTGAGGAATAACATAAAAATAATGTATTTCAGAAATGCAATATTTTCTCCTCATTTTGTCATTTAAGCAAAAAATCAAACGCTTGAGACAAAGATGAAGAGAAAAGAGCACAAAGAGAGGAACAAAGAGATTTATTGAGCATTGGAGGGTTTAGAGAGATAGAAGGTAGAAGACAAGAGAGATGCAAAGTGCCTAATGACAGGTAGCGCTTGGCGTTCCTACTCTTCAAAATAGGCTTGAAATGCGCCAAGCTCCATGCAATAGAAGGGTCCCATGGTGGGAGCCATCCTCTTGATGTGAAGCTGCCTCTGATCCGATATGAAATCCCAATATTTGACGTTGCCAAGAGCTACCTTGTAGGGGGTGAAGCAACAAAACTGACAAACTAAAAAAATTGAGTATTTTAAAGGGATAGAAGAGCTGATGCTGCCAAAGTTCCTTCTTTAATTCTAGAAAGACTATGTACCATTCTTCCCATTTCATGAAGGAGTCCCGGACAAGGTGAAGAGAATTTGCATCCAAAAAGTCAGCGGGAGACAGTAGAGGTTGATTGGAACGAGCCTGAGAAGCATTCAACTCTTTAAGCTGTTGAGCAGATAGTGTAGAGCTTTTCCCAATCAGCAGGCGAAAACCTCTCACTCAGGGAGAGAGAAGGGGCAAGGATATCTGCCTTGAGGTACCCCTGAAGATACTTCTTGAAGATAATCTATGAAAAGCAAGGTTACGACCTTCTTGCACAGAGAGCCTGGCCATAACCTGAGCAGCTCTCTCAAACATGAGTGTGCCCACAGATGAGTCCATGATCAGGGAGTGAAGAGGAGGAAGGAACACCACATCAGGAATTACCAAGGTGGCAAAATCAACTCGAAGAGGTTCAGTGTGAGCAACCCTGGAACTGAGATGACGGATGGCTTGCTTGAGCTGGCCCAGCTGCACTGGAATGTTATTAGATAGCAGTAATCGTAGTACATTTTGTAGTGCCGGATGAACTTGATTTCCTTCTGAATGAAAGGTCCAAAAGATTTTTATGATGAATCTGAAACCATTCAGAGAGAGGGAGAGAAGCTTCTCTTGGAGGATATCTGGCGGCTTGAGTCTGATGGAATTGATTGTACAGATCTCTGTTGCTTCGAGCCCACTGCTCTTCAGTTTGGCTTCAGTCATGGAAAACTTTTTTGACTGTTGAGCCTTGGAAAGAAAGGCATAAGTGAAAATGGTATTGAGATGGGCCAAAAGATTGTGGAAGGGAAGGCCAAAGAGGTGAGCAAACACTACCTTTTGAAGAAATTCCTCATAGATAGATTGTTGCTTATTGGTGATAGAAAGAGAAAACCAAAGTGGAGGATAACAAGGTTCAGAAGAGACAGGATGGGTGGAAGTGAGTCTCCTCTTCTTAGGAACAGAACTGGAAGAGTCTGTCCTATGAGAATGGGTCCCAACAGCTAGGACTGAACGAAGTATTGCTACATCAAATTCATCCTTGATGTCCTAGATTTCTGTAGAGCCAATTGGGCACCCTCGGGAATAATAGTAATGAAGGAAGGAGGTGTTTGTGGATGGAAGAGAGATGCAGGGGTGATGGAAGGGAGATCAGATGGTCCTGAAGAAAAAAAGAAGGACCACTAGAAGAGGCTCCAGCTGAAGAAGTTGTGGAAGGAACCTCAACAGAAGATAAGGGTGGAGGAAGTAGGAGATGAAGGAGTTTGGGAAGGAAAAGGTGCAAGTGAGGAAATTGTTCTAGAGCGGGGTCATTTGAAGGTGAGAGGAGCTGGAGGAGTAGTGGATGAGGTGGGTGAAGAAGGAGGGGCTGGAGTTGGAAGGGTAGGAAGGACAGGGGGCTCTGGAGCTATAGCCTGATCTTCTTCTCTTAAAGCATCCTCTGCCGGCCTTGCTGGCCCAGATTCCTCAGCAACAACCACTTCTTTAACGAGCTCATTCTCAACATGAATTGGCCCTGGTGGCCCTGCTGATTTTCAGACAAAGGCCCTGATGGCCGCTCTCCTCTTGATGCTGCTCTGCAAAGACAGGCCCTGATGGCCGCTCTTCCTCTTGCTGCTGCTCTGCAAAGACAGGCCCTGATGGCCTAGCTTCATCATCTGCTGTTGCTCTGCAATGATAGGCCCTGATGGACTATTACTTTCTTCACTTGCCTTGATGGCCCTGCACTACAGGAAGGAGGGGCGAGAGATGGTAAGTGCTCCCTCACAAATGTTGACAAATCCACAAGCACCTTCCTCATACTGTCATAATATTTTCTTAGGCTTGCAAGATCAGATGACAGTGCCCCTAATTCACGGGCAGATGAGCTTTGAGTGATAAAAAAGGAGTCCATATCCGACTTCACGGAACACAAAATTTTGCCTTTCTCATCCAGGCGCTCAACAATGGGTTTCAAATTTACTTTCAACTTCTTTTTCCCAGACCTCCTGTGTGACTTACTGGTGAGGAGAGGAACTTCTTTAGCCACACCTTTTCCTTTGTCTTCTCTTGCCCTAACCAGGGGCTCTTCATGATCAACATTTTCATTTTCTTCTCTGAGGCACTTTCCACAGTGCCTTCTCTAAACTGATCATCAATGGGGCATTGGCAATTTGCTCCCCCTGACTTGCTGCTTGCGCATCAACATGTTGCCCCCTCAATGGGAGCATCTTCTACAACTAAGTCTTCACGAGCAACTACTTGCCCCCCCTGACTGGGAGCTTCTTCCATAACAATCTCATCAATGTGGCCTGATGCCACAGCTTCTGCAATTTGAACTTCACTAACTACTGGATCCCTTAAAGAGCTTTGGAGGGATTCCAGTACATCTCTGAGAACTGAGCCTACTCGGGAAGAGGGAAGTGGATCCTCTGAACTATGCCCAACGGGCTCAATATCCTCTGGAGGTATATCCTCAATTCTGCTGCTAGATTCTGCGCTGCTTCTACTTCCACAAATGGTGCTGCTGCTGACTCTTCTTGAGCTACGACTGCTGCTGCTGCTCCTACTTCCACAAATGGTGCTGCTGCTGACTCTTCTTGAGCTACGACTGCTGCTGCTACTTCTGGTTCTGCTGCTACCTAAACTGCTTCTACCTCTGGAATCACAGAAACTGTGCCAGCTGCTTCCTGACCTTCTTGGGCTTCGCCAATGATGGCTTCACCCTCAGCCACAGAAGTCTTTGTCCAGACCCCATTGACAACCGAAAAATCACTTTTTCTCAAAATTCTGGACCGGATATCTTGGCCCATCTTTTCAGACACATCTCCCACCACGCTAATGCCATAATGTTGAAATATCTTGGTAGGCAGATGAGCATAAGATAGAGAAACGTTCAGCTTGCTCTTTGTGTCCCATACCTGTGCGCTTGCAAACTTCATCCTTTCAATCATAATCTCTACAGTGTTGATTTCTTGGTTCTGGACAGCCCAGAACATCAGGTCAGAGTCCACCTTTGTGCAAGTAGAGAAGGTGGCACTCCTTGGGACTACTATTTGACACACAATGAAATGCAATAAGCGATGAACGCATTTAATTGGTTGATGTCTAGTTTTCCATCCTTCAATCTAAATTCGGGACCAACACTCCCTAAACCTTCGCCTGGATATCCACAGTGTGAACTCCACTGTGTCTGGAGGTAGTCACACCAAGAGAGATGCCAAAAGTTCTCGTATGACCCTAATCTGAGTTCCCTTGACCATGGAAGTCAGGGTTCCGTCTTCCTCTATCTTCAGACACAATAGAAAGCTTTCACAAGGTCCAGATAACTTACTTCTGATAAGGTGGCTATCTTTGTCCACTTCAATCTGCCCATAGCTGCGACGATACTGCCCATTCCATTCTTCTGCAAGTCAGCCACATCTACTGCTTTGTGGCCGCAAAGCTTGGTCTTTACTGAAGCATATCTTTCCTGCTGCTCGACAGTAAGAAATGCAGCTCCATTGCCACCGACGCTGCCGGAGACACCAGAAGAGGCCATGGTTTTGGATGGGAAGAGTTTCTGGATGATCGAAATGGAGAAAGGAGTAGAACCCCTCAACAATTTCTCGCGGGAAAAAGGTGGAAGCTTGAAATCTCAGGGAGTCGATGCCAGAGTCGATAGGGTATCGCCTCAGGCAGAAGGAGGAAGATGATGAAGGGATGCGAATCGTTGCCGCACAGATTTCGGGATATAAAGGAAAAATTAAAAGAATGACCTTTAGAATTTAGAGGCGCTATGATGGCAGAAAACGACAAACTGACTAGTTCAATGGAATAAATTCTTATAAAATAACGAACCGACATGACAAACTTAAAAGGATAGACAATAATTGGAATTTTGCTCAATTTTTGGGAGGAAAAATAATTTTAAATTCTGAAAAATAATATTTCAGTTTTAAATAGATGATTCTTTCACAATTTACACATGCCTAATTCCCTTCTAAGAGAAGTAAATCTCTTCGGGTAAGGCCTTTGTGAAGATATCTGCTAACTGATTGTTTGATTCAATAAATGAAATATCAATGTTGCCATTGCTACATGATCACGAATGAAATGATATCTAACCTCAATGTGTTAGTCCTTGAGTGATGTACTAGATTCTTGGTTAGATTTATAGCACTGGTGTGTCGCATAACAATGGAATTGTCTTGATATGTAACCCATAATCCTCAAGTTGCTGCTTGATCCATAGGAGTTGTGTGTAGCAACTTCCAAAGCTACATACTCAGCTTCAGCTGTTGACAGAGCTACTGAATTTTGTTTCTTTGAGGACCATGATATCAAACAACCTGCAAGGAATTGACAACAGCCACTGGTGCTTTTTCTGTCTATTTTGCATCCAGCGTAATCAGCATCAGAGTATCCTACCAAATTATTTGACATAATTTTGGATACCATATACCTAAGTCATAGGTTCTAACTAAGTATCTAAATATTCTTTTGACATTAATTAAATAGGATTTTTAGGATCTGCCTGATACCTAGCACACATACATACACTAAACAATATATCAGGTCTACTAGCAGTTAAGTACAGTAAAGATCCTATCATACCTCTATAGATTTTTTGATCTACATTCTTACCATCTTTGTCACTGTCCATTCTTGTTGATGTGCTCATGGGGTTGATAATGGCTTGGCATTTTCGAATCCAAACTTCTTTATAAGTTCCTTGGTATATTTGTCTTGGCATATGTGAGTGCCTTCTTTTCCTTGCTTAATTTGCAATCCAAGGAAGTAGTTAAGCTCCCCATCATGCTCATCTCGAATTCTCCCTGCATAAGCTTCTCAAAGTACTTGCAAAGAGATTCGTCAGTAGAACCAAATATTATATCATCAACATATATTTGAACAAGCAGAATATGTTTGACCTTAGATTTGACAAATAGTGTACTATCTACTTGACCTCTAGTAAAACCATGATCTAGTAGAAATGAGCTAAGCCTTTCATACTAGGCCCTAGGTGCTTGTTTTAAACTATATAAATCTTTGTGCAACTTAAAAACATGGTTGGGAAAATCAATGTCATCAAAACCTGGAGGTTGTTCTACATAAACTTCCTTCTTAATAAAACCATTAAGAAATGCAGACTTTACATCCATTTGAAATAATTTCGCATCTAGTGCAGATGCATATGCAAGTAATATTCTAATAGCTTCAAGTCTGGCTACTGGTGCATAGGTTTCATCGAAATCTATGCCTTCCTCTTGGGAATAGCCTTGAGCTACCAATCTGGCCTTGTTTCTTAAGATCACACCACTTTCATCCAATTTATTTTGAACACCCATTTGGTGTCAATTACTGGATGATTTGATGGTCTAGGAACAAGTGACCACACATGGTTTCTCTTGAACTGATTAAGTTCATCTTGCATGGCTAAAATCCAAGATTCATCAGTAAGAGCTTCATTGACTGTCCTAGGCTCTATTTCAGAAACAAAAGCTAAATATCACATGGAATTATGTTACCTCTTGTTCTTACCCCTACAGATGGATCACCAATGTTTTTCAGGAGGGTGATCTCTCTTATATTTCCATTCCTTTGGAAGATTTTCATGTTCTATGTCCTTTTGTTGCAAGTCTTCCAGAGGTGGATCTTCCTTGTCCTCAATTGATGAGTTTTTTAGCTTTTTGGACAATTCATCTGCATCATCATTATCACTATCTTCTTCCTTTCTCAAGGAAGGGTTAGTTTCATCAAAAATAATATGTACTGACTGCTCAATCAATAAAGTACGCTTGTTGAACACTCTATATCCTTTAGGTTTAGAAGCATACCCCATGAAGATGCCTTCATCTGATTTGGCATCTAACTTACCAATGTTTCTTTTGCCGTTGTTGTGGATGAAGCATGGACATCTGAATGTCCTGAAGTGACTAATCTTAGGCTTCTTTCCTTTGAACAACTCATACGCAGTCTTCTTCAGAATCGACCTGATCATTACTCTATTGATGATGTAGCTTGCTGTGTTGACTGCTTCAGCCCAAAAATATCTTGGCAGATCATATTCTGATAACATTGTTCTTGCCATGTCCAATAAAGTCCTGTTCTTTCTCTCAGCAACTCCATTCTGCTGTGGTGTCCTTGGTGCTGAGAAATTGTGTTCAATTCCTTGGTCCACAGAATTTGGAAAATTTCTCATTCTGGAATTCTCCTCCATGGTCTGATCGGATTCCATAATGCAATACTTCTTATCTTTCTGAATCTTTTTGTTGAAGCTCACAAAATTGTCAAACGTATCATCCTTGTGTTCCAGAAAAGATACCCATGTGAATCTCGAATAGTCATCTACAATAACAATCCATATTGCTTTCCTCCTAGACTGGTGGTCCTCATTGGCCCAAATAAGTCCATGTGTAAGAGTTCTAAGGGTTTAGAGGTTGTCACCATAGTCTTTGACTTGAATGAGGATTTTACATGCTTCCCTTTTGCACAAGGCCCGCAGATGCCATCCAATCTTGTGCAAATATTAGGTAGACCTTCCACTAGGCTTCTCTTAATCAGCTTCTTTATGCCATCCAGACTGCAGTGGCCTAATCTTCTGTGCCACCGCTCAGTTTACTGCTCCTTGCTTGCCGCTAAGCAGATGTCTTGATCTTTTAATTCTTCCAGATGAAGTACATATAGGTTCTTCTCTCTGTTGGCTTCAAAGATGACTACACCATCTTTCACAATGCTGCACTTTGACTCTTGAAAACTGATCTGATGTCCTCTATCACATAGCTGACTGATACTGATGAGATTGTGTTTCAGTCCTTTGATGCACACACATCTTCAATGACAGTTGTGCCTCTACTGCACACTGATCCACTGCCTATCACAGTCCCCTTTCCATTGTCTCCATAGGTGACTGTGCCTTCTTCAGCTTTGAGGTGAGAGAACAACTTTCTGTTACCTGACATATGCCTTGAGCACCCGCTGTCCAGGTACCATTTTGATGCTCGAAGGCCTCCTGAAATAAAGACACTAAGCTTTAGGTACCCAAGTTCTTTTGGGTCATTGCTGGTTAGTATTCTCATCTTTCTTTTAATTATCCAGATTTTGTTTTTAACAGGTTATTTTGGTATGTCCTACCTTGTTGCAGTGACTGCAACATGTTGTTCTTTCATTTTTTCATATGGAGTATACTTAAAGTTTGATTTATATGCTATATCTTGTTCAGGTACGAATTTTGGAGTTGGATATGTTTTAGGATATACTGTTGTATCTTCATTGTCTGGGGAATGTAACCTAATCCATTCTTCCTTTTACCTGATCTTCTGGCTCCTCTTAGTATTAAGGAAGTTTTACCATTAGTAAATTTTTCTAACGTACTTGATAGTTTATCATTTTCTTCTGTTAGTCTTTTGATTTCATTTTTTAATTCGTCTGAACTTTCTTGTTTTTCTAATTTTGTTATTTGAGTATTTTTATCTTTTAGATTTTCGTATAGCAACTCATTTCTTCTTTTAAGTTCACTTACTTGCTTCTCTAGTTGTTCATTTTCTGATTTTAAATCTGAATTGGTATTCTCTAGACATGCAACATTTTTCTTACTAGCTTTTAATAATTTAGATACTTCTCTATATTTATCATACAGTTCATTAAAAGCATCTTCTAAGTTATCTGAATCCGAATCATTACAGGAATCAAAGGATGAGTCAGAGGTTACCTTTTCTGCGATATCTGTCATGAAGGCTAGGTTAGCCTTTTCTTCTTCCTCACTGTTTGAGCTTGACTCGCTATCCGAGTCACTGCTGTTGTCCCAAGCTGCTGCCATGGCTCTCTTCTTATCTTCTGAACTTTCTTGAACTGTCCTTCTTTCTGAATTCAGATTTCTTGAGCTTTGGACACTCTGCCTTGATGTGTCCTGGCTTCTTGCACTCATAACAATTGGTTCATTCTTCTTGATGTCCTTTGCTTCAGGTTTCTTGAAATCCTTTCCCTTTTTGAAGTATCGTCTGCCAGATTGATACTTCTTTTTCTTGCCAATATCCGTTGTAGTCTCCTAGACAGCATTGCTTCTTCATCTTCATTGTCTTCACTACTGGCTTCATCTTCTGATTGTTCCTCAGAGCTGCCTTCTGCTGCTTTGAGGGCATTTGTGTGCTTCTTTCTAGTAGATGATTCTCCTAATCTCTCCATGTTTATCTCATGGCCATGAGGGACCCAATGAGCTTTTCCAATGACATCCTTTTCAGGTCATTGGCTTCTTCTATAGCTGTTACCTTGGGAGTCCAAGAAAATGGTAGGGATCTAAGGATTTTTCTTACCATGTCTCCCATCTCATAGCTTTTTTCCTAGTCCGGCTAATCCGTTTGTAATATCTGTGAATCTGCTGAACATTTGGGTTATAGATTCTCTTGGCTGCATCTGGAACCTTTCATATTGAGTCACCAGAATGTCTATCCTGGTTTCCTTGACTTTGTCAGTGCCTTCATAAGTGATCCTGAGCTTTTCCCACATTTCCATGGCGGATTTGCAGGCAGATACACGGTTGAATTCCTTTTTATTGAGGGCACAACATAAAATGCTCATGGCTTTACAGTTGAGAGAAATCTTCTTTCTATCATCTTCTGTCCATTTGTCCTTTTCGTTGGTGACTAGAAGATCTCCTTCTTCTACAATTGACCAGATCTGAAAATTAAATCCTTGCAAGAAGATGTCTTTCTCTTATATAGGGCTTCCTTGAGCCAGACTGTCAGGGACTATTCGTGGCAATCGCCTATGAATTCGCCCTAGATTCGCGCAGGCCGAGGTCATGAAAGGCAGATACAGCTAGACCGATCCTGGTCGCTACGGGCCAGCTGGCTCCCGCAGACTATAGGCGTGATCTTCGGGCCCTTCCTTTAACGAGTTGTTGCCCTCTTAAGGTCATACGGGTCATAAACCGGAAAGCCCATGCTAAGTCATACGGGTCATAATCGGAAAAGCCCATGCTAACTCGCCACTCCTAGGATAATAACAGGGATCACTCCGCCGAATGCTTGGACAGAGGGTTGTCCAGCTCGGCCAGTTCGACAGGTCGGCGTACGTTCCGCGGACGATGTGCTACTCGGCCGATCTCCCGAGGACTGACCCGTATCATTGGCCCCCCAGCTTTTGCTCGGGACGTCGCGATGGACCGGGGAGAAGATGTTAGGATTTAGCAGCCACATGTCACCGTACGTTCCCCTGTCAGAGAGCATGAGGGCATGTCCGTGCGGTGCCAAGACAGTGAAAGGACGCAGCGGTCGTCGGAGCGACGTGACCTCTGGTGTTTCTGACAGCAGACGAAACGGCGCGCCGCCTCGACTTCCGGCCGCAATCATGGCGGCAGACGATATGACGGGAGCTCCCATCGACGCCTCGACTCCCGATCCTTCTCACTTTGATTGCTATCCACGTTCGAAGCTCGCCGGCGTAAGGGGTGACGACACGTGGGTCGATCGCGATGCTTTAACGTGGCGATGATCCTCATCCGTTGGATCGAAGCAAACCTGGGACCCTATAAATTGTGCCATCGGTACCGAAAAAAGGACCTTCGCACGCGAGCTCCATCGTCTGAGGCAGCCGACCTTCCGAGTTGTGGGGGATTGTCCGAGTGCTCTCGCCGAGCTTCCGATCGTCTGCCTTTGCTTCGATCACTCTCTCCTCAGAGGTAACACATGGGCTCACCCTCTGCATCCACATCTTCATCTTCATCATCTTCCACATCTTCTTCGGGGTACTCTCCTTCTGAGGGTACCTCTCACCGACCCCCCTCTCCTCGTCCTGCTCCTGCCTCTGCGGGCTCACCCGATGCCCAGTCGTCGGATGAGTTCATTCTTGTGGTGTCTCTCGGGACGTACGTCCCAAGGGCTTCCTTGGCTCCCCCCTCCGGGGTGCGCAGAGCGGCCGACTCCGTGGCCGATACTGCTACCAAGATCAACAAGACGACCCTGGAATGGATCATCGACCATCCTGGTTTTAATTTTCCTTCTAACTTTACCGTTTATGCTTCCGGCGACCTCCGAGCTCATCACACGATGGAGAACAGATTTTGCCTCTACTCGGAAGCTATCCGAGCTGGCTTTCGATACCCACATCACCCTTTCCTCCTCCACCTCCCTCTGTATTTAGAGGTCACCCCGTCCCAATTGGCCCCAACTCTTGGAGGTTGGCCATCAATTTTCTGGCCGCCTGTGCTTTGGCCAAGGTCGTGCCGAGCATCCGCCTCTTCTTCTACTATTTTTCCCTCAAAGTTTCGGCAGACTGGTTGTATATTTCAGCTCAGTCGGGCCGTCATTTCCTCGGCTGTTTTCCTTCTTCTATCCACAGGTGGAAGAGATCCTTCTACTTCATTCACAGTTTCAAGGGCTGGGACTTCCCCACTACCTGGTCGGCCGTTAATCCCAACGATACGGCCTTCCGAACTCTATCCGACATTAGTGATGCTGAACTCTCGGACTTCGAATCATTACAGAGGGTAACGATGCCCGATCTGCATGAACCTTCGGCCGAGTTGTTCACCTTGATCCGGAAGGCTGACCGAGGTCCGGCATCGCTTCAGGTTTAGGATCTTTTCTCTATCCTTGTCTTTTATTTTCACTGACCAAACTGATGATCGTTTTTCTTGCCAACAGAAATGGCCGAACAGAATGTCCCACAGAACCAGAATGTCCCTGCGCCGGAGGAACAAGAGGGTGACGATTATTCGGCCCTTGCCACTCAGCGCTTCCTTGCCGGGGGAGGAAGGCGGAAGAAGAAGACGGCTCGGGAGAAGAGGCCTGCTGAAGAGGCCGACGTCCAGATCGTGCACCCTCCAGCTTCCTCTGCCGCGGCTGTTGCTCCGCCTGCGCCAGCCACCGTGCCAGCGCCCCCGACCAAGGCAATCACGGAGAAATCAGCCAAATGAGCTTGGCCATCCGAGCCATGGTCGGTCGAGGGTGGATCCTCGAGAGTCGCCTCCCCATCTCGCCGCCCGAGCATCCCCTTGGCCCCGCCGACCGAACCGAGCCCTCAGGAATGGGGTCAGCGGTCGCTTCCGACAAGCGTTGCTTCGCGAGCCGCATCGATGAAATTCGAGCAACATGCTCAACAAGAATTAGGGCTTTTAGGGGCAAAAGATGCCTAACATGCATCAGTTCCTACAATAAAAATTTCGTAGCATGGGATTGAGTATACAAGGAGATCAAGAGTTAAGAAGAGGGTTCGGGGTCATGTAAGTTGCACACATGAAAAATCAAGAACTAAAGATATGCTCGATGGAAATTATGAAACTTGAGGGTTTCGTTCCTGATAGACGAGACATCCTACAGAAAAAGTTTCATCTTTTATGCTTGTGAGAATGCCTACCTTTGACTCGATTTATCTTCTAGGGCTTAGAACTCCAAGAACGAGGAAGAAGCTTCAAGAACTCCTTCTCCCCACGAGATCCTCTCCTCCTTGGCCTCTTTTCCACGTCCAATCAACCTTTGGCAATGAGCTAGGGTCGGCCAAGGGGGTTCAAGAGGTGTATTTATGCATGTTATGTTTCTAATTCCTAATAGTACTCTAACTTCTATTAATTCCGAATTTCCTCCTTTCCTAACCTCCTCCCAAGCTTTCCACTTCCTATTGGGTTAGGATGGGAGCCAAATTCGTGGCCAACCTATTAGGGTAGGTTTAGGAATTCAATTCCAACTCTAATTGCTACTTTTATTACTTTAATAACCCCTTTCCAATTATGATATAATTAATCTCCGAATTTATGGTATTTTCTTATTATTCTCCCCTTGCAAATTCATATTTTTGACCCAATAAATTCTAGGGGATCCATTAAGCAAGCCCATTACTCTTTTCCATTTAATGGTTTTATTTAATGCTCTTTTCATTTAATATCCATTTAGCTAGGTTTTAATTTTTTATTTAAATTTTTATTTTTCCGCAAAAATTCAAGTTGCTACACATCATCTGTTAAAGGGATTGATGCAACACAGATGAAACAAAATTTTATGAATACTATATTTTGTTATCTCCGCAATATATATTTTTGTTATCATCTAATGCATCATATATTTTGTTATCACCAAAATACCAAGATCACAGATAACCATAGAGTGGTTCAACAATCTCCCCCTTTTTGGTGATGACAAAATTTATGCGAATTTTCTGAATGATGAGAAAGAAAAAAAAATGATTCAAGCAAAAAATTCATAGAGAGCACATACTTACTCTCCCCCTTTTTGTCAATAATCCAAAAAGGTCTTACCGTGTATCTCCTTCTTTTTGAGAGAGTTTCTTACCATAGAGGGGTTCAAACTTTTCTCCCCCTTACTCTTTACTCCCCCTTAATCAGAGCTCCCCCTTAATGTGAGGCTCTATCACTGCCTTGAGCACCCTTTGTTCCTGATGCTCCAAGGCTTCCCTGCAAAACTCATTCTGATGTAGGTACCCAAAACTTTTTGGGTCCTTGATGGTTAGAGGCATGAAAGTATCCTTTCGAATCCAAACTAAGTGCTTGGTTGTGCAGGTGTTTACTGTGTGTCCTAGTTTATTGCAATGAGAACAATGAAAATACTGTGTTTTACAGTTCTTATTGCTTTTATGACACTTTCCAGAATCCTTTTTCACTTGATGAGTTTTGTTTATTTGAAAAGCCCGTTCTTGAGGAGTGATGGATTCTTTTACAAATTTCGGTGATGGATACTGTTCAGCAGATTTGACTTGTTTTCCCTTTTCTGAGGATTTGTATCTAATACCTTGCTTATTTTTTCCAGATTTTGATCCTTTTAAGCATATGGCTAAGGATGTTTTTCCATTAGTTAGTTTACTAACTAATTCTTTTAAATATACATTTTCTTCAGTTAGACTTTTTAATTTTCCTACTAACTCTAACTTCTCATCATCTTTTCTTTTTAACTTTTCATTTTGAAGAGAGTTATTATCCTTGCATTCTTTTAACTGCTCTTCTAACTGTTCCAATTCTGACTTAAGATCAGAATTAGTGTTTTCTAAACAGGTAAGGATGCTCTTGAGATTTTTAGTTCTTTTACCACAACCTTATGCTTATTATATAGTTCATTTACGACTTTTTCTAAGTCTTCTGATTCTGACCCTGAATCTGTGCATGAATTGAATGAGGGTTCAGAGTGTACCTCATCTAGTCCTACCATGAGGGCTAGATTTACCTGCTCATTTTCTAATCCTGAGCTTGATGAGCTTGATGATTCTGAGTTTGAGGCCTCATCATTTTCCCAAGCAGCTGCCATGGCTTTTCTCTTGAATTTCTTGTGCTGCTTCTTGTGCCTTTCGGTTTGACCAGTCTTTTCTGAGCCTTGGACAATCTGGTCTTAGGTGTCCAGGTTTCCTGCATTCATAGCACATTGGTTCTTTTTCTTTTCTTTCTTCTTCTTTTGGATCCTTCTCGATCCGTTTTTCTTCTTCTTCTTCACAAAGCTTCTGAAGCTTGGACAATACTTCATCAACATTGTTGTCTTCAGAATCTGCATGTTGAGAACTAGAAGAAGAGCCAGAAGGAGCTGCTACAGCTTTAAGAGCGTTAGTGCATTTTATTTTAGATGAACTTTCAGATAATCGCTCCATATTTATTTCATGTGCCATGAGAGAACCTATCAATTATCGATCGATAATTTGGTCAAATCATGGGCTTCTTCAATGGCAGTTACCTTAGGTGTCCATGATATAGTTAAGGACCTAAGTATTTTTCTAACATTTTCTTCATCAGAAAATATTTTACCTAGAGAGCTTAAATTTGCTACTATGGTTGAAAAACGATTATACATAGTAGTAATGTCTTCAGAGAAGCATTTTAAATTGTTCATATTGTGATACTAGAATATCTATCCTAGTTTGCTTCACTTTATCTGTTCCTCATAAGTTGCCTGCAGTTTATCCCATATATCTTTGGCAGATTTGCATGCAGACACTCTACTGAATTCCTTTTTAGATAAAGCGCAACATAAATAGTTCTTAGCTTTAAAGTTTAGTGATAACTTTATCTTATCCGTTGCTGTGATATTAGTAGTGTTTTCAGCAGGGACAAAAACAAAATCACCTACCTCAATTACCTGCCACAGATCAAAGTTTGTGCCTCGAATGAAGCATTCCATCCTCATCTTCCAGTATTGATAGTCTTCTCCGTTGAAGAATGGAGGTCTGGTGACTGATTGGCCTTCAGCATATCCTTGTGCTGCCATGGATCTTTGCTCTAAGATCGTTGGATCTTCTTGAAAGTTCAGAGACCCACTCTGATACCACTTGTTGGCCCTTTATGGTACGGCAGCAAGCTAGCCTAGAGGGGGGTGAATAGGTTTTTCTGAAAATAGAAACTTAAACACAGAAATTAACACTTGAAGGTTTGGTTAGTTTAGTGTGATAAGAGTAGCAGTACGGAAGCAAATAAAAAATCACACACAAGGACACAAGGAATTTATCCTAGTTCGGCCCTTCCCACATGGAAGTCCTACGTCCAGTCCCCAAGCAATCTCTTGGGATTTTACTAACCAAGGGTACTGTCCCCCTCAAGGACCCTTACAACACCCACCACCCCCAGGTCTTCTTCTCTTTCCCGGGCAAGAAGGCATCCCACTTCTTTTCTATAGGTTCAGAAGAAAACCTACTTCTTTTACAGGTCAAGAAGCCAACCTCCTGGTACAAACCCCAGTGCGGTTCTGCTAACACCAACCCCTAGCTGGGTTAACTACTGTATACAGTCCTACAGCCGGACACAGATCTTCTTAGAAAGATCAGACTGAGAAGCTTTACAAGATAAACTTGTGTAAAGCTCACAGTCCCAGACTCTCCCCATATATACAATGAGCTCGGAGAAAAACAAGAGAGAAAAGAAAGCAAGAGTGCTTGAATGCTTGAACGCTTGAGATGCTTGAGATGCTTGAGAGCTTGAATGCTTCTGCTGGGCTCAGGCTCTTTCTCTCTTTGAGTGCATGTGTCGTTGAGGTTCTTCACTGGATGTACACTCTTTCAAAGATGTTCAGGAAAAGCTCTACTTCTTTTTATCTTTTCTTCATCTTAAATAGCGGCTTTGAATAATCTGTTGAAGGGATCCGTGAAGTTCTAGCCGTTGCTCATTTCTCTCAGACCTTGGTGGTCTTCGAGGTCTGCAAACATGAAGAGAGTGTTAGCATAAAAGTGTGTTTATGTGATACTGGTGCATACTACTGTATTTCTCTTCTCATGCTAAAAATTATAAGTCATAACTTTTTCTCTGACAAGATTGTGACACAAGCATGCAGCTTTATCTGTCAGAAAGATATTTGACTTTTCAAACAAAAGATCACTTCAGAAAGATATATGAAATTTATATTCAAGATGAAGTGAATCGATGCATAAATGACTTATGAAATCGATATGAAGATAAAGTCGTTGCATCATGCATAACCAAATCGTTCTGTGAACAAATCGTTATGACATAACAAGCAAATTGATGTGGAAAACAAATCGTTGTTTTCTCCAAAGAAACCGTTGTGAAGAAATCGATGTGAGAAGGCAAGTCGTTGTCTTCACTTATCGAATCGTTATGAGCAAGTCGATGTGATCACTAAGGAAATCGTTATGATGATCAAATCGTTATGGCAAGCAAATCGTTGTTAACGAATCGTTATGAGAACCAAATCGATATGAGAGCGAATCGTTGTTCTCACTTATGAAATCGATGTGACTACTTAAAGAATCATTATAGTAAGCAAATCGTTGTGAGAGCAAATCGTTGCGCTCACTTATCAAATCGTTATGAGCCTTAGCAAATCGTTATGAAACTTTATCAAGTCGTTATGAGAACCAAATCGATATGAGAGCGAATCGTTGTTCTCACTTATCGAATCGTTACACGATAAAATCGATGTTTCACTTAACGAATCATTACACGATCAACTCATGGTGTAACTTATGAAATCGTTGTTAGTGAAATCGATGTGGCACTTTGAATAGAAATTGATGTATATTAGATGAACATCGATTTAGCATTTTAGTGCGCTAAATATTGCATCAATGAAAGACTTAGCATTTGCTATGAGATTGATGCGACACAGATGAAACATGATATTAAATGAGATTCATCATCTGTTAAAGGGATTGATGCAACACGATGAAGCAAAAATATTTATGAATACCTATATTTTGTTATCTCCGCATATATATTTTGTTATCATCTAATGCATCATATATTTTGTTATCACCAAACCAAGATCACAGATAACCATAGAGTGGTTCAACAGCTGAAAGCGGAGACAGAGGAGCGGGAGGCTGAGAAGGTGGCTCGGGAGGCCGAGGAAAAAGCCCACGAGCAAACGAAGGCAGGAGTTGCTCAGCTTGTGGCCGACGAGTGCCGGAAGGCCGTGTCCGAGTACAAGAAGTCCGACGCGCATATCGACCAGATAACCAGCCTGTTTCGGGATGGTTATAATCATTGTTTGAAGGCCGTGGCCGAGGTCTACCCCGAGCTGGACCTGACCCCAGTGCGGCCCCCGGCCAATGACGATGAGTCCAATGAGGAAGACGGACAGGCCGAGGCAGGGCGGACCGACGCGGGCACTTCCACCTCTGCTCCACAATCTGATGCCCCTTCAGCTGTTATTGCTTCTGAAGCTGCCACTGAGCTTTGATCGGTGTGTTTTTGTAAGAACTCGTTTTGGCCCTGAGCCAATAATTTTCTGTTCTTGTCTTTGGATTGTTTACTATTAGTTTATGACGATCCCGACCAAGTCGTTGAAGTCTCGTTACAACCTCGTTGCCGAGGCGTACTCGTTAGGAGTGCCAAAGCGGCCTTGTTAGGAAGTCGGGAGTATCGAAGCGACTCCATTAGGAACTCGGAGTGCCGAAGCGACCTCCTTGGTAGATTTAGAATGCAGAAGCGACCTTCTTAGGGACGTTAGAGTGCCGAAGCGACCTCGTTAAAGAACTCGGAGTGCCGAAGCGATCTCCTTGGTAGATTTAGAGTGCCGAAGCAACCTCATTAGGGACGTTAGAGTGCCGAAGCGACCTCGTTAAAGAACTCGGAGTGCCAAAGCGACCTCCTTCGTAGATTTAGAGTGCCGAAGCGACCTCGTTGTTCATCAATATCTTACGGATAATAACATCGGAGGTGCTCGGCGCTCCAGGTCCTTTGAACCGCCGAGCCATTCAAATTTTCCAAACGGTAAGCCCCCTGCCCGAGGTCCTTGATCACTTGGTATGGGCCTTCCCAATTGGGGGACAGCTTCCCACCGGCCGACCTCGGATCTGAGATGGTGAGCTTCCAAAGGATGAGGATGCCCACACTGAAGTGACGAGTCTGATAGTTGTGTCGAATCTCCGCTTCGACTTACGCTGGTAGGCTTCGACCCTTGCTGATGCCTTGTCCCGGCATTCCTCGACTAGATCCAGCTCGGCGCGTAACGAGCAGTCGTCGTCCTCGCGTTCGAACCCTAGAACTCTTCCAGAGGGTACGAGCAACTCTACCGGGGTCACCGCTTCTACTCCGAACGCAAGTGCGAAGGGAGACTCTTGAGTGGCTTCTCCGAGCATCGCACGATAAGCCCACAACACGTAGGGTAGCTCCTCGACCCACCGGCCCTTGTGGTCATCCAGCCTCTTCTTTAGTCCGTCGAGGAGCGTTTGGTTGGTCACCTCAGCCTGCCCATTAGATTGAGGATGAGCGACTGAGGTGAATCTGTGGTCGATGTCGAGCTCCTCGCAGTTATGGGGAAACCTGGCGTTATCAAACTGTTTGCCATTGTTGGTGACGATTGTTCTGGGCAACCCGAACCTGCAAATGAGATTCTTCCATATGAACCCCCACACGTTGGCGTCGGTTATCTTCGCCATCGGCTCGGCTTCCACCCACTTTGTGAAGTAGTCGACCCCGACTATAACGAACTTCCACTGCCCCGAAAGCGGTGGAAATGGGCCGAGGATGTCCATTCCCCACTACATGAATGGCCATGGGGCTGCTAGCGGGGTAAGGCCCGAGGGTGGTTGCCAATATATTCTTTTGAAGAGTTGGCATTGTTGGCATCTTCTGACATTGCCTTCGGCATCCTTTAGCATGGTTGGCCACCAATACCCTTGTCGAGTTATTCTCCAGACCAGCGACCGTGGTCCGGTGTGGCTCCCGCACGTGCCTTCATGTACCTCTAGGATAATCTCCTCGGCCTGGCTCAGGTTCACGCATCGCAAGTGCGGATAGCTGAAGCCCTTCCTGTACAGGTCGTCTTCGATCATGAAGAACCTCGGAGCTCGTATCTTAGTCTTTAGTGCTTCACCTTGATCTTCTGGAAGTTGCTCGTCTCGGATGAACTCTACAATAGGAGTCATCCATGATGGTTCGGCCTCAGCGCACATGACTTCTACAGATCCCACCGAAGGCTCGCTCAGCTCTTCCACGAGTACCGAAGACTCCTGACGATGTTCTGAGGTGACCGCGTATTTGGACAGCGCGTCGGCTTGGAATTTTCAGCTGGGGGGATTTTTTAGTAGCTCCGCCGATTCAAATTCACCCATCATCCTCTGGACCTTGGCCATGTACGAAGCGAGCTTTTCTTCCCTAGCTTCGAACTCCTTTGAGACTTGACTGACGACCAACTGGGAATCGCTGTAAAGGAGGACTCTTGTTGCTCCCAGCAATCTTGCCATTATGATCCCTGACATTACAGCCTCGTACTCGGCTACGTTATTCGAAGCAGAAAAATCGAACCGAATCGCGTACCATAAGACGAGCCCATCGGAGGAATGCAAGATGACTCCGGCCCCTACCTTGAGAGTTGGATGCTCCGTCCACATAAACCTTCCAACATCCGTCGGCTTCTTCTGGTTCAGGCGGCCTCGCCGTCCCTTCGGAAATGAAGTCGGCGAGGGCTTGGGCTTTGATGGCGACTCGAGGCCTGTATGATATGTCGAACTCGCCGAGCTTGATAGCCCACTTGGCCATCCTCCCCGAGCCTCGGGTTGACAGAGTACTTGCTTGATGGGGGCGTCGGTGAGGACCACAATCTTGTGGGCTTGGAAATACGGTCAAAGTTGTCGAGCCACCATTACCAGCGCGTACCCTGCCTTCTCGAGGTCGGGGTAGCACTGATCGACTCCTCGTAAGGCCTTGCTCGTATAATATACTGGGAGGTGATTCTGCTTCTCTTCTCGGACAAGCACCGAGCTGATCGAGTGAGGCGTTGTCGAAAGGTACAGCAGCAATTCCTCCCCCGCCACTGGTTTGCTGAGCGTAGGTACGTGGGCCAGATATGCTTTGAGCTCGTCAAAGGTTTTCTGACACACCTCGTTCCACTCGAACCGTCCTTTCATCAGTACGTCGAAGAACGGTTTGCACCTCTCGGCTGACCTGGACATGAATCTGCTCAGGGCGGTTATTCGGCCGTTAAGCCTCAGTACCTCTTTGACGGTCCCGGGGCTCTTCACCAACATGTTGTCGATGTATATCTCCATTGCCTTCCTGATCTATTGCTCGAACATCATGTTCACGAGCCTCTGGTACGTTGCCCCTGCATTTTTCAATCCGAAAGGCATCCGGTGAAGCAGTACATACCTTTTTCGGTTGTGAAGGCAGTTTTATCTTCGTCTTCTAGGGCCATCCTGATCTGATGATACCCGAATAAGCGTCGAGGAAGCTCAGGAGCTCGTTCCCCGCCGTAGAATCGACGAGCTGGTCGATGCGGGAAGCGGAAAGCTGTCTTTTGGGCATGCCTTGTTTCAGGTCGATGAAGTATACGTACATTCGCCACTTCCCGTTGGCCTTCTTCACAATGACGACGTTCGCCACCCACTCTGGGTAGAAGGCATCGCAAACCGTTCCCGTGCGTAGGTACTTTGCGTGGTTGCTATCCACTGCTTCCTGTCGATCGGCCTACAAGGGCTGCTTCTTCTACCGCACAGGCCGAACTCCGGGGTCCATGTTCAGGTGGTGCTGAATAACCTCGGGTCGATCCCTGGAGGTCATCCTCTGTCCATGCGAAGACGTCATCACTACCTTTGAGAAATTCGACCAGTTCCGCCTCCACTCCTGGAGCTCGGCGCCGATCATCATTGACTTTTCCTCTGCGATCTCAACTTGGTTCGTCTGCTCGGCAGGCTCATGCCTTTCAGCATTCTCATCATATACGGGCTCATACTCAGAAACGACTGACTCCTTTGCTTTTATTGAGTTTACATAGCATCGACGGGCCTCGGTTTGGTTTCCCACAACCTCGCGTATCCCGCTCGGTGTCGGGAATTTTAACTTCTAATGATAGTTGGAAGGGACTCCCCCTAACTTCCCCAAAAGTCCTCGACCAAAGATAGCGTTGTAAGCCGACTTCACTTTTACCACAAGGAAGTCTGCCTCAACCGTTACAAGACATGGTCGGGTCCCGAGGGTGACCTTCAACCTGATCGACCCCTCAGCACTGATGGGAGACCCGCTAAACCCGAAGAGAGGTGTGGCGAAAGGTTTCAGCTTGGTGCTCAGGTTGGTCATTTTTACAAAGCAGTCGTAGAAAAGGACATCCGAGCAGCTCCATTATCAACAAGAATCCTATGTACATTATATCCATCGATGTCTGCTTGAATAACCAACGCGTCATCATGAGGGAGGCTAAGGCCAACCATATCTTCCTCAGAAAATGTGATAACACCCAGCCCCCCGCGCCGACCCGCCCGAGCCCGAACCTGCGGCCGACGCATACGCCTTCCGCTTTCTTCCGCTATCTCCTTCGCCTGCCGAGCCTCCTTCCAAGACTAGCACCGCCCCTTTGCCCCCGCTAGCTCCTCGCTCCTCCTCAGGGGTACGCTCCTTCGTTCGTCCTTCCACGATGTCTTTCCCGATGATGCCGCACCGCAGCATCTCCGCAATCTCCACTTTAAGGCTCCGGCACTGGTCAGTGGTGTGTCCGAAGTCCTTGTGATATTCGCAGTACAGGTTGGCCCCACGCCCCGATGGAGGCTTAGTCATCGGCTCGGGCCGTCGGAACTCTAGCAGCTTCTTAATGATGGGCAGGATCTCGGACGGGAGTCTGCCGAAGTGGGAAGATCCCTAATGCGGCGAGATTCATCTGGTCGGCGGCTTGAATCTGACCGTCTATGCCCACGCACCGCGGGCTCGTCTCTCCTGGGCTTCTTCGGCTCCGGCCTCTGCTCGAGGATCCCAGCTTGGACGGGCGCCCTAGCTTGCCAGCCGCGCCAAGGTGGATTCCAACCTCACGTACTTCAGCATACGGGAGAGGAGGTCGGAGAGACTCACAGGTGGCTTTTTGGCCATGGAGGCTACGAACGCGCATTGGAGTAGAATCTCGTGAGGACGTTGACGGCCGTCCGCAGTTCGAGGTCGACCACCTTCATGACCTCGAGCTAAAACCTCTTGGCGTAGTCGCGGAAGAGCTCGGCCTCCTTCTGAGCTACGAGCCACAGATCATCGGTGCATAGGGAATGCTGCACTGTGTTGTAGAAGTGTCCAGAAAGCGTTGTGCAAGGTCGGGAAGCCCGTCACCGACCGTGCTGGCAAAGCCTTGAACCACTGTAACGCCGCGTCGTCAAGGGTCGACATGAACGCTCGGCACTTCAACGCGTCAGAGAGATTCACCATCTCGACCTGCCCCTGAAATTATCAAGATGATGAACAGGGTTTTTCGTCCCGTTGTATCGTCGGAACTTCGGGAGTTGTAACTTCATAGGAACTGGCGCCGAGGTGATCTCCTCGACAAACGGTGAGGTGGAGAGCAATGTCGCCACCGAGGGAACACGAGATCCCGCTGAAGAGCCTATATCTTCCTGTTCATCTCCTGGAGGTCGTTCCTCCATCGAGGCTCCGCCAGCAACAGGTTCGTCGGGGCGGGCGTCGACTCAGCCGAGTAATGGTCGACCTCAGTCGCCCTCGGGGCACCATGCTCTGTCGCCGCGGCGGGGGCCACGGGTGTCACTGGCCTGCTCAGGGGCAGGTGCTGAGAGCGTGGGCACCGCTGCTTGGACGTCAACCTGGCTAGCTGACATCATCGGGGGTGCGGCCCGGACTTCCGCGGGGCCAGAGTAGTTGGGGATGACTGCTGCAGGCGCACCCGGACGATTTACCGCCTCGCCTTGAGCCTCCGCCGCCTGCTGCTGCTGCTCCATCCGAGCCAGCATTTGATAGAGCCCCGCGATCATCTGTTCGACGCGATCAAGACGGGAGGTGTTTGAATCCTGCTCTCTGGTGCCAGAATCTCCTCCAATGACCTCTTCGACAATGGTAGTGGGAACGATCTCATCGCCTGAAGAACGAGCCACCATCTTTCCCTTGGGCGCCATGAAAGCAAGCTTTTTGTAAAGAATTCCCACAGACGGCGTTAAATGTTGCTACTGGAGCAAAGAGGTCGGCTCAAGCCGAGCAGCTCCGCTCCCTAGGGATGATGACGCGATGCAGAAAGTGTTGCCGAGATCCGACCTGCAAGACCACCGAGAGACCTCGGTGGGGAAAGACTCCGACGATCAAGTCAGTTTGGGAGGTCGTAGTCAGAGAGTTTTGTAAGCTAGTAGTTGCGTACCTTTTTCCTGAGGGATGTCTCTCTCTTATATAGGACTTCCTTGAGCCAGACTGTCAGGGACGATTCGTGGCAATCGCCAATGAATTCGCCCTAGCTAGATTAGCACAAGACGAGGTCATGAAAGGCAAGTACAGCTAGACCGATCCTGGTCACTACGGGCCAGCTGGCGCCCGCAGACTATAGGCGTGATCTTTGGGCCCTTCCTTTAACGGGTTGTTGCCCTCTTAAGATCATACGGGTCATAATCGAGAAAGTCCATACTAACTCGCCACTCCGAGGATAATAATAGGACTCACTTGGCCGAATGCTCGACCAATTCGATAGGTCAGCATACGTTCGACGAACGACGTGCTACTCGGCCGATCTCCCAAGAACGACCTGTATCAACATCTATAATAATAGTATATTTTTATTGAGTTATCATGTAATTTGAATAATAGATTTTATGATTGACTTTGATATTTATAAAAATATAGAATGTTGTTATTTGAATTTTAATATTCTGCGTCGTCGGAACGTGACAATTGATATCTATAAAAAAAAAAACTCAACTATAACAAGACATCACACGAAAGACCGAAGCGAGTCAAAGGAAACAAAACAGAGTGAGTGCTGTTTGCAGTGCTCAAGCGTCCGAGGAGTTTTACAGGAGCAGAGGAGGGAGAAAAGAAACAGAGAAAGCTGCACCGCACCTCGCTCTGCAACAACAAAATGGCCCAAAAACCCTTTCTTCTTCTCGAAAGTACTCTTCTTTTCGAGAACGCCGCTGACACGAGCGGCTCCACACCCCATCCTCCATTAAAGAACTACCCCACAACATGACAAAAAGCGACCCTCCCCCTCTTCTCTTCTGTACACCAACCACTATCGCCACAACCCCACCTCTATTCTGCCACCTTCCCCTGCTTCTGTGCATCTACGATTTGATTCCGTCCTATCTATCCACCCAGCCTCACCTCCCCCTCGCCTTCCAACCCGGCCCCGGCCAGCACGCGCGCCAGCCACCCGTCGTCGCCTCCTACTCCCATGTCCTCCATGCCAAAATCTTCCCCTGCTGGCCCGCCGAACGCGGCGTCCGACCCCACCTCCGAGTACCACGGCCAGACCTCCTCCGCCTCCGCCTCGGCATTGGCCGCGCGGATCGGGGCCAACTGGGGCAGGGTGACGGCGCCGCGGGTATCGATGTTGGCCATCACGGTGGACGCCGAGTCGGAGAAGGACGGGCCGCAGCTCTCGTTGCCGTTGATGGTGACGAACGGGGCGGCCTGGTACTGGCGAAACCGGACGAGGTCGCTGCCGCCGCCGCCGCAGGTGGGGGGCTGGTTTATTTCCTCCTCGAGCCGCTTCATCACCTCCGCCACCATGCCCTCTTCTATCTCAAACTTGGCCGGGTCGAAGTCAACGTCGTCAATGTAGTCGTACACCGTAGAGATCTCCGCCATACCCGCCCCGACCTCCGCGTCTCGGCAGCCAGCCTCCTCTCTCCCCCGCACGCCCAGCTCTCCGGCTCCTCCATCGCCGCGTGCTTCCAGAGCAAACCACGTCCCTGCGCGCGCGAAGCAGACGAAGAGCAGATAGATAGCCTTTGGCACGATGACGAGATGGGAGACACCGGGGAGCAGTTATAATAGTGGAGAGTGGGGGAGACGGGCCCATCCTGCCCGAGCGTACGGATATGGACAGGTGAAAAAGGGAGCAGGGGATAGAAGGCGGTGACGTGGCGAGGAGAGCGGGGCCCGCCGGAGGAGCGGGACAAAGCGCGCAGACGACGGGAATTTGCAATGGAACTCCGCGGACAGTAGGAAATGTCGGTAGGCTTCCTTCCCCCTTTTGTCTTTTACTCTAACAAGTCTACCCCCATCCCAACCCTTATCTACTAGTCTGCCCTCCTCGGGGGAGATCACTTCGTCGCAATTCTCATTATCTGTGCAGAGAGTCGGCAAACTGGGCGATCCGCTTACCTCGCCCCAGTGGAACCTGCGGGGCGTAACAACACGGACCCCGTGCGGCGGTGTCCGTAAACACTTAAACCGCTGCTGGTTCGGAACCCGCGCCAAGGCATCATCGCACCGCCGATGTCCGCTGCCGTTGGAATGACATTTCTTGGGGAGGAAGGCACCGGCCCCCTTCCCGTACAGAGCGAGCCGTGTTGGGAAAGAGGATAGAGTCACCGACGGGATCGGATGCTATGTGGTCACATGGGGGCGGGTCAAGCTGGACTGGTGGAGTAGGTGGGGCGTGCCCAGTTACCGTTTAGCGAAATCAATGCCACCCTCACTCTCGACAAGTGTGCCCAGCCACGGGGTTTCACAATTCGGGAAAGACTGGCCGGGCACGCCATCCCCGTGAGCCGGCGGTCGACGTGGTTGTCCTGGCTTCGGGTGGGGGGCTTTAGTTCTGGCGACGACCCTAATAGGGAAAGGGCCGACTAAATTGTGAGGAGCACTCGAGTGTCGATACGAACAGGATAGGTATTGCCTTTAAAGACCGGTCAAATGGGAGTGCGAGGGGGGTGGAGGCTGAAGAGAGGCCATAAAGGCGAGATCCTTGTACTTCGGGGGGCGGGGGTTTGTTGTGACTTGTGATTCTTGTTATTTGTATGGATTTTCAAAGTCACTAATTAGTTGTAATTCTTGAACTTCAGAATCTTCATTTTTCTTAAGAAACATATTCTAGTGAGGAATTTTTTTTGGTGATCTTCATAAATAACTTTTAGCCTCGGAAATGACATATTTCTAAGAAAAATTAACATCATGAGATTCAAAATTGAACAATAAGTACAATGATCAGATGTTAATTACAAAATTTTACAGTTAAAAAAAAAACTAACAAACCAGTTGTTAATGACTGGTGCCATTACGTACGCTTTTATATTGCTAGACATTTAATAGATGCCTTGTCGTTACCTGGTTGAATTAAATGAGGGTGAGACCCTCTCCCCTTTGGTCCTTTTCCTGTTTTCAGTGACATGTAAACAACAGAAAGATGATGGTGGAAACGTGAATGCCATGTCGTTTGGCGCTGTCGTATGCTGTCTTTGGAACAATTGTCTTTGGAAATGGGACTTGAGCCGGAGGAGAGGAACAGAGTTGATGCGTCCGAGTCTGTAAGAGATGTAACTTGTCGACGCCACCCGTGAAGTGACCGGGATACAACCTTTTGTGAGTCTGATAGATGCGTAGTCTTTCTCTAGTGTGTTTGGCCTTGCAAGACCACTGAAGGGGGTATTTCATGAAACAAATCGGAAATTTTTGGAGTTTTAAATTTGTAATATTTTTAGGAATTTTATTTTTTTAAAAAAATTCGAATCTCTTAAAAAACTCTTATATACTAACTTTTAAATCTCAAAATCTAACACATCATCATTATTTTCTCTCTCTATCTCTCTCCTCTCTCTTAAAATTTATTTTTACACTGTTCAGTCATGTTCGGGGTGTGTACCTCGTGCGTTGCGAAATCTCGTAGGATCGAGAAGAAGACTATAAGAGTCTTCTTCGTAGTTTCCTCGCTCCAAAAACGTCTTCGAGATTCAGTGGTGATGTCCCGTGTGAGAGTCTTACACCGGAGTGAGAGAGAGAGAGAGGGAGAGTCTTGCGCAGGCCTTTTCCATAGAGAGATGCTATTCTCTCATGCGCATGGGAGGAGGAAGAGACCTCACTGCATGGTTTCTTCCAAGCACAAATCCTCCAAGAGATCTTCTTGCGCAAGGGACAACTGCATTAGCGGTTTTTCTCATTCCTTGGCAACCTTTGGATGCCCACGGTGGGCACTCAATTGCCATCAGTTAACATCTCACACTTGCTCACAGAGGGCATAATAAAATATCAGTTGCTCACTAAGAGCAATTCATCTCTCGACACTTGCTTCTCAATCTTACACATACAGAGAATGGAGTGAGCGACCTTACGAGAGTCGGCACAACAGATGTGTGGTGATTTATTAAGTTATCACCAAAACTAACAGATCACAATACTCTAAAGGAATCCCGTAGTACCCTAGATATCTTCAATTCACCAGCTTTGACATTCTGGATCTCTTAAAAACTAGCGACGTCAAAACTCGAATGTTTTGGACTCACGACTTTATCGGCACTAAGTCGACATAGTCCCTCGAGGTATGAGCCACAAATCATGTGCAATATTTATATGTCTTTCTTGAGTTCTTATGTCATTCAATTAGTCTTGACTGCTTTCCTAGTCATGTCCCGCTGGACTGTATCAGCCATAGCCTTAAGAGGCATACTAAAGTAGCGACATCAAGCTTCCTTTTCATGACATAGATCTCAAGTCCTAAGGGTACAGATGGATCAACAAATTATGATCCAAGAGCTCACACAATGATGAAAATAGAGATCTCATTCATCATTCTCTTCAATGGTCGTCTTACGCACATGTGGTATGAGACACATGCTACGGTGTTCTTCCATCATTATGGCGTGTCACATGCAACTAATAAAAATACCGTACGTTCTTAGTCTAGCCACTCCCACTGCAGCTAACCCGAGTCTCACGACGCCTTATCATAAAACTCGCACCGGCTTAATGAAGGCTTCACAGATTTGATTCTCATATCCTATGATCGATCTAGAGGATCTCATCTTAATTCAGTTTAAGGCGACAATAAAAGGAAAATATCTTGCTCGCTCTCATAGCGCCATAGATATTAATTTATCTTGCTCGCTCTCAAGCGCCATAGATATAAATTGTCTCATCTTGATCGCTTTCTTAGCGCCAAGGCGAATGACCCGTGTGAGGGGGTCCATTCGAGCCTAGTGACACTTTTCTTATGTGTAAAAGTATTCCAACCATAGACACACATAAGGAAGAAAACATAATAAATTAATTGTCAATATAATTGTGCAAATTACAATTTACCAATCCCATATTTCTAATATGGGCTACAAATGCCTCCCTCGGATTTGTTTAGTTAGTGGATCGGCCAACATATGACCTGTCGAAATGTGTCGGAGAACCACCAACTCCTTTGCAACTAAATCCCGAATGTAGTAATACAAATGTCAATGTGTTTTGGTTCGTCCATGGTATTTAGGGTCCTTAGCATAGGCCAGGCCGATGTGCTATCAACATACAAACCACCGCCTCCTTTGACAATGTGTCATGGCCAATCGCTGTAGGAAACTCTGCAACCAAACAGCCTCTTGACATGCAGCAGAATAAGCCACATATTCTGATTCCATGGTGGATAAAGCGATGCACGTTTGTTTCTTGCTACACTAAGAAATGGCCCCTCCACCTAACATAAACACATAGCCTGAGGTGGATTTGCGCTCATCTTTATCACCGCCCAATCAGCATCGCTATAACCTCTCAATCTTAAGTCACCTCCTTTGTAACATAAGACAAGGTCCGAAGTACCACGAAGATATCGAAAAAATCTCTTAACTGCTTTCCAGTGAACGAGACCGGGATTACTTTGATAACGACTAACAGACCCACCGCAAAGCTAATGTCTGGCCGTGTACATAACATGGTGTACATTAGGCTCCCATTGCAGCAGCATATGGCACTTTAGACATTTCATTCTTTTCCTTATCAGTTTGTGGACATTGGCTGATACTTAAAACACAACTCTTATCAATTGGAGTATCGATGAGTTTGGAATAATGCATCCGGAATCGCTCAAGAATCTTATTTATAAGTCTCCTGCGACAAACACAGAATTTATTCGAGCGATCTCTCGTGATTTTTATTCCTAGCACATAATTTGCTTCACCCATGTCTTTTATCTCAAAGATAGAAGACAACCATTTTCGAGTGGCTTCGATAGATTCCATGTCATTTCCAGCCAATAAAATGTCATCAACATATAATGACAAAATAAGAATCTTTTTCGCCGTACGTTTACATACACACAGTGGACTTCTTCAATCATCTCAAAACCAAATGAGATAATAGATTTATGAAATCTAAAATACCACTGTCTAGACAATTGTTTGAGGCCATAAATGGAATGTTTGAGACGGCAAACTTTGCACTCTTGTCCCTTTGCCTCAAAACCTTCTGGTTGAACCATATAAATTTTTTCGTCTAGTTCTCCCTTAAGAAATGTTGTTTTAACGTCCATCTGAAAAAGTTCTAAGTCTAAATGTGCAATAATGTCTAGAATAAGGCGAACCGATGTGAATCTCACCACTGGGGAGAATGTCTCATCGAAATCTATAACCTCCTTTTGAGTATATCCCTTCGCCACAAGTCGTGCTTTATATTTGTCGATTGATCCATCCGCCTTGCTTTTGACTTTGAAAATCCATTTATTTCTAATAGCCTTATGCCCTGGAGGGAGGTCGACAGGTTCCCAAACCTGATTCTTACTCATAGAGTCCATCTCATCTTGCATTGCTTCCTTCCACTCTTTACTAGAAGATGAAGTTAATACTTCTTTAACAGGAGTAGGCTCATCATCATCAGCAAACTGGCACACAAGAGCTTCCTCTTCAATCTCAAATCGACGACGAGCATGTCCACGTTTGCTACGGCGTATCTGATCGTCTTGTTCTTCTATACGTGTGCTCCTACTAGGCACAAAGCTCCACTATCATGATGATCATCTCTAATATCTCCGGCGGCTTCCTAGTTAGGAACTAATTCCCTCCCTTCGCTGGAAGATGGTAGAACATCATTTGGGTCATCCACTCATGGAGATCAAGACTCTTTCCAGTGTCGCTGATACTAGGAAATTCTGTTTCTAAGAAAACAACATCTCGGACGTCTTTTTCTGTCATTCCTCATTCGGATGTTGTCCATACATGACATAACCCTTAGAGCCTTCAGGATAGCTTATAAAGATAAACTTTCTAGCTTTAGGGCCAAGTTTTCCAAACTTGTGAGGTGTGTCATGGACATATCCCTCTGAACCCCATGGGCGTAGATTATCTAAATTTTATTTTTCACCATGCCATAACTCATAAGGGGTGGAAGGAACTGACTGTGAAGGTACGCGGTTAAGGATGTTGGCCGCATCATTATAGCATCCCCTAAAAAGATATTGGAAGGTTGGCATGCGCCATCATCGACCTAACCATATCTAACAGTGTTCTATTCCATCTCTCAGCAACACCATTTTGTTGCGGTGTATATGGAATAGTTAATTGTCTGCGTATTCCATTTTCTTCACATAAAGTTCAAAACTCATCCGAAAGATATTCATGTCCTCGATCTGTCCGAAGAACTTTATGGTTTTGCCTAATTGATTCTCAACCTCTGCCAAGAAGTGTTTGAAGCAATCTAAGCTTCATATGGTGAGCGATCAAATAGACATATCCATATCGTGAATAATCATCTATAAATGTGAGGAATAGGAAGCCCCTTGACGGTCTTCACACTCATGGGTCCGCAAATGTCGGAGTGGATCAATTGTAAGAGTTCAGTGGCTCTCTTAGCCTTTCTGAAAGGCTTGCGACATGCCTTACAGGCCAAACATGATTCACACAGGAAGATTGACTTTAGTGAGTGAGCTAGTAAGCCTCTCGAGCTGACCTTGTCATTCTATCTTGTCCTATGTGTCCCAGCCGAGCATGCCAAACTTTCGAATCAAGGTTATTATCAGTATTTACCACATAAGACACAGGAAATTATGATAATCCAAATCTAATTTAAACAAATCATCCATGAATAAAGCATGACCATATATAACATTGTTCAAACAAATGTCAACTTGGTTGCTAGCAAAAGAAAAAAAGAAGCCTAATGCTAATAATGACGAGACCGATAGTAGATTTGCTGAACTCTAGGCGCATAGAGTACTTCATGGAGAGTTAAGACTCGTCTAGTCTTTAACTTGAGTTGATACATACCAACTCCAAGGACTTCCTCGCTGGAACCATTTCCCATATATACTCTTTGCGATCCTGCTGAGATTCGTGATAATCCATGAACCCTGCTCGATCCCTTGTTATGTGCTTGGTCGCTCCTAAATCCACTATCCATTCAGGATTTGTTCGAGCAACTAGAATATGCGAACAAACATGCACAGTTGGAGAGCAAAGAAATTGGAATACCTTTTTCGGCTCAGTGCATTCCACGAGCGAAATGTCCCAGTTGTCCACAATTATAGCATTTGACTTTTAACTTATCTCTTTTTCCACTGCGCTTGCCTCTTTGGCGCTTCGGTGTTTGCCCCGCTTTTGAAGTGGATGCAACATTTTGCCTCTTCCTCTTGAAGTTCTTCTTTGGACCCTTCTTGCCCTGTTGTCTACCTCCCTGGGCGACAAGGGCAATAGCGCGCATAGCTTCCTCGCGCTCAGCCTCTAACTCCACATGGCGAGAGATGTCAGAAAAATTCTTAATACTCTCATTGTGAGTGAGGATTTGTTTCATGTGAGTCCAAGAGTCTGGCAAAGATCTTATTATAGACTGCACCTGCTGCTCATCAGTGAGATCGTGACCTGCAGACTTCAATTCGCGGATCATGCTTGACATCATCCTTAGATGCTCAATCATGTTCTGACAGGGAACCTTCGGAGGGTCTCAAATTTCAAAAAAAGCCCTTAACCTCGTGGTAGAGGTTCCTCCAAAAGTAATCTTCAACTTATCCCACATATCCTTGGCAGTCATACACTTATCAAACTCGCCAATCAGATCATCCTGCATGCTACTTAACAGTGTAAAGCGCGTGCTGCGATCTTTATTGAACCATGACTTGTAAGCCTCTTGATCTCTGCGGTGTTGAGCAGTGTTGCCTTCTTCGGGCGGGGTCAAGGAGGTAGTAATGTGATCAAGAAACTCTTGCTCATTCAAGAGATATTAGATTTTTCGATGCCAAATGTCATAGTTATTATGTTGGGTTGAGTGCAATTTCATATCATTTCCCTCCTATTTTGATGATGACAAATGTGATTTTAATGCAAACTAATTGAAACGATAAACACACCTTACCTGAGAATTATATTCAAAAAGCATGTTTCAAAGCACACTATCATTTGTACTCATAATAATATATTACTAATGATATATGTGTTTAATTTTCAGGTACAAATCCTTTTTGCAAAGGTAGTGTCGACACACCCCACAATGGTGTCGACACAACACCTCACTCAAAGGCAAAAAGCTGAAGAAAACTGAGACTGTGTCGACACTAGTCCAGAAAGCAGGTCGACACGAGTTACAGATTCCTGGAATTTGACTACTCAGGTCGACGCACTCTCAGGGCAGGTCGACACTGGATCTCGTTCCCAGAACAGCTTGTTGTCAGAATTGGGACAGCAGGTCGACACCACCACCAGGGCATGTCGACACTGGATCAATTCCCAGAACAGTCTGTTTGCTGTCTGGGACAGCAGGTCGACACCACCTGATCTCAGGTCGACACTAGAGACCTCTCCGAGGGACTTGTTTGGCCAGTTTGGGACAGTGTGTCGACACACCCCATGGGCAGGTCGACACACTCTGGAATCTCTGTAACTTAAGATTCCTCCTGGACACGTGGCACCCTAGAGATGGTGGATCATCTTTGGATCATGTGCCCTCGTACCCCAAGGGTACCCTTCAGATATTTAGGGTATAAATACCCTCCTTAAGGGCACTCATCCCAAGAGAACCTTTACACAGCCTCCAAGAGATCCGGTTGGCGGCTGGAAGGTTCCTCCTCCCTGTTTTGCTCCCTCCCGTGCTTCTACACCTCAATTCAATCCTCCTCCAAGCACAAGGATAGAAGTCTGATCACATGAAGCACTAGCATCGACTTCAAAGGAGCAGATCAAGTAGAAGCCGATTTCTGTGAAGAATTCAAGGAAGATCCTGAAGATCAAATTGCAGAGCATCGTCCAGGAACTTCCAGAGATTAAAGCACTTCACATTTCGACCTTCTACAAGGGAGTACATCTGAAGAGAAGAATCTATCAATCAATATTTATGTTCCTTTTTCTCTTCTGGGTGATTTTGAGATTATGCATGATTTGTTGCATGAGTCTCATGAATTAACTCTGGTTGGACTAGATCTCCTGCTAGAGGATCTTAGTCTTGTGTTTTTCTAGCAAGTTGTACTGTGAGCCGTCGTGCTCTAGTTTTTGAGTCGTCGTGCTCACTGTGTGGTTTGAGCCGTCGTGCTCAATTTGGAGTCGTCGTACTCCGGTTGTTGTTTGAGCCGTCGTGCTCATTTGGAGTCGTCGTGCTCCAGGTGTTTCTTGAGTCGTCGTGCTCAAGGGTGTTTGGAGTCGTCGTGCTCCTGTGTGAGTTGTACTCAGAGTTTTTGAGTAGTGTGGCCTCACTGTGTGAGGGGTGGACTAGGAGTCACTGGAGGTGATTTCCGAACCACCTAAAAATCCTCTGTGCATTGTTTGAATTGTGGTTTGCCTTTGTATCTCGCTAGATGCATGCATAGGGATTTCGTTCACTACTAATTGATTTGCTCACACACCCAAATCACACTTCAGATCAGTAAATTAATTAGGTGATTTGATCTCTGATTAGAAGTAATTTTAATTGCTTAAGCTTCCGCGTTAATTGGTATTAGATCTATTCAACCCCCGTTCTAGATCTTGTCCTCACCTATACCTCGATCCTTCAAGTTAGTGCCATCTAATTTATCCCCTTTCGTTAAGTCAGCAATAACATTCTTCGAGGCCATCGATGAATCACTACATTAAGATAATAATGAGAAGGCTAAGTTGACAATTCTACACATCAGTCTATTTGATCCAAAAATCTACACTAGAATATAAATATTCTCCATATAATAAGATCGAAGTAGACTTTGTTGCCCAGCTAGCTAGCCCAGAGGGGGGTGAATGGGTTATTAAAATTTGATCTTTGATTGAAACTTGTTTCACTAATAAGATTACACAACAACTTAAACGAAGTTAGAGTTAGAGGAAATGAAACAGAAAACGCACAAAGCACAGCCACAAGACACAAGGATTTTATCCTGGTTCGGAACTCCTTTCCACAGGAGACCTACGTCCAGTCCCTGAGCAATACCTCAGGATATCACTATCAAGGGTACTATCCCCTTCACGGATCCTTACACCCAGCCACAACCGGTCTTCCTTCAACCTGAGGGAATACACCACCCTGGATACCACCAGGTCTTCCTTCACACAGAAGGAACACAACCACCCTGGATACCACCAGGTCTTCCTTCACACAGAAGGAACACAACCACCCTGGATACCACCAGGTCTTCCTTCACACAGAAGGGAATAAAACTAATAGAAGTAAGCACAAGAACAGGCTTCAGGAACTAGCTTAAACAGCTAGTCTGAAGCAAATAAGCCAAGAGAGAAAGGGTTTTGACACTGGTTTCTCTCAAAAGACTTCACTAACTCTCACAGGAATTTTCTTTCAACACAGGAGCTAAAGAGCTAGATCTATTGGAATGGATGCTTCGCTCTTGTTTGAACTACAGAAGACTTGAATGATTGGCTATTCTCTATCACAGAATGTTGTTCACTTCCAAAGTATGTCCTTCTCAGTCTTGTGGTATTGTATTTAAGCTTCTACTTGAAATTTGAACGTTAAAGATCCGTTGTCTCTCATTCTGGTGTACGTTAGACCGGTCTGTAAGGAAGCTTCTAATCTTCAGTCTTTTATCCTTTAGTACACGCCAAAGAAATGTTTTGATATCTTGTATCTTTTGAGTCCAACGTTGTACAGATAAATCTTGTCAGGTATCTGCAAGCATGTCAACAATAAATAGGAGATAGCTAGCTGTCGTTGATCGTTAGTCACAGTTGGAAAAGATATTGCTAGTTTTAGCAAAGCTCCTTTCTGTCAAAATAAGATGTAGACAGAATAGCACAATGGTGGAAGATATCGTCTGCATGCATGAGAGATACGTTCAGAGTGCATTGAATGCATAGCAGTCAAAACAGACGAGATACGACTTTGACTATTCAACGTATATTAAAGGTATTGATATACCAATGAAATCGATATGAACAAGCCGATGCCTTTATGACTTATGAAATCGTTATGAGTTGATAGGCAAATCGTTATGACAGAGAATCATTAAATCATAATAATGAAATCGTTATAAGCACTTATGAAATCGTTGTGTAAGACAAATCGTTATAAGCACTTATGAAATCGTTGTGCAAGACAAATCGTTATAAGCACTTATGGAATCGTTGTGCAAGACAAATCGTTATAAGCACTTGTGAAATCGTTATGAGTTCTACAGAAATCGATATGATCACTTAAGAAATCGTTGCGATAGACAAATCGTTATGAACAATACAGAAATCGTTATGAGTTCTACAGAAATCGATATGATCACTTAAGAAATCGTTGCGATAGACAAATCGTTATGAACAATACAGAAATCGTTATGAGTTCTACAGAAATCGATGTGATCACTTAAGAAATTGTTGCGATAGACAAATCGTTATGAGGTCTTAAGAAATCGTTATGACAACTTAAGAAATCGTTGCGACGAGCAAATCGTTACGAGGTCTTAAGGAATCGTTATGACAACTTAAGAAATCGTTGCGACGAGCAAATCGTTACGAGGTCTTAAGAAATCGTTATGACAACTTATGGAGTCGTTGTGACGAGCAAGTCGTTATGATAACTTACAGAATCGTTACGGCGAGCAAGTCGGTGCGAGTTCTTAAGAAATCGTTATGACAACTTAAGAAATCGTTGTGACGAGCAAATCGTTATGAGGTCTTAAGAAATCGATGCAATGACTTGGAAAAGTATGAAGAAAGAGTTTTACCTGATTGTCTTGAACTTTAACTTCCTGTCCTCAAGGCTTAAGTAATTCATTAGTATTGTTTTGTTAATCATCAAAATTAATATATAAATAAGTAAATAATTTTTATGGGGAAGTTTGGTCATCAATCTCCCCCTTTTTTATGATGACAAAATATACTAAACAGCATAAATAAACGAACATGTTTTTCAGAATTGCTTTAGTTTTCTCCCCCTTTTTGTCAATAAGCAAAAAGATAGTCTATGAGACAAAGAAGAGAGAGAGAGAGCTTTGGATTAAGTATGAACAAGATAATACAAAGGAGACAAAAGAGAGGCATGCTGTGAAATGACAGCCCATGCCTTGATCTCCATGTCTTCAAAAATCTGGTGGAAAACACCAGGAGCAACTGAAACAGAAGGACCCATGGCTGGAATGATCCTTTGAATATAAAGCTGCCGCTGCTGTTCCAGGAATTCTCCATACTGATCTCTGTCCAGTATGAATCTGAAGTAGGTGCTCTTTCCAAAACTGGCACGATGGAGAAATCTATCCAGAGAGATTGGATAGAAAAGCTTCTGATCAAGAAGATCCTTCTTCAAGGCATAGAAGACAGTATATCTGGCTGCCCACTGAACATATATCTCTTGAATTGGATGTATGGAATTTAGATCCAAGAAGGCTTCTGCTGACAACGTAGCCTTATGTTGATGGACTAAGGAGCTGTTGATGGCTTGTAACTGAAGATGGGATTCCTTATAGAGCTTTTCCCATTCGGAGGGAGGAAGCCTCTCACACTCAGAAATGAGTGGAGCCAAAACTTGGGAGGAAATGCGTCCAGAGTGGTATTCTCTAAAAATAACCGCAAAAAGGAAGGCAATCTACCCTGCTTGGCTGACAATCTACCCATCTGCTTAGCAAACATATCAAGGCATGGGAGCCTGCATCTGAATCAAACACTAAGAGTGTAGCTTCGGCAGAAGAACTGGAGAGTCAACTTGGAGGTTTGAAAAATCCACTGTGAGGGGAAGATTGATTGGATTTCTGATCTCAGCATTACTATAGCGGAATGAAATTGGTAGAACTGGACTTCAGGAAACTTGTGTTCAGGTAGCAAAAATCACTGTACAACTGGAAGTTCTTGGCAATCCTGATCTCTTTCAGAATGAATGGTCCCCAAGAGGTCTTATGCTGAAGAATGAACCACTCAGAAAGAGTGAGTGGGTGATCTCTATGGGTAAGGGTTTCTGCACGGACAGTCAAGTATTTGGAGTACATTGACTTGTTGCCCTTGACGTTGGCCCACTTCTCTTCAGTCTTGATCTCAGTGCCCTCAAAGATTTTGGATTTTTGAAAGTGGGTCAACTGGGAAAGAGGAAGTACAATGTTTAGATGCTCAGAGAGGGTGAGGAAAGGAATACCATAGATAGTGGAAAGGATGCATTTTTGAAGGTATTCCCTATAGATGGATCTTCTGGGAGTTCGAGGGTAAGAGAGTACCAAGAGGAGGAAATAATGGTGAGGAGGGGATGCTGACAGAGGATGAATGTTTCCTCTTTTTCTTGGAAGGACTGGGAGGATCAGTCCTGTGGACATGAGAGGCAATGGATAGAATGGAGATGAGGGTATTTCTCTCAAAGTCATCCGGAAGATTAGTGTCAAAGACACTGTGAATTTGAGGTTTTTCCAGAATGAAGGTGACAGAAGAAGGAGGAGTAGGAGGATGGAAGAGATGTTTGGGATTGAAGGATGTAGATGGATGAACTGGAGTAGTTTCAGTGAGAGGTGAAGAAGGTGAGGGTGATGATGGAGCTGAGGTGTGAGAGGTAGTGGGAGAGAAGGAAGGTTGAGATGGAATAATAGAGGATGAGGTTTGGGTGCGAGGCATAGGGTGTTTGAAGGTTGGTGGATCTGGAGGGGCTGTAGAAGAAGATGAAGGTGAGGAGGGGATTGGAGTTGCAAGAGTAGAAGTTTCAGGGCTTGGGCTTCTACTGGCTCTTTCCCTTTGCTTGACCTTGGCTGACAACTGCAGACGGCCCAGATGGCCTAAATTCCTGATGAGATGGTCATGATGACCCTGAAGCTTGAACTGATGGCCCAGATGGCCCTGACTCTTGTGCTGGTGGCCCTGGTGGCCGAGGAACAGCTGCTGGTCTGCTCTGAGTAGCAGAAGGAGAAAGTCCACCTGTCCTGGAAATTGCTAATAGCATGGTCTTCATGTCTGACAATTCCTTGTTGAACCATCTCATAGCATTCGGACTGAAGACAGTTCAGAAGTGGCTGTAGCTTGACTGGCAAGAATGCCTTGGACCACTGGACTGAACTGATGATAATATATCTCCTTGAGCCTTTAGTATTTCCTAACAGGCTTCAATTGACTTTCCTGTGGCTCTTTCCTTGCCTTCTGTGAACCCTCTCTTTATTTTTCTCTGAGGTACTGTTTCTTCAATTCACCATGACCTGTACTAGGTCTTCATTTACAGGGGCATCTTCAATGGGCTCCCCCTGTGATGTGCTTCTTCTATACCAAGCTCTCTCCCCCTGAATAGGAGCAGATTTAACAACATTTCTTGCTCCCCCAGAGTGGGACTTCTCCAAAACACGTCCTCACTGTGCCTTCTGCCACTGTTCTGACATTTGAGGCTCATTCCAATTGGCTCCACTTGGCTAGGAGCTTCCTCCCTTTCAATGTGACCCTCGGCCACAGAAGTAGATACTTGAGACACACTTGCAATTTGCTCCCCCTCAGTAGGAGCTTCATCCCTCACTACTTCCCCTTGCGCACTGTGGCTCTTCAGAAATAATATTTTCTGCATTGGATCTTTCAATATGGTCTGGTGCATAGCTTCTGTTCTGTAATGTTGAACCACTTTATGGTTGTCCTTATATTTTGTGATAACAAAACTTATGATAATTTCATATATATCTTTGTTGATTAAATACTATTGAATATTTTGTTTCATCTGTGTCGCATCATCTCATAGCAAAATGCTGAGTCTCACATTGATGCAATAGGCGCACTATAATGATAAAATCGTGTCTAATCTATTACATCGATTTCAGTTCAAGTGCCAAATTAATAAGCGCTATAACGATTCGTTAGTAGTTACAACGATTCGCTAAGTGACCATAACGATTTTTTCAAATCGATCTCACAACGACTTCTACTAGCCATAACAATTTGTTAAGAAATCGATTCCATAACGATTCGCTAAGGCTCATAATGATTTGATAAGTGAGTGCAACGATTTGCCCTCACATCGATTTGCTTGCATAACGATTTCATAAGTGATCGAATCGATTTCTTCAGGAGATCATAACGATTTGCTTGCATAACGATTTCATAAGTGATCGCATCGATTTCTTCAGGAGATCATAACGATTTGCTTGCATAACGATTTCATAAGTGATCGCATCGATTTCTTCAGGAGATCATAACGATTTGCTTGCATAACGATTTCATAAGTGATTGCATCGATTTCTTCATAAGTGATCATAACGATTTGCTTGCATAACGATTTCATAAGTGATCGCATCGATTTCTTTATAAGTGATCATAACGATTTGCTTGCATAACGATTTCATAAGTGATCGCATCGTTTTCTTCAGGAGATCATAACGATTTTCTTGCATAACGATTTCATAAGTGATCGCATCGATTTCTTTATAAGTGATCACAACGATTTGCTTGCATAACGATTTCATAAATGATCACATCGATTTGTTCAACGATTTGTTTACAAATGAGCAACGACTCTTCACATAACGATTTCATAAGTCATGCTCATAACGATTTCTTCATGGATTCTGTTCAAACACAGATTGCCTTATATTTCAAATATGCTTGGCGCTTAAATGAAAAGTCAAATATCTTCTGACAGAAAAAGCTGCATGCATATTTCAGAGTCTTGTCAAAAAGATATGAACTACTATTTTCAGCATGATAGAAAACACAGTGGTATGCACAGTTTATCATAAACACTCTTTTATGCTAAACACTCTCTTCTATGCTGACAGATCTCGAAGACCACCAGAGTCTGATTAAGACAAATGAAGAGAAAGATCAGCAACGACTAGAAGAGCTCCAACGGATCTCTTCAACGGATCTATTCTAAAGCTGCTCATATAAAGATGGAGCATTGCTGAAGAACAGTAGAGCTTTTCCTGAAAATCTTTGAAGGAGTGTACAACCAGTGAGGAACCTCAACGCCACATACACTCAAAGGAAAAGAGAAAGAGCCTGAGCCCAGAAGAAGTGTTCAAGCATCTGAAGCTCTCAAGTCTTCAAGCCTTCTTTTCTCTCTTCATTCTCCCTGTGCTTATTGTAATTCTTGGGGAGAGTTTCTGCTGAGAGTTTCTTTGGGTAGAGGTCATTCTTGTAGAACTCTCAGCACTGTTTCTTTCTTTATAAGAAAGACATCTCGTCCAGCTGTAGGACTGTATACAGTAGTTAACCCAGCTAGGGGTTTGTGTCTAGCAGAACCGCACTGGGGTTTGTACCAGGAAGTTGGCTTCTTTACCTGTAAGAGAAGTGGGCTGCCTTCTTGCCCGGGAAAGAGAAGAAGACCAGCTGGGTGCTGGGTGTTGTAGTGTCCTTGAGGGGACTGTACCCTTGGTTAGTGAAATCCCAAGAGGTTGCTTGGGGACTGGACGTAGGACTTCCATGTGGGAAGGGCCGAACCAGGATAAATCTCCTGTGTCCTTTGTGTGATTGTTTTTTTGCTTCCGCACTGCCACTCTTCATCACACTAACACTAACCAAACTTTAAGTGTTCACGTTTTGATTTCAGATTTCAGAAAACCTATTCACCCCCCCTCTAGGTTACCTTGCTGCCGTACCAAAAGGGCCAACAAGTGGTATCAGAGAGGGTCTCTGATTATTTCAAGAAGATCCAACGATCTTAGAGCAAAGATCCATGGCAGCTCAAGGATATGCTGAAGGCCAATCAGTCACCAGACCTCCATTCTTTGATGGAGAGGACTACCAATATTGGAAGATGAGAATGGAATGCTTCATTCGAGGCACAGACTTTGATCTGTGGCAGGTAATCGAGGTAGGTGATTGTTATTGTTCCTATTCCAGGCACTACTGCCATTACAGCAGTAGATAAAAGTAAATTATCTTTAAACTTTAAAGCTAAGAACTACCTATGTTGTGCTTTATCCAAAAGAGAATTTAGTAGAGTATCTGCATGTAAATCAGCTAAAGAAATATGGGATAAACTGCAGATAACTTATGAAGGAACAGATAAAGTAAAACAAACTAGGATAGATATTCTTGTCTCACAATATGAGCAATTTAAAATGCTTCCAAACGAAAATATCACTCAAATGTATAATAGATTTTCAACCATAGTAGCAAATTTAAGCTCTCTAGGTAAAAATCTTTCTGATGAAGAAAATGTTAGAAAAATACTTAGGTCCTTAACTACATCATGGACACCTAAGGTAACTGCCATTGAAGAAGCCCATGATTTGACCAAATTATCAATCGATAATCTGATAGGTTCTCTCATGGCACATGAAATAAATATGGAGCGATTATCTGAAAGTTCATCTAAAATAAAATGCACTAACGCTCTTAAAGCTGTAGCAGCTCCTTCTGGCTCTTCTTCTAGTTCTCAACATGCAGATTCTGAAGACACAATGTTGATGAAGTATTGTCCAAGCTTCAGAAGCTTTTGAAGAAGAAGAAAAAACGGATCGAGAAGGATCCAAAAGAAAGAAAGAAAAGAAAAAGAACAGTGTGCTATGAATGCAGGAAACCTGGACATCTAAGACCAGATTGTCCAAGGCTCAGAAAGACTGGTCAAACCGAAAGGCACAAGAAGCAGCACAAGAAATTCAAGAGAAAAGCCATGACAGCTGCTTGGGAAAATGATGAGGCCTCAACCTCAGAATCATCAAGCTCAGGATCGGAAAATGAGCAGGTAAATCTAGCCCTCGTGGCAGGACTAGATGAGGTAAATTCTGAACCTTTTTATAATTCTTGCACAGATTCAGGATCAGAATCTGAAGATTTAGAACAAGTTTTTAATGAACTTTATGATAACACAAGGTTGTTGTAAAAGAATTGAGAAATATCAAGAACAACCTTACTTGTTTAGAAACACTAATTCTGATCTTAAATCAAAATGGAACAATTAGAAGAACAATTAAAAGAATGTAAAAATATAATTATCGTTTAAATGAAGATTTGAAAAGTAAGAACAATGAGAAGTTAGAGTTGGAAGAAAAATGGAAAATTCTAACTGAAGAAAATCTTTATTTAAAAGAATCAGTTAGAAAATTAACTAAAGGAAAAACATCTCTAGCCTTATGCTTAAAGGATCAAAATCTGGAAAAGACAAACAAGGCTTGGTTACACACTTCCAGAAAGGGAAAACAAGGCATAATCCTGAAAAATATCCATTACCAAAATTTGTAAAAGAAACCAAGATGCCCCAGACAAAGGCCCTGTAAAAGAAAAAGTCTACAGAAATCACGTTGTAAAAACTCAGCACAAAGAAAATAAGAACAACAAAACAATCTATATTCATTGTTGTTCTCATTGCAATAAACTAGGACACACTGTAAACACCTGCACAACAAGGCACTTAGTTTGGATCCCTAAAGGATATTTTCATGCTTCTAATCATCAAGGACCCAAAGGATTTGGGTACCTACCTTTGAGTAATTTTCTTGCAGGTTAGCCTTGGAGCATCAAAAAAAAAAAAAAACCCAGGAGCTCAAGGCAGGAGTGACTACAGACTCTTCATTCAAATCTCATCTGAAGAAAGAGTAGTCACAAAAATTGAATTGGTCTTTATTACTAACAATTATTCGCAAGTTTCATTCAGGTGGTGTCTCTCATTCAGGGGGAGCACAGACTAAGGGGAGTTATTCAATTTTGTCTTTATTACTGGCAATTGTTGAACCCCTCAATGGTAAGAATTCTCTCAAAGGGGGAGAGAAATGCATGGTAAGATCCTTCCTTTTTGGTTTGTGACAAAAAGGGGAGAGTTTGTATGAATTTTTCTGAAACCTTTATGCTTTATATTTTTTTATCAGAAATTCACATAAATTTTTCATCACCAAAAAGGGGGAGATTGTTGAACCACTTTATGGTTGTCCTTATATTTTGGTGATAACAAAACTTATGATAATTTCATATATATCTTTGTTGATTAAATACTATTGAATATTTTGTTTCATCTGTGTCGCATCAATCTCATAGCAAATGCTGAGTCTCACATTGATGCAATATGGCACTATAATGATAAATCGATGTCTAATCTATATACACGATTTCAGTTCAAGTGCCAAATTAATAAGCGCTATAACGATTCGTTTAGTAGTTACAACGATTCGCTAAGTGGCCATAACGTTTGTTAATCGATCTCACAACGACTTCTTACTAGCCATAACAATTTGTTAAGAAATCGATTCCATAACGATTCGCTAAGGCTCATATGATTTGATAAGTGAGTGCAACGATTTGCCCTCACATCGATTTGCTTGCATAACGATTTCATAAGTGATCGCATCGATTTCTTCAGGAGATCATAACGATTTGCTTGCATAACGATTTCATAAGTGATCGCATCGATTTCTTCATAAGTGATCATAACGATTTGCTTGCATAACGATTTCATAAGTGATCGCATCGATTTCTTTCTTAAGTGATCATAACGATTTGCTTGCATAACGATTTCATAAGTGATCGCATCGTTTCTTCAGGAGATCATAACGATTGCTTGCATAACGATTTCATAAGTGATCGCATCGATTTCTTCATAAGTGATCACAACGATTTGCTTGCATAACGATTTCATAAATGATCACATCGATTTGTTCAACGATTTGTTTACAAATGAGCAACGACTCTTCACATAACGATTTCATAAGTCATGCTCATAACGATTTCTTCATGGATTCTGTTCAACACAGATTGCCTTTATATTTCAAATATGCTTGGCGCTTAAATGAAAAGTCAAAATATCTTCTGACAGAAAAAGCTGCATGCATATTTCAGAGTCTTGTCAAAAAGATATGAACTACTATTTTCAGCATGATAGCAGAAACACAGTGGTATGCACAGTTTATCATAAACACTCTTTTATGCTAAACACTCTCTTCTATGCTGACAGATCTCGAAGACCACCAGAGTCTGATTAAGACAAATGAAGAGAAAGATCAGCAACGACTAGAAGAGCTCCAACGGATCTCTTCAACGGATCTATTCTAAAAGCTGCTCATATAAAAGATGGAGCATTGCTGAAGAACAGTAGAGCTTTTCCTGAAAATCTTTGAAGGAGTGTACAACCAGTGAGGAACCTCAACGCCACATACACTCAAAGGAAAAGAGAGAAAGAGCCTGAGCCCAGAAGAAGTGTTCAAGCATCTGAAGCTCTCAAGTCTTCAAGCCTTCTTTTCTCTCTTCATTCTCCCTGTGCTTATTGTAATTCTTGGGAGAGTTTCTCTGCTGAGAGTTTCTTTGGGTAGAGGTCATTCTTGTAGAACTCTCAGTACTGTTTCTTTCTTTATAAGAAAGACATCTCGTCCAGCTGTAGGACTGTATACAGTAGTTAACCCAGCTAGGGGTTTGTGTCTAGAAGAACCGCACTGGGGTTTGTACCAGGAGGGACTTCTTTACCTGTAAGAGAAGTGGGCTACCTTCTTGCCCGGGAAAGAGAAGAAGACCAGCTGGGGTGCTGGGTGTTGTAGTGTCCTTGAGGGGGACTGTACCTTGGTTAGTGAAATCCCAAGAGGTTGCTTGAGGACTGGACGTAGGACTTCCATGTGGGAAGGGCCGAACCAGATAAATCTCCTGTGTCCTTTGTGTGATTGTTCTTTTGCTTCCGCACTGCCACTCTTCATCACACTAACACTAACCAAACTTTTAAGTGTTCACGTTTTGATTTCAGATTTCAGAAAAACTATTAACCCCCCCCCCCCCCCCCCCTCTAGGTTACCTTGCTGCCATACCAAAAGGGCCAACAAGTGGTATCAGAGCGGGTCTCTGATTAACTCAAGAAGATCCAACGATCTTAGAGCAAAGATCCATGGCAGCTCAAGGATATGCTGAAGGTCAATCAGTCATCAGACCTCCATTCTTTGATGGAGAGGACTACCAATATTGGAAGATGAGAATGGAATGCTTCATTCGAGGCACAGACTTTGATCTGTGGCAGGTAATCGAGGTAGGTGATTATGTTATTGTTCCTATTCCAGGCACTACTGCCATTACAGCAGTAGATAAAAGTAAATTATCTTTAAACTTTAAAGCTAAGAACTACCTATGTTGTGCTTTATCCAAAAGAGAATTTAGTAGAGTATCTACATGTAAATCAGCTAAAGAAATATGGGATAAACTGCAGATAACTTATGAAGGAACAGATAAAGTAAAACAAACTAGGATAGATATTCTTGTCTCACAATATGAGCAATTTAAAATGCTTCCAAACGAAAATATCACTCAAATGTATAATAGATTTTCAACCATAGTAGCAAATTTAAGCTCTCTAGGTAAAAATCTTTCTGATGAAGAAAATGTTAGAAAAATACTTAGGTCCTTAACTACATCATGGACACCTAAGGTAACTGCCATTGAAGAAGCCCATGATTTGACCAATTATCAATCGATAATCTGATAGGTTCTCTCATGGCACATGAAATAAATATGGAGCGATTATCTGAAAGTTCATCTAAAATAAAATGCACAACGCTCTTAAAGCTGTAGCAGCTCCTTCTGGCTCTTCTTCTAGTTCTCAACATGCAGATTCTGAAGACAACAATGTTGATGAAGTATTGTCCAAGCTTCAGAAGCTTTTGAAGAAGAAGAAGAAAAACGGATCGAGAAGGATCCAAAAGAAAGAAAGAAAAGAAAAAGAACCAGTGTGCTATGAATGCAGGAAATCTGGACATCTAAGACCAGATTGTCCAAGGCTCAGAAAGACTGGTCAAACCGAAAGGCACAAGAAGCAGCACAAGAAATTCAAGAGAAAAGCCATGGCAGATGCTGGGAAAATGATGAGGCCTCAACCTCAGAATCATCAAGCTCAGGATCGGAAAATGAGCAGGTAAATCTAGCCTCGTGGCAGGACTAGATGAGGTAAATTCTGAACCTTTTTATAATTCTTGCATAGATTCAGGATCAGAATCTGAAGATTTAGAACAAGTTTTTAATGAACTTTATGATAAACACAAGGTTGTTGTAAAAGAATTGAGAAATATTAAGAACAACCTTACTTGTTTAGAAAACACTAATTCTGATCTTAAATCAGAAATGGAACAATTAGAAGAACAATTAAAAGAATGTAAAAATAATAATTATCGTTTAAATGAAGATTTGAAAAGTAAGAACAATGAGAAGTTAGAGTTGGAAGAAAAATGGAAAATTCTAACTGAAGAAAATCTTTATTTAAAAGAATCAGTTAGAAAATTAACTAAAGGAAAAACATCTCTAGCCTTATGCTTAAAAGGATCAAAATCTGGAAAAGACAAACAAGGGCTTGGTTACACACTTCCAGAAAAGGGAAAACACGGCATAATTCCTGAAAAATATCCATTACCAAAATTGTAAAAGAAACCTAGATGCCCTAGACAAAGGCCCCTGTAAAAGAAAAAGTCTACAGAAATCACGTTGTAAAAACTCAGCACAAAGAAAATAAGAACAACAAAACAATCTATATTCATTGTTGTTCTCATTGCAAAAACTAGGACACACTGTAAACACCTGCACAACAAGGCACTTAGTTTGGATCCCTAAAATATTTTCATGCTTCTAATCATCAAGGACCCAAAAGGATTTGGGTACCTACCTTTGAGTAATTTTTGCAGGTTAGCCTTGGAGCATCAAAAACCAAGGATGCTCAAGGCAGGAGTGACTACAGACTCTTCATTCAAATCTCATCTGAAGAAAGAGTAGTCACAAAAATTGAATTGGTCTTTATTACTAACAATTATTCGCAAGTTTCATTCAGGTGGTGTCTCTCATTCAGGGGGAGCACAGATTAAGGGGGAGTTATTCATTTTTTGTCTTTATTACTGGCAATTGTTGAACCCCTCAATGGTAAGAATTCTCTCAAAGGGGAGAGAAATGCATGATAAGATCCTTCCTTTTTGGTTTGTGACAAAAAGGGGGAGAGTTTGTATGAATTTTCTGAAACCTTTATGCTTTATATATTTTTATCAGAAAATTCACATAAATTTTGTCATCACCAAAAAGGGGGAGATTGTTGAACCACTTTATGGTTGTCCTTATATTTTGGTGATAACAAAACTTATGATAATTTCATATATATATTTGTTGATTAAATACTATTGAATATTTTGTTTCATCTGTGTCGCATCAATCTCATAGCAAAATGCTGAGTCTTACATTGATGCAATATGGCGCACTATAATGATAAAATCGATGTCTAATCTATATACATCGATTTCAGTTCAAGTGCCAAATTAATAAGCGCTATAACGATTCGTTTAGTAGTTACAACGATTCGCTAAGTGGCCATAACGATTGTTAAATCGATCTCATAACGATTTGCTTGCATAACGATTTCATAAGTGATCGCATCGATTTCTTCATAAGTGATCACAACGATTTGCTTGCATAACGATTTCATAAGTGATCGCATCGATTTCTTCATAAGTGATCATAACGATTTGCTTGCATAACGATTTCATAAGTGATCGCATCGATTTCTTCATAAGTGATCATAACGATTTGCTTGCATAACGATTTCATAAGTGATCGCATCGATTTCTTCATAAGTGATCACAACGATTTGCTTGCATAACGATTTCATAAATGATCACATCGATTTGTTCAACGATTTATTACAAATGAGCAACGACTCTTCACATAACGATTTCATAAGTCATGCTCATAACGATTTCTTCATGGATTCTGTTCAAACACAGATTGCCTTTATATTTCAAATATACTTGGCGCTTAAATAAATTCAAAATATCTTCTGACAGAAAAAGCTGCATGCATATTTCAGAGTCTCGTCAAAAAGATATGAACTACTATTTTCAGCATGATAGCAGAAACACAGTGGTATGCACAGTTTATCATAAACACTCTTTTATGCTAAACACTCTCTTCTATGCTGACAGATCTCGAAGACCACCAAAGTCTGATTAAGACAAATGAAGAGAAAGATCAGCAACGACTAGAAGAGTCCAACGGATCTATTCTAAAGCTGCTCATATAAAAGATGGAGCATTGCTGAAGAACAGAATAGCTTTTCCTGAAAATCTTTGAAGGAGTGTACAACCAATGAGGAACCTCAACGCCACATACACTCAATAGAAAAGAGAGAAAGAGTCCTGAGCCCAGAAGAAGTGTTCAAGCATCTGAAGCTCTCAAGTCTTCAAGCCTTCTTTTTCTCTTCATTCTCCCTGTGCTTATTGTAATTCTTGGGGAGAGTTTCTGCTGAGAGTTTCTTTGGGTAGAGGTCATTCTTGTAGAACTCTCAGCACTGTTTCTTTCTTTATAAGAAAGACATCTCGTCCAGCTGTAGGACTGTATACAGTAGTTAACCCAGCTAGGGGTTTGTGTCTAGCAGAACCGCACTGGGGTTGTACCAGGAGGTTGGCTTCTTTACCTGTAAGAGAAGTGGGCTGCCTTCTTGCCCGGGAAAGAGAAGAAGACCATCTGGGGTGCTGGGTTGTAGTGTCCTTGAGGGGGACTGTACCCTTGGTTAGTGAAATCCAAGAGGTTGCTTGGGGACTGGATGTAGGACTTCCATGTGGGAAGGGCCGAACCAGGATAAATCTCCTGTGTCCTTTGTGTGATTGTTCTTTTGCTTCCGCACTGCCACTCTTCATCACACTAACACTAACCAAACTTTTAAGTGTTCACGTTTTGATTTCAGATTTCTGAAAAACCTATTCACCCCCCCCTCTAGGTTACCTTGCTGCCATACCAAAAGGGCCAACAGCCAACAGTAGGTCCAAGATGTTGACTAAGAGTAGAAGTGAAACTGCAGACATTAAATGCAAGGCAGATGATTAGACGTGAAGTCTTTTGTTAGGTGGCTCATACCTCTTTTTGCCTTCTATCTGTTTTCCTACAGATATTTAGAAATAGAATGTAGGTGCTTTTCTTTTGTTGTAGGAAGGAAGAGATCCTATGAGATAGGCAAAAAAATCTTCAGTCAGATAAATAAGTTAAGCATATGAAATGCATTTGAATTTTCATTGGGCGCCAAAGATATTTTGAAAGGTTTGAATTATAGAGGCAATCGATGTTTCATAAAGGTAGTCGATATATAAATGAAGCAGTTGATGTTATAAGGCAATCGATCTATAAGAGGCAATCGATGTTTAAGACAATCGATGTTTAAACATAATCGATGTTTAAGCATAATCGATGTTTAAACGCAATCGATGTTTAAGCATAATCGATGTAAAACAACTGTAATTGATGTATGAAGGCAATCGATGTTGCTCAAAGGCAATCAATGTTTTAAGATAATCGATATAAGTAATCGATGTGGAAACAATCGATGTTTCAATGTAATCGATGTTTAAGTGTAATCGATGTTTCAATGAAGAGCAATCGATGTTTAAGACAATCGATGTTTCGATGTAATCGATGTTTAAACATAATCGATGTTTAAGCATAATCGATGTTTGAACACAATCGATGTGTAAGCATAATCGATGTGAAAGTAATCGATGTGATGTTGAAACAATAATCAATGTGGACTTAAAACAGTAATCGATGTGGACTTAAAACAGTAATCAATGTGGACCTTTGTTCTCTAATCGATGTGGCACTTAGTCAGTACGATATGCATTGAACAACAATCGATTTAACTTTCCAGTGCAAATCATGAAACGATAGTGCCATAGTATGTTGTATTTATGAGGAAAACATAATATTAAATATATTCATGATATTTAAGTAAATCATGAGTTTTGTTATCATCAAAATAAATGATAAAATATAAGAGTGATTCAACAATGTGGACAAGGCAAGGGGCTTCGCATGTTGCTTCGCTAGTGGCTCGACGGGAAGGGAAAGTTGGAGACTTCCTATCACAATGAAGTTTTTTTTTTCTCCAAGAGATGTTAATTTCTAAATTTTGATTTTTTTCTTAGGTGTAAAGGAGAGGACAAGTGGGCATATCACTATAAGTGAAGTATATTATAAAGTAGGTAATTGGAGGAGGATTGGACTTGTAGTTCGCCAATGCCAATCTTCAAACACAAGTGGGTGGGCCCCGCAATACATTGTTAGATATGGGACCCACCCTGTTCTGTCTGAAGATGGACAACACACGAAAGTTATAGTGAGCAGCAAATGTTTCTCTTGAAGTTGTGGATCTTGACCCGCCAAAAACATAGTACCCTCCTAGGGCCGGTAATGCCAGCACTATATATGGGGCACCATCTCAATAGGAACACCAATATTTGACATTGTCTCCCTCTAACTATACTGCACTCCCCTCTCACAAAAGGATGGGACCCACATCTTTTTTATTGAAGGTTGTCCATTATTGTAGAAAGAAATGCCCTTGTTGATGCGACTACTAGCTTGGCTTGCCTTTGCCCATGTTCAACCTCCCCATGGTGTACAATGAGATTTTCCTTTTTTTTTACTTTTCTTTTGGAAAATAGTTTAATACTTTTTTGGGTTTTTTTACTTTTTAGTCCTACAAATATGTGTATTTCTCTTTTAATCCCTCAAATTAGACTATTATCATATTAGTCCCTCAAAACTTCCAAAACTTTGCAAAAAAGTTCCTCTGTTAGAGATTAATATGTAATATTCAGAGATTTTGAGTGACTAATATAATAACGATGGATCAAAAAAGAAACACACTTTTCTGTGAAGACTAAAAAGTAAAAAACCCTAATTTTTTGACAAACTTATAATACATCAATCAAAATACACCACAAACCCCTCCTCCTTTACGAGGTGTTTTTGAGTTGACGTATCACATTTTTATGAGAAATGCTATGCTCCCAGCTAGTCGGGAGCATAGCGTGATGTGGAGGGGCCGTGTCCCTCCATATCGTGCCATGTGGAAGGGCACGGCCCCCGATGCATTTAATATACTTTTTATTTGTTTATTTATTTTTTACCCTCAAACAATACATATAAATACTCATCTAGTGCACACAAATACCTATTTAGTGCACACAAATAGCACAATAGTGCATACAAATAGTATACGAATGCACACAAATAGAGAATCCTATTTGTGTGCATTCTTATACTATTTGTATGCACTAAATTACTATTTGTGTGTATTAAATATGTATTTATGTACACTAAATAAATATTTCTATACATTGTTTGAGGGTAAAGTTTTTTTAAAAAATATATTAAATACATCGGGAGCCGTGCCCCCTCCACATGACGCAGTGTGTAGGAGCATGGCTCCTTCACGCGCCACTATACTCCCGGCAAAACATTTCTCTATTTTATTGGTTGAGTAATGTCCAGAAACCGTGTTGGTAAACCAATTTCCTTTTGTTTTTAGGTCCACTATTCTTAGAAAAAAGTTTTCAAAGTCTGCTATTTTGAAACATATCCCGTCAAAAACCTTGTAGATCATATCCAGGTTTTTCCGCGCCCGCAGCCCTAGCAGGTACAGGCCGTCGAAACACCCGGGTAGAAGTCCTCCAAGTTCGGCGTTATACCAAGTTGTAGACACCTGGACATGGCTTTCTTTAGGTTCAAAGTCCCCGTCAGCCCTCTCACTGCCCCACATCCCCCCGCCCCCGTCCCCGGCGGCGAGCATGTCTCTGAGAAGAGCATGTCGCCGAGCATATGTTGAAGATGGTCCTGAATGGCAGCTCCCCGATCCTGACCTCCTACCCCTGCCGCGGCAGCAGGAGCTCCACCTTTCCCTCGCCTTACTCTGCCTCGACCCAGTGTGGCTTTGGACTCTTCGGATCGAAAGGTCTATCCCTTGCAGATGCCGCGGCCACCTCCACTGGTCGTCGCACCACGCGGCCGGACAGCTCCCAGTTGCGGGCCTTGAGGAACTGGGACGGAGGGGGAGAAGGCTACGAGGACGTGCCAGGTGCGTGGGCGTGGGCAACCGCTGAGAGGACCGAGTGCGGAGGCTGCTGCAGCCGGCGCTTGAGGAGGAGAAGGCGAGTTGCCTACCACCGGGCCATGGCCGGTGCCCCGAGGGCAGCGGGGAGCGGTGATTCGAGCGTCTGCGTACCAGAGCAAGCAGTGGGGAAGAGAAGAGGTAGGGAGAGCACGGCGGTAACAGGCAGCCCCATCGTCGCATAACAGGGCATTATTGCAGCGTGGGTACAGCTCCACAGTTGCAGCATGCAGTATTAGCAGGAAAAGGAGAACGAATAGAGGATCCGACCAAACCAAAATAAAAAAGAGAAATGCTATGCCGGAGCATATCCACGGCAGCACGGCATGTGGAGGGGCGTGGCGTCATGTGGAGAGATGTGGTCCCGATATATTAAATATTTTTAACTTTTAAATAATACATATAAATATCTATTTAGTGTACATAAATACTCATTTTAACACACATAAATAACACAAAATACATACAAATAGATCTATTTGTGTCATTCTATACTATTTGTATATACTAAATCACTATTTGTGTGCGTTAAAATGAGTATTTGTATGTACTAAATAGATATTTGTATGTATTATTTGAGGGTTTTAAAAAAGATAAAAAAATTAAAAAAATTAAAATAATCATCGTTAAAACTACTGCGAACAAGAACTCTGATATTTTTAATGAAAAAATAGTGAAAGTTCTTGTTTAGAAAAATGTTCAAAAATAAAATGAGAAAAAAGATAAACTACTGCTATGAAGAAGAATTCTAATGTTGTGAAAACAAGGAAATAGAAATATAAAAACAAAAGATATTACATAGAATTCCTTCACCTTCTTCACAAGTCAATACAGCTCCAAGACAAGTTCAACACTCACATCATGTTAGGAGCTACCAAAAGATACAACCTCCTCCATTTTCAGCAAGTGCTGCTCCACACAAGAAAAGAGGCTTTCGCACCACAATAAGCAGTGGGGAAGAAAAATATGTCAAGTATGTCCAATACTTTACATGTCATAAATATAATCATATCTCTAGGGACTGTTGGCATAGAAATGATGAATTTGTGCATATGTTCAAGTTTCATGCTCATACACATAAGAATAAACATCATGTTCATACTGAAAGAGTTCAGAAATTCCATGTGTACAAAAAAAAATTGCTGCACAAAATAAGTCTTCTGCTTTCCATGATAAAAATTTGAAAAATAGAAAATTTCATAAAAACATAGATGCATTAAACACAACTAAGTGCAAATCTGGAACTAATGCTGCTCAGAGTTCCATTAATAATAAAAATATATCTATACCAAAAATAATATTTTAGATTCAGAAATCAATGTTGCATACTGACATTGTGTGCACTACAGGACCCAAGCAAGTGTGAGTCCTAAAACTTGCTTAATCTGTAAACAGAAAGTAGCCTTGTAGGCATACCTATTCTTTTAGAATCAAGACATTGGCTATGCAATGCAAGAAAAATTGAAGACCATAGGTAAAATTCTTGAAAACAAAATAAAGACTGCTCATGTTTGTTATGCTGCTGCCCCAATGACAATTTTGCCTTAACAATTGATATCATGTTTGTATCATAATGCTTGCATAAATTTGCCCATGATTTGTAGTGCATCTTTCTTCCCTTTGACTTTTTGGTATATCAAATTGTGAAATGTGAAAGGACAACTTATGCTTGTCTGAAAACTATCATTATGTGTGAGTAAAATACTTTGTCAAGTACCAAAAGTCATGTTATGCTTAAAGTTAATTGTGTGCATAATCATATTTGAATTACTTGCAAGATTTTTTTTACATCATGCACATGATAAGGGGGAGTGAATTTGAAAAAGAGAAAAATGTCTTTGCAAAGCTGCTCAATAAAAAGTCAAAATTTGTTGAAATTTAAAAACTCAGAAAAATCAACTTTAATCAAAAGCATGTCGAAACACATTTGATCTTGTGTCGACACCAGTCTCATTTTCATTGTTGAGTTGTGGTTTTGATGATGTTCATATTGCATGAAATGAATCAATCATGTCCACTCTTTTGATTCTTTATCATCAACACCTTGATTGAAAATTTGATAAAAAATTCCTATCCTTGACCTCTTCATGTGTCATTTAAATCCATTCAAGATTTCATTAATATTCTTATATGAGAAATAAAATTTTAAATATTTAGAATATTTGTGCTCTTGGATTAAACATGAAGATGAAAAATAAGATCTAGAGTCATGTGTCTATCTTTATCCTCACAACTTATTTTGGAATTTTATTGCAAAATACTTTAAGTAGACACTTGAGTGTCTTGAGTTTTATATCATATGTGATATTAAAGTTTTGTTTTTAACACATGCTAAGAATAATATCTTAACAACTCAAGACCATGATCTATCAAAGGAAAAATTATTTGTCACCTTATGAAAGTATTGAAAGGACTTAAAGAAATTTTTTCATGAAAAAGAAAGATTTCAAGAAAAATTGCAGAGCAATGATTAGTACACTAAGTAACCAAGTTATTCCACCTGAGATGTGGTTGTGCTCGAGTCAAACGGTGCTGATAAGTTATCTCTATTCAAAAAGAAGCAAACAAATCGTTTACATGTCTAGTAGTCAGACACTCTTGCACTGGGTAAGTGTGTGTACTTGCACAGAAAAGTATGGATTAAATTTTCTTTGTTAAAATTCCTAAAATATCTCAAATGAAAGAAATAAACATAAAAATAAAAAGGTGTATAGAGTGCAGCTAACCTAAAATAGAATTCATGTTGTTTAAGAATGTTAAAGTGCTATTCTACATTGTGTTAAGATCAAAAACCTGGTTTTCTAGTGATATACACTCTTGACAACTCAATAGGTCACAAAAGTTGTCACATTGTAAATGAAAATTCTGAAGTGATTTTTAATGATAAAGAGCTAACATAAAAACTCAATCAAAAATCATCTTCATTCTTAACCCTTGTTGCACTTTATGAAAGGTACAATTATATTCTCTCTCATATACTAAAATCATTGTCTACCTTGATATCTTCACACTCCTTGAAGATTAAACTGTTTGTGCTCCTTGCAATACAATCTCACTTTCAGGGGGAGCAATACCATTCTTGCTCTTAGAATTTCAAGCCCAAAATCATGTTATTCTCACTTTTCTTGCTCAATCAATCAATCAATCTCACATCATCGTGTGTTGTTATAAGAAAAGGGGAAGTATACATTTCACTGATTAAGGGGGAGTTTGTTCTAAAAGGAGAGAGCTTAAAAAGGGGAGAGATTCACATTGCATGTTCTTTCACTCTTTTTAATGTTGTAAAAAAGGGGGAGAGAGTGTTATTCTGTGAAAGAATGTTGTCATATTTTGTCATTCTCAAAAAGGGGGAGATTGCTGAGTTGTGTGTTTGATGATGGCATATTATACATAATCTGATGATGTCATATTGTACATATGTGGGAGATTGTTGTGTTGTGTATTTGATGATGACATATTGTACACAATCTAATGATGTCATATTGTACATATGTGGGAGATTGTTGTGTTGTGTATTTGGATGATAACATATTGTACACAACTTGATAATGACTTGTTGTACACCTTTTATATTGTAAATATAATGATCGTGATAACATAATAATGTTTTGATGATGCCTAAGATGATATCTAAGATGATGTCTAACTATGATACATTATGAGAAATGAATGGTGCAAATAGTACCTAACACTTATATTTTTAATTGTATAGTAGGTACTAAAAGAGCTCTGAAAAATAAAGTCAAAATTCACTTGATACAAGTTGAGTATGTCGACATAGTCTTGTCAGGGTGTCGACACACTATACTTTCCAGTGAGTAGTTTCTGAAGAAAATAGTCTATGGTGTCGACACATCCTTGTCAGGGTGTTAACACACAAGCTCTTCCAGTGAACTATTACACGCATTAAAGTCAAGTGTGTCGACAAATCTGATCATGTGTTGACACATGTTGAGTTTCAGCAAAGCTGCCACAGAAATCAGGTTAAGTGGGTTGACACACTCAAATCAGTGTGTCGACACGTAAGTGTTTTCCAGTGACTACGTCAAGCAGTCAGGTCACTGTGTCGACACACATGCTTCATGTGTCGACACACTCCGATTGGAAGTTCAAAAAACGGAAAGCATCTGAAACACGTGTCAACTCATGGGATGTTCGATTTGACCTAGAATTCTATGCCCACTCATTCCAAGGTATGATGTGGGTACAAAAGGCTATAAATACCTCCCACTAACTCACTACTGAACAAGAGAGCCCACACAACTCCAAGAAAGGCTGTGGCGGAAAGATAGGGCTTCTCTAGTGCTCTACTCGAGCTCCAGAGGTTGTAGACCAACGAATTCATCTGAGGAGATCGATTGGAAGCCAAATTCTTCATCAAAGCAGCAGAAAAATAAGAGAAGAAGCAGCAGAGCTACTGTAGGAGCATCTTAGGAGATGTTCATCTAATCGACGACTTCCAGAAGATTGGATCTGAAGTAGAGAAGCACGAACTGAGAGAACGCCATCAGATCTCCTCAAGATCATCAAGTTCAAGCTCTCAGCAGATGTTTCAGTCGAAGAACGTCCATTCATACTCATATCTCTCATCTTTATTGGATTGTTCTGTTAGAACAGTTGCGTGTTTGTGTGAACTGTGATATGTGCAAGTATTATGTGCAGATCAAAGCATTTGGTTGTGTTTTGGGTTGCCGTGCTCAGTTTGTGAGCGTTGCAGTACTCATGGTTATGTTTTGAGCTGTCGTGCTAGGTTTATGCGTCGTTGCACTCACAGTTATGTTTTGATCTATCGTGCTCAAAGGTGTGTTGGAGCCATCGTGCTCCAGTGTGTATGTTGTACTCAGGTTTTGAGCAGTGTCTGTCTCACTGTGTGAGGGGTAGACGTAGGAGTCATTGGAGGTGATTTTTGAACCACCTAAAAATCCCTTGTGAACTGTGGTTTGATCTTGTGTTGTGCTAGATGCATGCAAAGGGATTTTAGATACACACTATTTTTCAATTTGAGCACACACAGTCTAACAAGGTGTCTCACACATTTTAATCACTTAAGTGGATCAGATTTGTGGGGTTTTGATTGAATAGTACTTTAATTCGAAGTAATTCTTAAATTGCTTAAGTTTCTGCTGTAAATCTATTCAACCCCTCCTTCTAGATTTGTCATATTCGTATATTCGATCATACAGTTTGTATCAGAGCAAGGTCCATGTGAATATAAAAGAACAGGAAGATCTACATGTTGGATTATGGGGTCCAGCAACTCCCTTAGGGATTCGCTATTACTACATGCTGACCCAGGATCGGGTGTGTGTAGTGGCATCAGTGCTTGATAGCCCAGCCTGCCGCAGGGACTAACTGTCTTGTGCGAAGTCCCTTAGGCCGACCACAACATTGATGTGGGGTTTTGTGCTGCCATAAAGGAAATATGGTCCGCCTTCACTATCAGCTCGAGCTTTTGGTGAAATGGTTGAGACTTGATCCAACAAGTGGTACCAAAGTGAGGTTGCGGGTTCGAATCCCCCAGGTGTCGCTGGGGGGAGTTTGTTGGATTATGGGGTCCAACAACTCCCTTAGGGATCGTTGTTACTACATGCTAGCCCAGGATCGGGTGTGTGTAGTGGCATCGGTGCTTGACAGCCCAGACTGCCGCAGGGACTAACCGCCCTGTGCAAAGTCTCTCAGGCCGACCACAACGTTGACGTGGGGTTCTACACTGCCATAAAGGAAATACTGTTTGCCTTGACTATCAGCTCGAGCTTTTGGTGAAACAGTTGTGGCTTGATCCAACACTACGTAGTCTCAATCACAACTCAACCCACTGCGGGTAGTTGGACCTTGGTTTTCTTATTGATATGTTGTTGTGTTGTGTGGTGCAGAAACATTATTGTTGCAGGATTTAAAATGGCTAAAAGGAGAGATTGGGGAGGTGGAGAAGAGGAGCCGGAAGAGCCTAATGATCCCATGCGGGAGTTCTTTGAGAGAATGCGGCAGACTATGGTCGAATTTTGAGTCAAAATAGCACCAACAAAAGCACCAATACCACCGACAGCTGTAGAACACCCACCTGTACCACCAGTTGCACCGTCACCATAGCCTACGACAGTTGTTCCACCCCCAACACCAGTACCACTAGTGACGCCTGCACCACCTACTGTCCCAGAGGAGCCTACGACATTAATGGAGAGATTCTTGATATTACAGCCACCCACATACTGAATAGGGCTGAATCTAGATGTAGCTGAGCATTAGATACATGAGGTTGAGAAGGTTTTTGTCACTATGAGGTGTCCACCAGCAGACAAAGAGATTTTGACTACTTATTAGTTGTGTGGGTTCACACAGGAATGGCAGAGACTAAAAATGTAGACAATTTTTGCAGGAAGAATTGAAGACACAATCACTTGGCAGAGTTCCTTTGGGTTTTCAATGATATTTTCTTTTCTGTTCAAGTCCAACAGACAAAGAGAGAGTAGTTCAAGACATTACAATAGGGAAACTTATTAGTGTTGGAGTACCATATGAGATTTATGACATTGAACAAATATGCATCTTATGTGGTTACAGATGATGCTATGATAGTAGAGTATTTCATTAGGGATTGAGGCCAGAATTGTATGATGCAATGATACCCCTCATATGTGAAACCGTGGAGGCAGCAACCCAGAGAGTAGATATTTTGGAGAGGACTGTTTAGTCTAGGCAGTTAGGCGAGTCCAACAGTTTTCAGCTTCCACAACATTCCCTGAGAATTAGCAGGGGTAAAGCGTCATCTGGAACATCATCATCAATTTCAGGATTTCCTAAATGGGAATCGAAATTGAAGAAAGTATTCTGACCTAGAGGAGGTGGGAAGAAGCCATAGCGGCGGGGCAGAGGATACAAGCCAGAGCCCGAGGAGTCACAATAGAGTACAACTAGGCAGCCAGTGATCCCTTCAGGCTACATGTGTTATAATTGTGGGTATCTAGGGCATTTGATCATGACTTGCCCATATTTGAGAAAATATGGATGAGCACCTCAGCAATAATAGCAGCAACAACAGCCTACAGTAGAGAGAGACAAAGGTCCACGTTTCATAAAGGTCGAGGACAAGTCATGGCAGTTACCAGAGCTCAGGCGGAGGCATCCAATCTGATTGAATGTATATTGTCTATCTTTGAATCTTCTGCAAGAATATTAGTGATCCTGATGCATCTCATTCATTTATTTTTAAAGATTTTATGGATAATATATAAATCCCATGGCAGAGAAACATTATGAATTGATTGTGGAAATTTCTCTAGGGGCTTATATGCTCACTCCAGTTATTTAGATGAGGTCCCTATAGTGATTCAAGGAAATTAGATGTCGACTAGGTTGTATGCTTTGCAATTGAAAAATTATGATGTTATTTTGGGTATGGATTGGTTAGAGGCTTATGGGGCAATAGTTGATTATAGAAAGAAAAGAGTCATATTTTGTCATCCTAATGAATTAATGTTTGAATTTCAAGATATACCATTTTATACTCTGAAGCTTATTATTTCTACAATTAAGGCTATGAAGTTGATTAATGCTAGGTGTGTAGCGTATTTAGCTTCTGTGAGTTTGGTAGAGTCTAGTAAGTCCATAGAGAGCATCCCATTTGTGAGAGAGTTTGCAAATGTGTTCCCAGAAGATTCGCCAAGGTTGGCTATGCATAGAGAGGTAGGTTTAGGGCTGCAACTGGGTCTGGTTCGAAACCGGAAACACATATTCTGATTCTGATAATTGATATATAGTTTCGATTCTGATAAAATTAGAATGGTTAATTCCGATTCCATTCCGATAACATTACTGGAACCGAAATTCTGATAAGCTAAGGTGCTTACCATGGTTTTGCCTTTTGAGTTTATAGACAATTTATCAGAATAACCGATACTGATTCCAATTCCGATTATTTTTCGATTCTGATTCTGATAACATATCGGAATATCTGATACCGATTTCAATAAGCTATCAGTATCATTTTTCAATTCCAAAACTGATAATTTTTATCAAAATCAAGTCGGAATATCAGAATATCGGGTTCCGTTTGCAGCCCTAGGTAGATTTCACTATAGAGTTGCAGCTAGGTACAATGCCGATTTCCAAAGCACCTTATAGGATGGCACCAGCAGAGTTGAAAGAATTGAAAAGGTAGTTATAGGAATTGTTAGTGAAAGGTTTTATCATACCCAATCATTCACCTTGGGGAGCTTTAATATTATTTGTCAAGAAGAAGGATGGCAATCTCATGTTACACATAGATTATCGATAGTTAAATAAGGTCACTATGCAAGAATAAGTATCCACTTCCGAGAATAGAAGATTTGTTTGACCAATTATACAATCAACCAAGGTGTTTTCCAAGATTAATTTAAGGTTAGGATATCACCAGTGAGGATTAGAGAAGAAGACATTGATAAGACAACTTTTAGAACATGATATGGTCAGTATGAGTTTGCGGTTATGCCTTTTGGGTTGACTAATGCATCGACAACATTTATGATTTGATGAACATGATATTTCATCCATATTTGGATACATTTATTGTGGTTTTTATTGGTGATATTTTGATGTATTTGTCGTCAGAGGAGGAACATGCATCTCATTTGAGGATCACTTTGTAGATATTGCGAGAACATCATTTGTATGCCAAGTTTAGTAAATGTGAATTTTGGTTGAAAGAAGTTCAATTTTGGTCATGTAATTTCTAGGGAAGGTGTAGCAATAGGTCTAGGTAAGGTTGAAGCCGCATTGAAGTAGGAAGAACCAAAAATAGTAACAGAGATCAGAAATTTTCTGGGCTTAGCAAGATACTACAGGCGATTCATTCAGGATTTCTCAAAGATTGCAACCCCAATGACAAGGTTGACCAGAAAAGATGCATGGTTTTTATAGACAGTAGAATGCTGACAGAACTTTATGGAATTAAAAAGAAGATTGGCTACCACACCCATACTGGAATTACCATCAGGCAGTGGAGGATTTGTGGTGTACATAGATGCTTCCAGGAGGGGACTTGGAGCAGTGTTAATGCAACATGGAAAAGTGGTGGCATATGCATCCAGGCAATTGAAGCACCATAAAGAGAATTACCCAACCCATGATTTAGAACTGGTAGCAGTAGTTTTTGCATTGAAGTCTTGGAGGCATTACCTATATGGTGAGAGATTTGAGATTTTTATAGATCATAAGAGCTTAAAGCATATTTTCTCCCAGAAAGATTTGAATCTCAAACATCTTAGGTGGATGAAATACTTGAAAGACTATGATTTTAGTTTAGCTTATCATCTAGGCAAGGCAAATGTGGTTGTAGATGCACTGAGCAGGAAGATAATTTTAAGTCATATGATGATTAAAAAGTGGAAATTATATGAAGATGTGGCAGATAATTCTTTATTTGTTCCCAATAGTCAGTGTCGAGCTATATTAGCTAGTAGTGCAGTAGAATCATCACTATATCATTAAATAATTGAGCGTAGAGGACATATGAGAAATTAGTAGAAATTGTAAAGATGGAAAGAGTCACTATTGATGATGATTGTGTTGTGAGATTCAGAGGTCGATTATATATTCCAAAAGAAGCGAAATTGAAGCGGAGAGTGTTAGAAGAGGCACATAAGTCCAAATATTCTATTCATTCATGCAACACAAAGATGTACTAAGATTTGAAAAGACATTTTTAGTGGTTGAATATATGAAGAGAGAGGTATTGAATTTATTACCATATGTTTGACATGTCAACAAGTTAAAACTGAGCATCAGAGGCTAGGAGGATTATTACAGCCATTGTCAATCCACAGTGGAAGTGGGATGACATCGCCATAGATTTTGTTATGGGATTACGTACCGAGAACAACAACAAGTCACAATGGAATTTGGGTTCTTGTTGATAGATTGACAAAAATATGCAGACTGTTAGCTGCGAATATGTCGTGGATAGTGGACCGGCTAGCTAGATTATATGTAGATAGAATAGTACAATTGCATGGAATTCTAGTAACCATAGTTTCAGACAGAGATCCTAGATTCACATCAGGTTCCTGGAGGAGTTTTCAAATGTGATCGACACAGAATTAAGATGCAGTTCTGCTTATCACCCCTAGACAGATAGACAAATAGAAAGGATGATTTAGACACTGGAAGACATGTTACGAGCTTGTTGTTTAGTTTGGGGAGGCAGTTGGGAGCATCTCTTAGGAATGGTGGAGTTTACCTACAATAACAATTATCATGCAAGCATTGGAATGACACCTTATGAAACTTTGTATGGAAGACCCTGTAGAACAATGTTGAATTGGCACAAGGTAGGAGAGAGACAAGTTTTGGGGCTAGAATTAGTGCAGCAATGTGCAAAAATGGTAAGATTAATAAAAGAAAAACTCCAAGTAGCCCAGAGCAGACAAAAGAGTTATGTAGATTCATAGTGCAGACCGTTGCAATTTGAGGTTGGAGATTATGTATTATGAAAGTTTCTCCCACTAAAGGTGTTTTGAGGTTCAACAAGAAAGACAAGTTGAGTCAAAGATGTGTGGGTCCATTTCAGATTTTAGAAAGGATTGGAGAAACAACATACAAATTAGAGCGTTCAGTAGATTTTACATAGGCAAATGATGTGTTTCATGTTTTTATGTTGAGGAACTATGTTCGTGATCCTTCACATGTGGTTAGTTACACCCGAGACGATTTGTGACCTGATATGACCATGCCAGAATATCCGGTTCAGATCACAGGAAGGAGAACACAGAAACTGAAGAATAAAGAAATTGAATTAATGAAAGTTAGATGGGAAAACATATAAGGAGGTGAGCACACTCGGGAACTAGAAGAGGAAATGCAGAAAATGTACCTATCCTTGTTTGAGTAACTTTTTATTTTTTGTAGGTGGTAGTTACATGTGTTGTTTAATTATACGCTTTTCAGTGTGGTTTCTACTGAAATTTTGAGGATGATTTTTTTAGGTGATAGTAATGTAACATCTTGGTATTTTCGATCTGGCTTATCGGGTTCCGGAGCATGGTACGAAGTTCGTTTTGTGTTCCATGGCAAGTTGGGCTTGTGTTTGGGCCTTTCTCCCAGGCCTGGGCCTCTAGCTATTGTGGCGGCTGAGGAAGCTGACGATTCTTTTGGCGTCAGCTGAGGCTGATGTGACAGCCAGAGGAGGTTCTCTGCATGCGTTTATCGCGTGTCGCCTTCTTGGCTAAGGGCGTCACTTGTCATCGACACCTTACTGACGCGCTCGAGCATCACTTGTCGCCTTCTTGGATAAGGGCGTCACTTTTAGTTGACGCCTTACTGACGCACTCGGGTGATATCACTACAAGAATAATACAGTTTAGCTACGGAAATATTTGTAGCTAATCCGTAGCTAATTTGCTACGGCTTAGCGACGGATATATAGTCGTCGCAAAACTGATAATTTAGCTACATATTTGCGATGGAAATAATCCGTCGCTAATCTGTAGCTAATTAGCTACGGATCAGCTACGCGCTCATTCCATAGCTAAATCCGTAGCGAATTAGCTATAGATTAGGAATAAAATAATTTCGTCGCTAATCTGTAGCTAATGAGCTACGGATTTAGCTATGGAAAGTTTTGTTGCTAATTAGATATATATATAATATATTATATATATATATAATATATATATATAAACATATATTGTTGTATATACTTATACATATTTATATACTTGTACATTTAAATAAGTATGTATTTCCATACATATTTAAAATACATATTTATTAATATTTATAAATTGATATTGGATTAATAAACATTAGTCAATAATATAATATTTTTAGCACTAATCAAACTTTCTAAATTGAATATAACTGATAACCAATATAAATAAAAAATACTTTTAGTAATGTTAAATATATAAATATACATAAGTATGTACTTATAAGTATATATGATGTAAAAGTATTGTATGTACTTATATGTATATTTAAATAAGTATGTACTTCTAAACATGTATAAAATACATATTTATTAATATTTTTAGATTGATATTGGCCTAATAAATATTAGCCATTAATATTTGTTACACTAATGAAACTTACTAAATTGAATATAATTGATTAACAAATATAAATAAAATATTTTTTAGTAATATTAAATGTACAAATATACATAAGTATGTACTTATGTACTTATATGTACATTTAAATAAGTTTGTACTTCTATAAATTTATAAATTACATATCTAAATGATATCTATACATATCTAATAGATATAAATACACATATATACATATCTCAAATACATAGTATGTACTTCTATACTTTTTTATACGATTGGTTATGTATGTGTTAAGAAAATTAAATTAATTCATTTAGACTTCTTCAGGACACTAATTTTATATCTAAATAATATTTGATGTCGATTACTCCAATAAATTTAAAGATAAAAACATGGTAAGTACTTTAATTTATTGAAATTTTGATTCTAATAATATAATTAGAATCGGATTGAAATTGGAAATGATTATTCGATTATATCAACATCGGAATCGAAAATTTTAGATGGTTATCAAAATTGGTATTAAAAACTCATGTTTTTTATACTGAACCCGTCCCAATTGCAATTCTAATGCAAACAGATTCGGTTGTCGACATAAGAAAATGGATGGTATATATAATAAACAAGTTGGACATGCTTTTAACAACAATGGAGGAAGGACGGAAGAATGGGTTTTGGCCATCTTGCCAAAAGCACTACCACCAACTTGAGACTTGAATTGGCCGCCCAACCATTAGAGTTATCAAGTGGAATTGATCTATGTAGCTGCTGCCTGCAGGGCATTTGTTCCCTGCAGGTTCGTAGGGTCTACCCTTATTTCTGATGATTGCTGGCTTGTAGTAGGGAATGGAACTTTTATAGACAAAAAGATTGGCATTCCCTAGAACTTCCCAAGAAGAGACCACAGCATACTGCATCGTACGGGAAAAAAGAGTGTGAGACAAAACAGGCTTGTAGTTAAGAGTCTTGACTTCTCCATTTCCAAGCTCCCTCGCTTATTTTTCTATCTTGGTTATGTTGGGTGATGTGCCCTTTTGCATTGTGTTACCCTCTTGTGTGGTGAATCTCTAGCTTAATTGTGGCTGTATTTGGTTTCTCCCTGTTATTTTTTCTTCATCGACTCTTTAAATTAGGACAAACAGTGTCTAAATAGTTTTCATAGTCATAATTGAAAAAAAAAATAAGTCCATCCTAGGCATGTAGTACATGATGACAATAGACAATGACCACTGATGGAGGTTGGATAACGGGTGATTGATAACGATAACAAGATAATGGCGATGGTCGATGACCTGGTTGGTAACAACGGAGTGACAACAACAATGATAAGATCATCGTCAAAAAAAAAAAAAACAACAATGATAAGATAATAACAACATACACTTTTTGTTTTTAATTTTTAATTTTATTTTGTCTTAGAGTTCTCGGAGTATTGTTGGTAGAGAAGACCCAATATACATTAGAGTTGGGCCCCAAAATATTATATCCTTTCTTGACTGTTTAACGAGGCTTTTGCCTCCGTGTAAGCATGCAAATCATGTGTTAATTCAGATTATGTTCTTTATGTGACCAAGTCTCCATGAAAATTGAAAGTACTGACTGACCTAGGAGTGTTAATTGGGTCGGGTAGGTCCGGAGTTCCGGAAGTCCGACTCGGTTCTAATTAGATTTGGATCGAAAATTTTAACCGTTTAAAATTTTGGTCCGGTCCGGCCCGACCCGACTTGACCCGAAAAAGAATAAGATTAGGCTTAGACTTTGTGAGGCTCGACCCGATCTTGTTCGAAATTTATAAAAAAATATAATTTTATTAAATATAAAATATATATTTAAAAAGTGAGTTATATTTATTTTTTTATAATAAATATATTAAAAATATAATCATTTATAAATTGAATGTTAATATAGATATAAGTAAAATATATATTGTTTTTATAGATATATTATAATAGATATATTAAAATTATATATAATATAGATAAAATAATATTTTTCTTATATTTTAGGGTCATACTAGACTTAATTGGGCTTTTTCTTGGCCTGTGCCGGGCCACCCATATCGGGCCTATCCTCGGGCGTTGGCCGGGCCCAGACCGACTTTTAAAAAATCGAGTCTGGCCCATTGACATCCCTAGACTGACCTTGACAATGTGGCAAAATTGGAAGGAATACTAGAATGTTCACAATGACATCATTGTTTAAAATGGGACCCTGACTTGGTCAGTCAATCCCTATGAGAAACTTCCCACAGAATGTACATTTATATAAATGTAATTTACTTGGCACTTAAGATCTAATTGTTTCAACGTAAAATCTTATGTCGGAAAATATTTTCGGCAAAAACTTCATATAATGATCTATTTGGTACCTTTGAAAAGTTAATCTATGAAAACATTTTACCCCAAATTCATGGATTTTGACATTTTGATGAGACCCCGTAAAATATTTTCTCCGATTTCTTTTTCAAATAGGATTTTCATGCTGCTCACTTTCTGGCGTTCAACGGTCGGCACTCGGTAGTCGCTAATCGACGACAGTGACCTGCGGCCAGCCACCGACGGTTGACGCCCATCGCTGGCACTAGGCGGCTAGTGACAACAGTCGGTGACTAACGGTGACCGACACTCAACGGCCGACGACCGATGACTTGTGCCTGAAGCCTGATGGTCGGCACCAGCACTTGGCACCAGTCGGCCGGTGACAGTGGCCGAAGATCGACAATGACTAACACCGGGTAGCCATCCACCAATGACAGTGGCTGACGATCAGTGTGATGATCAGTCCATCTCCATATAAAATTTATCATGAATTATATATGTAATTTTTGGTGATTAACAAAACCTTGTAAAATACTTCTAACAATTATTTCTAAAGTTTATCCACATAAAATAAATCTAGAAAATCTGTAAGTTATCCTCACACAATGCTGTAAGTTCAAATGCATATGTTTTGTCTAAGTACACATCGATTTCCTTTATAGAAACAACGATTCGATCGCCACAATGATTTCATAAGTAAAACAACGATTTCGGTCTCACAACAATTTCATAAGTAAAACAACAATTTGCTTTCACTTAAAGAATGATTTGATCGTAACAACGATTTGCTTTCACTTAAAGAACGATTTGATCGAAACAACAATTTAATTTTACTTAAAGAACGATTTGATCGAAACAACGATTTGCTTTCACTTAAACAACGATTTGATCGAAACAACGATTTACTTTCATTTAAAGAATGATTTGATCAAAACAACGATTTGCTTTCACTTAAAGAACTATTTGATCGCAACAATGATTTGCCTACTTAAACAACGATTTTCTCAAAACAATGATTTGAGCACAACAACGATTTCTTCCTTAAAACAACGATTTCATGATCGATTTCACTTAAACAACGATTCTATTGAAACAACAATTTCATCTGCTCATCGATTTCTGTTAAGTAACGACTTTGTACAGAACATCGATTTCATTTTATTAATACATGAATTATGTTCACATCGACTTAGTCTCAACATGAATTACATTCTCACATGATTATATCATCGATTTGATATCAATATCATTTCAATACAGAATGTTCCTACTTTCAAATAAATTTACATAGCTCTTGAACAGTCTTGCTTTATCTTCTCATTTTCATTCCTTATAATATTAAATATGCATTGCTCAAAACTCTGTGGATTTCAAAAAGCCTTCCCGCGCATCTTATTGTATCCTAAAGTTCTTGATTATTTATTTGTTAGTACAATATTTCCACACGATATCCTTGCTTACTTCTCTTGTCACATAAAGTCTTGCTTTATGTGATGATAGAATAACATTCTTTTTTGGTGTATCTTCATACTGCATGACTACTAATGTTGACTGACAATTTAGATAAGGAAAAGTTGTCTAGGTGTCATCATTTATTGTATGCAGGACTTTTGTATAAACGCACGTCAAAGATGGAGTGTTCAACCTGACAAAAAGGATAGAAGATTCAGACAATCCTTCCTTGAAGGTGTAAGTGTCAATCCAAGTATAATGGCTGCAGGCTCACCTACTCCTTGCTTCGGACCAGTCTCTCTAACGAGCACGAAGCTGTGAGACAACAGATATCTCAACGGATACTACAACGGTCAAATTATTGCAAAGAAGATAAACAGAAGACTGGAGACTCCATAAAAAGAAGTCAGTTAGACAGTTCAAATCTTTGAACCTTGAGAAGCTCGAAACTTCAGTCACCTGAAGAACAACAAGAGCTGGCTCGTCCAATCCAACCATCAGTAGCTCTCAGCTCTCTGTGAGAATAGTGCATGTGTTCTTGAGAGCTTGCGTAGTTCTAAGAGAGAGTCATCTTGTAATCATCTAGTGTCTCTCAAACTTCGCCTCAGATCAAGCAAGTGATTATAAGATTGGTCTTGGGGCCTTCTTCAAACAACGCATTCCTTTTAGCTGATCCTCTTCTGGTGTGAAGAGAAGATCTGTTGGTATAGGTGTTGTTATTCGTCTTTTGGTTGAGAAGGGAAGGCCAGCTGCGGCTGGATGTGTAAGTGTCCTTAATGGGGACTGTACCCTTGTATAGTGAAATCTCAAGTGGTTGTTTGGGGACTAGACGTAGGACTCCTTGGGACAGGAGGTCCGAATCGGGATAAAATTTCTTGTGTCTTTGTGCTTGCTTGTTTGGTTTGATTAACACTAACCCTAACTATCGATCTTAATGCTATCTGTCTAGTTTGTTTTATTTACAGGAATTTCTACTAAAAGTTTTTTTTAAGCAATCCATTCACCCCCCCCCCTCTAGGCTTGCTATCTAGACAACACAATGCCCTGCTCTCGACAGCCAGCGATTGACGGCTGGAGACAAACGACCCCATCGATTGTGCCAGGCAACCTACGACCCCGACGACCGGCACTCGGCGACCGATGGCCGACGACTGTAGGCGATCGACAACTGAGGGCCGACGGTGGGCGGTCCGGTTCCCGACAGCCGACGCCATGTGGCCAGCAATCGAAACCTTGTGGTTGGCACCAGATCCTTGATGATCGGTGATGGGCAGCTGGCGTCCGACGAAAATCACTCGACAATTGACGATTGGCACCCTTATGGTCACGCTCCGACCCCCGACGCCCAGTGGCTAGTCACTGATGACTGGCGTTAGGCGATCGACACCGAGAGCATACTTTTTTTAATTTAAAAATTTTTTTTTTTTGAAAATTATTTTAGTAGAAAACAAATATCGACAAATCTTTTTAGAAAAATTATTTATGTGGGTACCAATGAACAATTATACTTTTTATTTTTTATAAATATTTTTCTTGTAAATTTTTTCTATAAATATATTTTATGACCAACCAAACGAATCCTTGATAGAAGAACCATCCCCAAATCATTAATAAAAGAAGTCCCAATGTAGGATGACTATCATAGGCATTGACATTTTCAAACTCATTAAGTGCCAAATGTACATCACGGATATGCCCCTTATATATGTGCACACCTGACACCAAAATAGCACATAATTTTAAAATCTATAATCATCTACACATATCAGGGAGAATACAATATAAGGTGTGCATTTTATATATTACCTTCTAAAATATATTGAATAGTGATTATGAAGACTACAAACCAATGAATCAACACTATAAGCAATGACAAATACCATCATTTGAGATGAGAGTATGACTGAAAATAAATATACACAATTAAGTAAAGTATAAAAATAACTAAATTTTATTAAACTAAACCATTGTTTACCACAACAAAAAATAAATTACTTGTGGTGGAGCTCAGGGAGGGGGCACAGGGAGAGGGCCAGAAGGGGTGTCGACTGTCGAGCCAGGGGGGAGAGAGATATATATAAATAGATAGAGAGAGAGGGGTCATACTGACAGTGGACGTAGTGGTGGAGCTCACCGGAGGCGGCAGTGGCGGCTTCGATCGTCGGGGTGCTTGGGGGATGGCGGTTGTGATAGAGGGATTTGGCATGGGAGGGGGAAGGGGTTATGGGTGGGAGTTAAAAAGTTAATGTCAAAGAGTCATATGTCTACGGCTATTTAACAACCGTTGATATATCTTGTACAATATTTACATTTGTACTATATATTCAATTAGATTAAGGGTAAATTAATTAGAAGTCCCTGACTGTAATAGAGAGGTCCTTACTGTAACAAGACTTAACGTATACTGTAACATGTGATAACACTAATTGTAATGAGTTACAACTCTGTTAGGGACTAACAAATAAGTCAAAAATTTGATAGAGACTCCTAATTAATTTACCCTAGATTATATATATCTAACTATATCTATATATTATATAAATATATTATCTATATATATTCTAGACTATTCTTATGTACATAAAATTGTATATAATCATTACATAGTTAAATAAAATTATATATATATATATATATATATATATATATATATATATATTTGACTATGCATGAAAATATAATTCTTTATATATAATTAAAATATATTATGTATATTTACTCAGATTTAACTATATCTATTTATATCTATATAAATATATTCATATGCATGAATATATAATTAACTACATTACATGTAAAGTTTTTTGATCTATTATATTCAATTACATTATGATCTATTTACGTTGTGTATTAAAATACATAAATATTTAAATAAATAAAATTTACACTTAAATTATAACTATATGTCGGTGCTTTAATTGAATAGCACACAAGATTAGATGACCCAATCAACTGTATATGTAACAATATTTCAATCATTAGTTGAAAAAGATCAGATGACTCCAATGAACCGTGCATGCACCAATTGATGCATTCAATCAATGGCATCTTATTTACTAATTGATCAATATCAGACAAGATGATATATATATCCAGCGACGACACAATATTCGATTAGCATATATATGAGATGCTATAATGATCGATCAACATCTACATGGACTAAACGACAAAAATATTCGATCAATCACATAGTATATTAATTTGATAAAGATTGGACACCTCGATCAACCATGCAACAATTACTTGTACTCGATTAGTACACACAATATTAAATAGTACTCCAATTGATCAACCATGCATTGGTTGACGCATTTGATTACTCACACAAGAATACATAAGAAGCTTTTGCTATGTATGACTGTCAATGTATCTATCTTCGATCTTCTATGTAGAAAGAGGGGTATGTAATTAATAGTAACATTTATAACTTATCAAAAATAAAAATTAAATATTAAATATATATGAATAATGCTATAGTATGGTGGTATGGCCCCGCCATATCGTGATCCAATGGAGGAAAAAAAAAATTTCATGAGGCGTGCAAAATTCACATGGTCAAGTGGGGTAGGCAGAACCATTGTATGCCGATCCAACGGTTCCACTTAGGATACGACAGGGCTGCCCAAATCCTAGCATTAATATATATGTGACCACTAATAGCTGCTGATCCAACTGTAGAGACCTTCATAATCTATACCCATTAAGGATTTAGATCTAGCATCACCTCCTATGAGTCCAAAGACTCGAAAGGGATTCATACTCTTTTTAGAGAGATATACAAATAGTACAAGTGATTATAATAGGAAATAAATGTGTAATAAATAATTATATAATATCTTAATTTAAAATATGAGTACAAATATTAAAGGTAGTTCACCTGCTACCACACAGAACTCTACTACATGACCTCGTCAAGAACTAATCCGTAGTCTACATCTCAGAACAAGGTAACCATGGGGATCACGACCACTGTAGGCCATGCATCCTTAGGTACCTCCTTAATCGCATGTCATGCACAACATACTTAGCGAAACATGTGTTAGCGACTTATTATAGTCATTGACAAATGGTTCAAAATCGAGTCTCAACCAAAGGATCGATTTTGCTTTAGACTCAATTTTGGTTGAGATTCGATTCTAAAACATATGTCAGTGGCTATAATTAATAAGCCGCTGACATATGTTGTATATATCAACGTCC